>JAAGEH010000041.1:55090746-55187893 GCA_011751065.1 Lasiurus cinereus
TAGAGGGTTAATGGGGGGAAAATGGGGGACATATGTAATACTTTCAATAATAAAGATTTAAAAAAATAGATAGATAATAAATAAATAAATAAACAAACAAATAAAGGCATTAGATTGTACCTTCTAAGATTCCTATCCAGACCTAACCAAACAACTTGTAAAAAATAATTATTTTTTATTATTTTGTTACTAGAGGCCTGGTGCATGAATTTGTGCACTGCTGGGGTCCCTCGGGGTGGCCTGCGGGGATTGAGCCCCAGTTCGTGCCCCCAGGCTCACAGTCCCAGCTTGGGCAGCCTGGCAGCCCTGCAGCCCCACCTGGCACCCCACTGTGTCCTGGTGCTGGCCCCTCACCTGTGGGATAGGGCTGGGCCCCCTGCCTGGCTCCTTCAGTGCCTGGGAGGCGGGGGGCAGCCTCGCTTCCTCCTGCCACCATCTATGGGGTGATCAGAAGGAACGTCTGGCGCCCCCTCATACCAATCTTGGCCTGGCACCGCCCGCTCACCTGCTTCACCATCCCCCTGCGGTCCTGCTCTTGTGGGGGCTCATTGAGGCTGGCAGCGCCTCCATTGCTGCCACATCGCCGATGCCCTTCACGTTCTGCACCACCCCATGGTGGTCCGCCCACATCACAGGGAGTGGTTGAACTCCTGGTGGGGGGGACAATGTGCATGTTCGGCTTTTATGATAGAGGAGGATTATTTTGAAAGACAAGGGATCATTGCTTTATTTACTTATTTTTTTAAAGTCTGCAGGCTTTCAAACATTCCGCACCTGAATAACTTAAAGGACACTACCCCATTTCATCGGTGGTGGTTGCAATACTCCAGAGACAGCTTTTCCGCTGGCAGCATGCGGAAAAGGGGAAACTACCCCAGGACCCGCCGAGCAGCCAGCCTGCAGTCAGACAGGGAAGCCAGAGCCACACGGGCACAGGCTGACCCGGGGACCTCACACACATGTCACAAAGAGGAACAGAGATGTGGGGGACCTTCGTTCTCAGCAGACACGCTGAGCTCTGTGGATTCTTCCACACGTTCCGGAAAAGAAGGGAGACGCTAGACAGACGCGCCACTTTTTCGGACGGGGCGCCTGAACCTGCTTCCTTCCCCGGATCTCTGGCCCGTGTGGGCCTCCAGACCCCCTGTGCAGGGGTAAACGGTGTGGAAGCAGCAGGCGGCGGGTCATTTTCAATCTGTTCTCTACATGCAACATGGGGAGGGGCGCAGAAATGGCAAGAAAATCATCCAACCTGCGCATCCATCACAGGCCTTCGTCACCGGGGGAAACACATCGGGGGCCCCGTGCTTGCCACAAGTCAATTAACTGTTTGGTAACAGCTCGCCTGAAAACAACCACACTCTGGCCCCCTCCTCAACATCCAGTCCCCCCAGAAAAAGGAACGTGCCGGGTTACCTCCCCACAACACTCTGACTCAGAGGCCGGTCACTTCCAGAAGTTTTATGTCGACTCGAGGTTCTGCCCTCTCCCTTTCCCCTTTTCCTTTCTTCTTTAGGATTCTTTTGTCAAACTGACTTTAGAGAGAGGAAGGGAGAAGGCGAGGGAGAGAGAAACATCAGCGATGAGAGAGAATCATCCGTCTGCTGCCTCCTGTACGCACCCGACTGGGAATGGAGCCTGCAACCCAGGCGTGTGCCCTGACTGGGAATGGAACCGTGACCTCCTGGTTCACGGGTCGACACTCCACCACTGAGCCACACTGGCTGGGCTTACACGTTCTTTTGGGGGCCACCAGGAAAGGAGAAAGGCCCCCAAACAGCAGCTCTGTTCCAGGAAGGGCCTGCTTAGCGTCTCTCCCCTCAGGTGAGGTCCAGGGTTGCCCAGGGAACCAGAGAAAGAGCAGTTCCCCCAGAGTCCATCATCAGCTTCAGGCAACCGGGTTATAATCTGGGGCGTAAATGAGGAAGCAAGGCTCTGAGCATCATAAACACCCGAATGCTCCCTTGTCTGAAATAAGGAAGATCGGAGGCCACCCAACAGCTTAGCTTGAACGTCAGGAAGGCGAGTTCGCCTGGGGAGGTGGAAAGCACGCCTGCCATCTAAGGCCGACTTCTCAGCGGAACCCCCACGCCGTGGCATGGGTTTTCTGCATTGCAGACTGCCACACACCGGTCCGTGAGACCGTCTTCCGCACGGACATGCGACTGACAGCCGTCACGTCAGACATGCAACACACAAACAAGCCATTCCTCCAAACACTCTCTCTCTCCAGTTCCAAAGGCAGCCCTGATTTACAGTCAAGTCTCCACGCACTTCAAAAGCTCCTCTCGCTCGTGACCCGGCTCTTGGCTTTGAACCTCAACACCACAGACCATACACATCCCGGCCACCGGAACACACACGTCCTGTTTGCTAGACGGGAGCCGAGCCAGGGGCCCCGTGCCTCCTTAAAAATCAGAAAACGGCGCAGCTGAAAATCACAGGATCTCAAAAAAATGTTTCAAAAATGAAAATTTCCCTCTCCCTCACAGGGACGAATAAAACGCCTCCTTTCGTGGCCGAGGGAAACAAAAATCGAAATGAAGAACTGTCAGTGGCTTACACACACACACACACACACACACACACACACGCACACACACACACGCACACACGCACACACGCACGTTCTCCAGTTACTTACTGGGGCGCTCGCCGGTGTGCACCCTGCCTGTCCGGCTGCCAAGTGCCGGAGCGCAGGGAGCAGCTGTTTCCTCCGGGCCGGGCTCTGTGTCTCAATCAGTCACATGAGCCTCCTGATAAACACGGCCTCCCGCCCGCCCTGCCAGGAGGTCAGAAGCTGGAGATCCTTCTCCTCCTGATCCCAAACCCTCCCTGAAGCTGGCCCGCTCCCCCTGCCCAGCTGCTAAGTCTCGCTGGGGGGCAGGTCCTGGCCAGTGGAAAGGGGATGTGTCTGTGTGTCTGTGAAGGGAAGGAGGCAGGGGGAGGGGGTGGGGTGGGAGGCGGGCAGTCCCTAGGCGATCTCATCTCATCTCACACAGGTTCTCTCCGGGGCTCTGGACCAGCAAGGAGGCAGCCCAGCCTGGCACAGCAGGTGGGAGCTGCTGTCCCCTGCCAGGGGCCCCAGGGAGAGGGGTGGCGGCGGGGGGGGGGGGGGGGGGGGGGAGACCTCAATCTGTGGCTCCATGTCAGTTTCCTCCTCTCAGCATCCCAGGCTCCGGGCTGGCGGGAGAGGCACAGGACAGGTGGACTGTTCTCAGGAAGGCAGATGAGTAGAGGGGCCGATGTGTGAGGGGTGGATGCCAGTGTATCTACAGAGCTAATGGGTGTTACAGTAATAATAATTTACGTCCCTAGAGGAGAAACTGGGACAATGGAACTGGCTCCAGGTCCCTGAAGACAAACTTCCACATAGTGATCTATGGGGTGGCGTCAACGTTTGGGGAGACAGCCGATGAGATGACCCAACCCGGGAATGAGAGTGGAAAGAGACATTGTCATGAAATTGACCAAGCAGGGGACCGGGGTGCTAGGAAGCTGGACCCCCACCCATCCCCGGGGGCTTTGTGGAATGACTCCTTCCTGCCTCTGCTCATTTCCCCACCCCATCCCCTCTCTCCAGGGAAATCCCGTGGGACTTTGACTCCGGATGGTACCTGACCTTGGACTTCTTGGGACAGTTAAGAGCGACACTTCCCGAAACCAGCGCCGAGCAGGGTAGAGGGCAGAGACGACGGTCAGCGCCCTTGGCAACGTGCACATGTGAAGTTGGCGAAAGGTTAAAATGCCCCGGGGATTTCTGAGCCATCGGGAGCCTGTTAAACTGTCACCCTTGGTTTTTGATAAGTGAGGTCTTAATAAAGGCGCCCGTGTGGGCAGTTTTTCATCGATGTACAGCGTGAATCAAACCAGAAGTTTCCCTCCATACAAAGGATAGAGTGTGGTGTTTTTTTCCCAAAATCACAGAGAAGGAGCAAAGGACCTCCAGTCTAGCCATTCTTTCAGGGACTGATTTGTTGTCAATAGGTGAGAGTCCCATGTGCAAATGGGACATTTCTTTGCAAGTTTCATAACAGACCCCTTTTTAAGGAATTCACAGATCAGTAACAGCAATAAACAATGGCTATGAAAAGACAACGTGCTAAGATAAATATCGCCGTTGTAAACAGTTCTTGTGTGCTGATGGAGCAATCACTATTCAGGAACAGAGAAGAGGCCTACTGAAGAGCTGAAACATTATTCTGATTTACACATGACACACCAGGAGCCTTTCCGACCTTGCGGCATCCATCCATCACCTTATTTTCAACTGACCGTGTCCATTATTCTCACAATGCACTTCACACCACGTGGCCAGAGACTTCTTGAAACCCTCGGATCACCCAGACAAAACAAGAGCCGGGAAACGGCAGCCTAGAGACACTCATTCTATTAGCAAGGAGGGAGGGAGGGAGGGAGAGAGGGAAGGAGGGAGGAAGGAAGGAAGAAAGGGAGGGGTCCTGATCTTACCCACAAGGCAAACTGTAATGCAGACAGAGACCCTGCACCCCTCCAGGGTTGACAATGACACCCTCTCCCAGCCTTGCACAATAACAGGGGGCCCCACTTCCCTGCCCAGTCCGCCTACAGGTACCAATCTTTGCTGCGACTCAAAAAGAGGGGCTCTCCCCCTGTTAGAGCCACCACCCCTGGGCTTGTCTCCCCCTGTGACTCCCACCTGCTCAGGAGCCTTCCTCCAACGATGCCTTCTCCCCGTCCGCTCACCCTTCTCACGATCCAAACATGTTGGGGTGTTTTTATGTCCGAAAAGTTATTTTTTTCTCCTTTGCTCCTATCATTACTGCCCTAATCCACTCATTCCCTTCACACCTGCCCTTCGGGAGAAACTTGTCTCCACTGTCTCTCTTTCCAGGGAAGATTCCACCTGCTTATACGCTCACATCTTCTTCACACTTCACTGGAAATGCTTTCTCCAGGTCAACCAAGACCAAGGTTAAGGGACTCCTTTTCGGCCTTTATCTTCCTCGTCCTCTCGGCTGTATTTGGCCCATCTGATCAAGCACCCCTAAAAATGTTCTCTGTGGCTTCTTAAAACTTGCTCCTACCTCCTTCGCCTCCTCTGTGGACTTTCCTTCTTCCTGTCCTCGAAGTGTGACAATCCCCTCTCTTCTTTCTGTTCTCTACAGCTCTCAAATGTCTTGTCACCCAATGACGAGGGTGGTTTTTGCCTCCAAAAACCTACTTCTGCCTTTAGCTTATCTGTTGCTGTTTTTAACGCACTTTTATACTGAAAGTCTCTGGGGGCCATGGTGGTATCTCAGCCAGCGTTGTATGCGCAGAACCCGTGACAGGCTCATGGAATGCCTCTCTGGTACATTCCACGGCTGTTGCATTTCTTACTCTATGTTATAATTATGTCTTCATGTGTCTATGTTCCATCTGACGTTGACAATCTTAGAGAAAGTTTACGACTTGACTCATTTTATAGCCTGCAATGCCTAATACAGTGCCTGCCTTGTAGAGGACAGATGACTGAAACGATGCTGAACTAAAAAAAAGGAATAATTGAAGAGAAGGATCTTCTGTCTATTCCTTTAAAAAAATATATGTTTCCAAACACTGAGTTCATATTAGGCCCCTGAAAAATCTCCCCATAAAATAAATGATGGCCTCATTCCATGACCACACTGTAACAAAACTATAAAATAATTACAAAAGTTTAAGTTGAAAAAGAGCCAAGCTCTGGGAAAATTTTTATAAGTCTTCTTTTTAAAAATGCATTGATTGGAGAAGAAATAAAAAAGGAAATTACAGGATGCTTAGAAGTTTTTAATAATGAGAACACCACATACCAAATATTGTGGGCAGAGCCACAAGAGTTAGAGCAAACTGTCCCCAAAAAGATGTTGAAAAACAACAGATCAATAATCATGGAAAAATGTAAAAAGTTATTGAGAAATTGTTTCCAAGAAAAGTTCTTAGTCCAAATTACTTGCACAATCAAGTTCTCTCTGGTTTTCAAGCCGCAGATAATTTCCAAACTATATAAAATGTTCAAGTGGACAGAAGCTAACATAATACCTGTGACTTAACACAAACTGATAAAGCATAATAAAGGAAACCACAGACTAACCTCACGTATAAACATGGTTTACGTTAGAGATGTAAAAAGATATCAGTATTAAGGAATGCATTCGCATAATGACAAAGATAAGTCCATTGAAAAAAGATTCTGAATTAGCACAATCATCTTGAAATGTCTTTTGATGCAATTCAGTATTATTTTTAAATTAACAAAATGGAGTTAGAATTTTTCTTAGCATGCTGAAGTTATCTGTACCAAAACAAACACAACATCAGAAACAAGGAAAGGATGCTCACCGTCACTACCATTTAGCACTGTTCTGTGCATTCGAATCATTACCACCAGACAAGAAGAAGAAATAAAGAAGAATTATGAGAAAGTAGGAGACAAAATCATCCAACCTGTACGTGTTACAATCATTTACTTAAAAGAATTAACTTTTTTTTTTTACTGTTGTTAATCCTCACCAAAAGATATTTTTTCCATTGAATTTTTAGAGAGAGTGGGAGGAAGGGGGAGTGGGGAAGGAAGAAGGAGAGAGAAAGTAAGAGAGAGAGAGAAACATTGATGTGAGAGAGACACAATAATTGGTTGCCTCCCATCCCCACCCCACCCCCAACAGGGAACAGGAATTGAACCCACAACCCAGAAATGTACCTTTGACTCTTTGGATGTGGGGCCCTGTGCTCTAACAACTGAGCAATACTGGCCAGGGAAATAGAATCAACTTTTAAAAAATGTTTGACATAATTAGCAATGTCAGTGAGGTAAAGACACAAAATAAACACGTGAAATGCATATAATTTTCCATATAACAGCCAAAAACTGTTTTAAAATATAATGGGAAAAAAATCTCATTCAAAGTAGCAACAATAACAAAATTTCTGGGAATAATAAAAAGTGAATATTTAAAAAATATATAAAACTCTATGAGAAAATAGATTTCAATAAATTGAGTTATACAAGTTTCCAGGACTGAAAGACTCGACATTGTAAAGGTATTGATTCTCTCCTGTTTAATTTCTAAATATAATTAAATTTTGGTTGAAATCCCAAGAGATCTTTTTAAACAGGACAAAAAAGAAACCCTTAAGTTTATTTGAAAGACTTTAAAAACTGAATTTAAATATTGAATTTGAAAATTTTTCTAAATAAAACTTTAGAGAACAAGAAGGAGAGAATACTAGATATGAAATAGGCTAAAACCATCAAAAATTAAAAGTTTGATACTGGTTCCAAAAGAGGCAGAGCCATGGAACAGAATAGAAAGAGTTAAAGGGGAAAATACAACCACAGGCAGACTTGAAGAAAATCAGGTGATTGTTTTTATAATCTTAAAATTTTTAATCATAATTAAATACTTATATCATGAAAATTATTTTAATGATGATCACCAAAGCAGAAATTATAAAGAAAAAAATTGTAAATATTTAAATGAATAAAATGTAAAATTCATGTATATAAAAAATAACTTAACTATAACCAAAATTGCCACAAAAGATAAAATGAGATTTAAAAAGGAAACCTACATAGTAAAGAGTTAATATTTTTACCACACAAATAGCACTATAATTAACAACTGAGCAATAGTTTTACCACACAAATAGCATTTATAATTCTTGTTGTTGGCTGGAGGTTTGGAAAATGGCACCTTCATACTCTGCAAGCAGGACTGTAAACTGGTACAACATATAAGAAATATAATATTGTAATACTAGAGGCCTGGTGCATGAAATTCATGCAAAGGAGGGGTCCCTCAGCCCAGCCTGCACCCTCCCAGAATCTGGGACCCCTCAGGGGATGTCTGACTGTCTGTTTAGGCCCTAAACAGGCAGTCGTACATCCCTCTCACAATTTGGGACCACTAGTTTCTAACTGCTTGCCTGCCTGCCTGACCACCCCTAAACACTCTGCCTGCCTTTCTCATCACCCCTAACCACTTGCCTGCCTGCCTGATTGCCCCAACCACTCTGCCTGCCTGTCTGATCACCCCTAACTGCTTGCCTGCCTGCCTGATTGGCCCTAACCACTTGCCTGCCTGGCCTGATCACCTCTAACCACCTCTGCCTCAGCCCCTACTGCTGCAGCTTTGTCTAGAAGGTCATCTGGAATGACATCTGGAAGGTCGTTCAGCTGTCCAATCTAATTAGCATATTATGCTTTTATTACTATAGATGTTGTAAAAGCTTTTTAAAATATGTGTATCCTTTGGTTCTAAACTTTTTGTTCTATAAATATACCCCAAGATAAGGATGCTTCTCAGAGCACTGTTTATACGAGATAAAACTTAGAAACAATCCATGTGAAAGTAGGCTCTTCTATTTGTGTGTTAATAGACAATTCAGTGAAACAGAGCCTATGATGACCCTCAACATGTACTACCAACATAAAAGAAGCATTAAATTGCTTACTCCCATATTCATTTCCACAAGGGGCCAGGAGTGGGGAGGAAAGTACGAGTAAGGCTTTCCGTATTTGAAAATACGAGCTTGGCTTTAAGTCCGTGAAGAACTGGGCATATAAACAAAAAGCCTTTTGTGAGCCTCAAATCCAAGCCATCGTGTTTGAGTTGAATAATTAGAACACATTCATGAGAGGTAGCACTTTGCAATCATTATAAAACAATGTTTTAACTATACCAACATGGAAAAATATTCAGCATAGATTACGTGAAAAACACAAGTTACAAAACAGTTCATCAGCATGATCTCCTTTGTCTAAGAAAATACGTTGACATTTGTAAAAGTCTAAAACATTATATATCAAATTTTAATAGTGGCTATCTTTGGGAATTGGGGATCACATACAGGTTTTCCTTTATTTATGCAGATCAGCTTTTTTCTTGTTTCTATGATAAATGTTTATCAGTTGTTCCTTTTTAACTGAGATCTTTTTTATGTAACAAAAAGAGATACTAGATCTACAATCATACTTCAATAGTTTAATCATCTACACAAAGAGGAATAAGACATTGGTAAGAAATGTAGTAAAGAAAAAAGAACTCAGAGCAGAAAGGCCTGGCCATCCATTAACAAGGGCAGACACTTCCTCTAGACCAGTGGTTGGCAAACGCAGCTCACGAGCCACATGCGGCACGCGATCCATGGTTTGCCACTCTGTTGACTAACGAGTTTGCCAACCACTGACCTAGACTCTCGATTCCAATTACAGGCTGTTGTTGCTCCTTGTGATTAAGCCCCTACCCCAGTGGTCAGCAAACTCATGAGCCGCAGTTTGCCGACTACTGCTCCAGGCTGTCTCTGTTTTCTAATGTCCTGGTCCTGGAACCAATATTTGATAGTAAGTCACCTGGAACCACCAGGTTGAAAGGATGCAGCAAGAGGGGAGAAGTATGGTCTTGCTTGAGCACCTGGATTCAGTTTCTCAGAGACATCCTGAGGGACCTTTGTGCCTGTTAGAGGCGTTCCCTTCAGTAGAAATTCCCAAATGATCTCTCTCCATCCTACGCCCACATGGTCAGGTAGCCTGAGCCTCCCCTGCGGCTGAGGCCTCCTGAAGCTGCCCATCCATGCATCCAGCCGGTTCCAAACACCCACCATGCTGCTCCAAGCTGGCGACACGCCACCTGCTGGTCAATGTCAGGTACTAACTGCATTAAAAATTGCCACCCTCACCTTCCTTTTCTAGGGGGACCTTTCACACAACATTACTCTTAAATAAATACCAGTCACAACCAGTTATCATAAGAGGTGTGCTAGTGACAAGCCTGTAACAAGGAGAAAGAAAAAAAATGGTGAAATCACCAGACAACAGAGTTTTTAATCCCTAAACACCTTGAACAAATCATTGTCAACACATGAAGAAGGAGTGTCGGCGTTTGATGTACTCTGCATTTGGGGATTTGCCAAAGTAGGGGACAAAAATCTCTGCTCTCCAAGTTTATAATCTCTCCGGGAGAAAAACCATAAGTAAGGAGTAATAATTACCCGTCATAACAATTAGTACCTATCAATATTACAATGTGCTATGTTAATGTCATTAATATTATATAACAAGCTAACATCTGCGCACAGTGCTCATTTAATTATATATTATATAACAAGCTAACATCTGCGCACAGTGCTCTAAGGAGGTACTATTATTACCCCCCGAAGACCTTCGGGAGATGAACTAGTTTGCTCCCACCCAGGAAGCAGCCGAGAAAGAAAGGAATCTGAATGTAAACCTAGGTCCGCCTGACCCCAAAGCGTGCACATTTGCCCCCCAAATGACTGAGTCGCCACAGAAGCTTTCATAGACTGGCTCACTCTTTTTCAATCGAACCTGCTTACCCTCAAGCACAACAGCCCAAGTCAAATGGCTTGCACTTTGGGGTCTAACCATGGGTCGGACAATCGTTTCCTGTCACTACCCATTGCAAACGTGTGGCATGTCAGCCAGCGACACCCGTGAAGCAGGGGTGGCACAGTCTGGTAGACTGAGGGGCATCTACAACCTTGTTTCGGTGGATAATGCGTTCTCTGGGTTAAACACGGGTCGAGTTCCAATAACTGATATGCCAACAAGTGAACCTTGGCAGCCTAAGCCCTGTATAGCCTGGAGGTGGGCTGTCTGGAAATGAGGAGGAGGATGGGTAAGGAAGACGGCCTCTACCACAGGCACCTCCACGGGTATGTCCTCACCCCAGTGCCTGCTCCTTTCTTCAGTGTCCCCAAAGAAACTCCCACATTTCTGGACAGATCTGTACAATTAAAGATAGACTTCTGCTTTTAAGTCTCTTTTTTTCCTGTTTTCCATCTCTTTTCTTTCTTCCTTTTTGTAAAATTGCATTTATTTTTTAAAAGCACATTAGAGCCCTAGTCGGTTTGGCTCAGTGAATAGAGCATCGGCCTGTGGACTGAAGGGTCCCGGGTTTGGTTCTGGTCAGGGGCATGTACCTCGCTCGGTTGCAGGGACCATGCAGGAGGCAGCCAAACAATGATGTCTCTCTCTTATCGATGTGTCTCTCTCTCTAGCCCTCTCCCCTACTTTCTCTCTAAAAATAAATACCAAACATTAAAAAAATAATAAAAATAAAACACATTACATATTAGTATAGTTGCATTTGCTTAATCTAATTCATTTCAATTCACCTTCATGGCTGCGTTTTTCCTGTTACAATCAGCTTCTTAGATGAGGCCAGATTTCTAGCAAAAGCTTCGTTCGGTAAGACATGAGCAGGAACATTTAGTATTCGTGGTACAAAGCACCTTTAACATAATGGCTTACATAAAACTTTTTCCTCTAATAGTTTTATTTCAGAACTTTGACTTGACAGCAATTTTTATGACTCTGTGAGGATCTCACCCCTATGAACCACGGGCTAGTGATAAGGTTAATCTGCATCTAAATCTTCTAAAATGCTACCGCCATTCCACAAGTCTTAGCTCTTGAAAAGACACAGGGGCAGCCTTTGCTTGGGGAAAAAGAAAAAGTCCCCAAGGCTGCCCCCGTGCCTTTTTCTGAGAATCACTTAATCAGAAGATCACAGAGAGCAGTTTTCAGTTAAGATCTTTCTCTTCAAGTTTCAGCATCATCACCCTTCCAAAACTGAAAAGACAAAGCTGATTCAGGGATAAATGAGGCAAAGAAAATACTTAAATGTATTTTCTTCTCGAAAAGTGTGATCGTTAAATGTATGAGGGGGGTACAGTTGGGTCTCATAGGAATCACAGGAAAAGAAGGTTAGAAACTCTAAATCTTCCTTTTCTCCTGGGCAAGCTATAGGCCTCACCCTCTCCCAACCCCCACTGCTGCTTCAAGCTCGCTCTCAGCACTGGTCTTGGAGTCTCCTCAGCTGTCCTGGGTTCACACTCAGCCCCCTGGCCTTGGCTGGAAGATGATGTTCCTTGTATACTTTCTGAATGAATGAATGGATGAATGAATGCATTTTACATTGTAATGAGAAAATACTCATATGATTTTGAAACCAAATCCATCTGCTCAAAACTGTGCATAATTCTCTATGAGACCCCAACCATCCTGCTCTTCACTTGACCATATTATCCCAACCCAGCAAGCCGACTGCCAGTCCTATGTTCCACTCCTTACTGCCAACGGCTTCCTCCAGTTTGAATCCAACCGTTACCGTTGTCTCTAGGTCAGGAATCGGGGAGGCCTGAGTTGCTGAGCTCAGTGCATGTCCCTTCCTGAGGCATCACTGCCTTTATCACATAGGTCATTGAGTCATTACACATCGCCATGATTCACTGACACTGTATTTGCTCAGCCTTCTGGCCAGTCCTGGGATTACTTATACCCTTCGTGCATATACAGCCTCTGGATAAGGTTTCCTTTCCATGACTTCCTGGGAACACAGAGGCACCGCCAGCAGCAGGGACTTTGCCTGAGGAAGGAGGGTCTGGCATCCTGGCGGCAGGGTTTGTCTTATTTGCACATCAGAAGGAGGGAGGTAAACAATGACAACAAAAACACTTTCTTGGAAGCACATTTTAAAAAAGGGCAGGGTGAATTTCCTTTTTTTTTTTTCATGTTTTAATGAAACAAGGCTTGTTGATTCTCAGGGCTCATCTTTGTGATGGCCATTCTTAGGAGCAAAAGGCTATAGATCCATTTAAGCTCAAACTCTCACACAGAAGGCCTAGGGGAGGGGAGGGGTCAGGACTGAGAGCTGGGTGCTGTTCCCTTAAGATAAACATAGGAGCTCAGAAGCGCCACAAAGCTTCTTGGCAGGTGGAGTTAAAAACACGCAGTGAGGAGTCCACCCAGGGAACGTGGGCTCCAACAGCTGAAAAATGCCAACCTACAGGGTGAGGCTTTGGTAGGTATGTAAATGCCGATACCTTCTTTTTAGACATATGTTCTGCTGGCCAGAATAACTACATCATTTTATTGAAGAACGGTTGTGTTTCCCATAACAAAATAAGAAAAGCAGGACACCTGTGTGTTTTCTTCTTACTCTATAAGATATGTACATTTAAAAAGCGATAAGGCACATTCTAGCAAGTCAAACAATACAGACAGATACATAAAGAAAAAAACGTAAGCCCTCTTTCCTACGTATTCCCATCTTTCTGAGATAATACACATCTATGAGAAATGTATCTCATTAAATTTTCCCATTTTAAAAAGTAATTTAATTTTTAAAAGTAATCTATAATTAGATTTCCCCCTTTAACAATGTATCATGGCAACACATACTGGTTCCAAGCTCAGTAATATAGATGTAATGTATTCTTTGTAATAGTTGTAGTAATTACATTCAAGATGCTCCCAGTGTTTTGCTTCTATCAATAGAGTTGCACTAAACATCCTTACACATGTAGCTGTAGTTTCTAGTGCTCTCACATCCATAGAATAGATTTCCAAAACTGGGATTATTAGAACTGCAAAGTGGTTTATTTTACTACACACTCTCAGCTATTGTCCCAAAACTAAACAGAGCAATACAAGGGGTGGTGGCCTTAAAAAGACTGATAAATATCCAGTTAGAGCAGAGGTTCTCAACCTTTCTAATGCTGCGACCCTTTAATACAGGTCCTCATGTTGTGGTGACCCCCAAACTAAAATTATTTTCATTGCTACTTCATAACTGTAATGTTGCTACTGTTATGAATCGTAATGTACATATCTGTGTTTTCCGATGGTCTTAAGCAACACACAGGTTAAGAGTCACTAGCAGGGTTGCCTAAGGCCATTGGAAAACAGATATTTACATTACGATTCATAACAGTTATGAAGTAGCAATGAAAATAATTTTATGGTTGGGGGTCACCACAACATGAGGAACTGTATTAAAGGCTCGCGGCATTAGAAAGGTTGAGAATCACTGATTTAGAGGATCAAGGTTAGGAGAGGCACAAAAAATTCATTTCAGAATCATATCCCACTATGTATATCAACGAAATTGTGTTAATCTTGCTTGCTTTTTATATGAAATAATATTTTTCAAAATCAAGGCATCTCAAGCCAAACTGATTAAAATTTGTCACAGTTCAAAGTGGAACTATCTCTCCCCAGCTAATCCTGATGATCTGCACACACCAACAATTCCATACCCTCTCAAGGCCGTTCCAGTTGTAGATTCCGTTGTTAATTCATTTTTAAAAAATGCATGAGCCCAGGTGAACCGTTATGCTATGAGAACAAAATGGAAATGTTGCACTAAAAATATTTGATTGCACTTTCAAAGCACGCAATGGTGTTAGTGCAAAGAAGCGTCAGTCCCGGACTCGCTTGTTTTTACCTAGTTCTGGACTGCGGACTTGGTAACCAAAGAGCCCTCTCTTCCACATGCCATCTCAGTGAGGCCAGAATGGGGGCCACAGTCCAAGCCCAGAGCACCCCGTGTCTATACCCCTCTCTCCCTGGCTTGGAGTGTTTATCCAAAACCACCTCTTCTAAATTATGTTTTCACCATGTCCTTTGGTTTGAAACTTTAGAGTGAGAGATGGACTCCATGTGCCTATACTTTTAACATATATATTCCACATTAGCTAATATGGCTGAGCCAGCCCACACACTCCCAGACACAAATGACAGGGCACAGGGCTCCCTGCCTGAAGAGGGAAAAACTAAGTTATGCCCACCCGACAGCCAAGGGAATGTGCTCACATGATCAAAGCCTTCTTTGTCTTACGAAGCCCCCCACTGCCAGGCTGCGAGAAATGTGTGCACCCCCGAGTGCCTTAACAGTGGCAGCCAACCCACCAAAATCAACTCGATGATTCAAGAACACATCTGTGAAGTAAAATAAACAGTCCAAGGTCGGACCCAACTTACTGGCCCGGGTGGTCCGTGTCTTTTCCTTCAGAACAAAAAAGTGGGCCAGCAATTCCTAGCTGCAGGGACGGTGACCGTGGCTTTCCCAACCCCCAGGGCGCTTCTGAGCAACTGCTAAAAATAGCCCAGCTCTCCTGCCAGCGGCCTCAGCCTCAGAGTCAGGGCCAGGTGAGAACAGAAAAGGCCTGCCTTTTAACTCCGCAGGACTGACTCCTCCGAGCTGACAACCCCCACTCATGCTCCCGACAGCTCCAACATGGATCACCTTCTTCTCTTCTAACCGTTTCCTCAGCTAGCAGGAGGGCCAGTGTGGTGGGTGGTATGGATGCTGGCACATTGCAGAACCGGGAAATCAGGATTCTCACTCCACAATCAGTCACTCACGAGTGAAGTCCCTGAGGCCTGCAGGTATCAATCCCCTCATTGCAAGAGGGAATGATAATACCAACTCAGAGGGTGGCTGTGTGGGCTGGACATGGCGCACTGCATTTCAGGGTTTTATCCTACAACAATATTCAGTGAGTGCAACAAGAGGTGTGCAGGACAAGTTCAGTGTATCAGCCGTAGCAGCAACCAAAAGGGCAACACCCTAAAAATAAGGGAAAGTTGATAAAAAATAATTGCAATGCATTAATTCAAAGCTCTATGCATCAGACAGTCATGAAAAAGAGGAAACGGGAAGATGACTGATGTAATAAGAGAGCAAGCTGCAAAAACACTGCATAAATAATGATTGTTTTAAGCAAAACAATCAAAAAACAACAAAAACCCTACTATGCATTTATCTCCGTCTTTATTACAATCATGTATGTTTTCAAATGCATGGAAAATATCTGCCATCTGTTTAGGGCAGTAGTCCACACGCTATAGACATAAACCCACTCTGAAGAAAAGGAGTGGCAAGGATTAAAAGCCTTCTCTTTCTTACCTGCCCATCACGGTACTGAGTACATTCACTTACAATAAACCTGTCCTGTTTTTATAGTTAAAAATTAAGGACAATAAAGAAAGCAATGAGAAATCATTAGCGCACTGAACAGTGGGCTTCGATGAAGGGTTATCATAGCTACTTCTGTCCAGAAGCTAAAGAACTTAAGTAAAATGGCTTTGCAGAAAACTAGCCAATGTTCGTAACATGCAGCCATTTATGTGCCTGTGTGAACTGGATTGGTCTTGGTCATATATATATATATATATATATATATATATACACACACACACACATATATATATTTTATATATATTATTGATTTTTTACAGAGAGGAAGGGAGAGAGATACAGAGTTAGAAACATCAATGAGAGAGAAATACCTATCAGCTGCCTTCTGCACACCCCCTACTGGGGATATGCCTGCAACCAAGGTACATGCCCTTGACCGGAATCGAACCTAGGACCTTTCAGTCCACAGGCTGATGCTCTATCCACTGAGCCAAACTGATTTCGGCTAGATTGGTCTTTTTTTTAAAGTGATTATTTATTATCTTGATTGTGGTGATGGCTTCATAGGTGTATACATATGTTGTCAAGACATCAAACTGTATGTATATAATTTTTAAATATATTTTATTGATTTCAGAGAGAAAGGGAGAGGGAGAGAGAGGTAGAAACATCAACGATGAGAGAGCATCAGTGATCGGCTACCTCCTGCATGCCCTTACTGGGGATCAAGTCTGAAAACTGGACAAGTGTCCTGACCTGGAATTGAACCGTGACCTTGTGATTCATAGGTCAATGCTCAATCACCGAGCCACGCTGGCTGGGCCAAATTATATACTTTTAATATGTGCCATTTACTATCTGGCAATTGTATCTCGAGAAAATTATTTTAAAAAAAGTGGAGCTAAATATTTCAACAATAATAGCATGGAAGATGGGAGAATGAGATCAGAATTAAAGGTTTCCAAGGTCTTTATATTATTCAGATGTCAATACAAAGATATTAATAATAGGTGTTGTTAAATCAAATACATATTTGAAGTGTAGCTGCTGAAAGAAAAAAAAATAGATTAGATAACTTCCAAAACACTAGAGGGGAAAAAGTGGAATAAGGAAAACTTGAAAAATGGAAAAGAAGGCAGGAGAGAAGAGAAAAAGAATGACAATAGGAAATAAAGTTGACATTATTAATACCTCAATAACAATAATCCATGTTAGACTGAACTTACCATGAAAATGCAAAGATTATCATTAAACTGGGGGAGTAAAAGGGGCCACATACTAAACCTGACAAGTTCAGGGGAGACCGGCGTGGTGGTCTCACAAATGCAGAGACCAAAAGTCACCACACAGGGTGACCTGCCTCAAAAGTCCCTAAGGACAAGCGGGTCGTGGTGGGAGTCGGTCCTAGCCCCCTGACAAGGTCAGTCTTTGCCATGTGAGAGCCTGTCTACTGTCTTTGCATCTAAGAGAACAGACCTGTGAAATGTCAGGGTGATCTTTCCACCCAGACCCCTCAGGGTGAACCTCCTGGCACAGCGTGTGCCACAGAGCCCCTCCGTGTATCCTGGTGCCATCTGTTCAGGGCAGTAGTCAACACGCCATGGACATACACCCGCTCTCCCCTTCTCACCTGCACAAAGAAGTTTGTGTCTCTCCATTTTGCCGAGTATCCAATCTCAGCGATTTCCCTGCTCTGCCTTTCCCCACTCCCTCCTCTGCCGCCAGTGGAGGTCAGGTGACCCTCCTTACCTCTCTTCCTTTTGTTCTAAAGCAGTGGTTCTGAACCTTCCTAAGGCCGCCACCCTTGCATACAGTTCCTCATGTGGTGGTGACCCCCAACCATGAAATTTTGCTACGGTTATGCATCGTGATGTAAATATCTGCATTTTCCGATGGTCTTAGGCAACCCCTATGAAAGGGTCATTCGACCCCCAAAGGGGTCGCGACCCACAGGTTGAGAACCACTGTTCTAAGGTATAAAAGAGGCTGCGAAGCTGCCTTTCTTTCTCCATTCTCCGGAGTGTTGTCTCACTCCATTGAGATTTTGCTTCCTGACAATTGTTATCCGTTTGGCTCAGCTGTCCACAGGTTGGGACATTTCTTACTCTGACACAATAACGAGCACATGGATCCATGTTCAGTCAGTTCAGCTCCATGGGTGTAGGGTGTGTGTGTGAGTGTGTGTGTATGTGTGTGTGTACACACGCACACACACACATGTGCACAGATAAAAAGTTCAGACACCTTTCCCCAAACCAACCTCTTTTAACTGCTTTTCTGAAGCCTTGAAATTAGCTGAAAGCTCTTTACACCAAAAATAACAAAGGAAACAGACTTGGTGGGGAGGGGGGAGAGGGAGGGAAGCGGAAGGGAGACGAAGGGAAGTGGCAGAGAGAAATAACCCTTCCCCACCATAACCTCAGCCACGTGGGGAATGCAACGCCCGTGGAGTTGTCCAACAGATGCCCGCTGGCCCACCGAAGAGAGAGCCCTTCCTGCCTACGGGAGGCCCTCAGGCAGGTGGGCGCAGGTCTGTCCCTACCACCCCGCTCCCCCCTCCCCCCCTAGGAGAGAGAGGGCTGAGGGCAGAGAGGCCTGCCTGCGGGCGGGGCTGGAGCCTCGGAGAAATGGGAGCTACCCCGGCCCAGGCCACACCAGACAACCCACCCGTTCTCCACCGGGATCTGCATGGATGCTCTCACCACGCTTATCCGGAAAGCAGGTGGAAACTTCTTCCCAGGAGTCCATTCTTTAGTCCCTTTCCAGAAGGAGGCCGCATGCGTGTGGCAGCGCTCTCCCGGCCTCTGCTGACTGCACAGATGGGGGTCCGTGTGCAGGGAACTGTACACACGACCCTGGCAGACTGAACAGCCACGCTGGGCACTGCCTGCAAACAGCACCTCCACGGGCCTCTCCCAGCCCATGGTCTTGGAGCCTGTGACCCCGGCCTGCTCACCGGGTGCTACCGTAGAAATGGCCGCAGATGAAGGATCCAAAGGTCAGCTCTGCTCCATCTAGCCCAGTGGTTCTCAACCTTCCTAATGCCACAACCCTTTAATACAGTTCTTTATGTTGTGGCGACCCCCAACCATAAAATTATTTTTGTCGCTACTTCATAACTGTCATTTGCTACTGTTATGAATCTTAATGTAAATATCTGTGTTTTCTGATGGTCTTAGGAGACCCTGCTAGCTGTTCTCGACCCACAGGTTGAGAACCGCTGATCTAGCCAAAGAATATCGAGCCCGTAACCTCACCACTGTGATCCCCTTCATAATCCACAAAAAGTGGAAATGGCAATACTTGTCTCATGGGCAAAACTACTTTGGAAACCCATAATGCATTGGAGAAATGTCAAGTACGCTCCCTTCTTAGATTTATCCGTGGATGGACAATTGGGAACACCGAAGCACTCTGAAGGGTTTTTGGTTTTTAATCCTCACCCAAGAATATATTCTCTCCATTGATTTTAAGAGACAATGGGAGAGAAGGAGGGAGGGAAGGAGGGAGGGAAGGAGGGAGAAACATCGATGTGAAAGAGACACATAGATTGGTTGCTTTCCACTTGCACCATAATCAGGGCCTGGGATCGAACCTGTGACCCTTTGGAGCCCAGGCAAACACTCTAACTACTGAGATAAGATAAAAAGAGCCAAAGATATTTCTTTTTCTTTCTTTTTTTTTTTTAAGCACAAAATAGGGCTCAAGGAATTAAGTTGCTGAGAGAGGAAACTCCTGGAAAATTAACTAGAGAGGCAATAACAGTTGAATGGATGAAAGAAATTTCACCAAACATCATGTGATTAAATATATCAGAGGGGGCAGCTGTATCGGTAGGTAGATGGGGTTGTAATTTTTCATGGCAAAGAAGAAACAGGGATGTCTGAAAGAAAAAACCCTAAAAGCTAAAGACACCGAAAGAGAAGACACCGAAGAAGGAAGGGTTAAGTGATGGGAGGGAGGGCGTGGTTTCAGATACAGGTCCCACCAGGAGAAACTCCACGCAGGAGATTCGGAAGAGAAAAGTCAGAGGAACACATTAGTCTCTTGGCCTACACTCTTGTTCCTCGAGCTACAATCATATCTCAACTCACCTATATGTCTCTGAATTCCCTTGCCGATTAGTGACACTAACCACTGCCCTCCACAACCCACATTCCTTAACCTTGCCCAAAGGCCGGGTACTGCCTGGCCTTGCCAGCCCTCCTCCTTTACGAGTGATTAGAAAGAGTAATGGCAGCAAATGCAGGATCCGATAGTGAGGCACTCGGAAGCTGTGAATACCGGCTTGGAAAGCACACTCCATGCAAAGGCCAGCTGCACACACCTCCCTCCCCCTCCCCGACTCCCTTCACTCTCCCCCGGCTGCAGGGGAAAATCTGAGCAGGGGTTTCCAACCCTTTTCATCCTATGGCACCCATAATCCAATTACTGAGATTCTGCGGCACCCCAAAAATATATATACTTTTGCCAATCTGACAAAGAAAAAAAAAATAGGCCTGATTTTGATTCATTCACACCAGACAGCTATTGTTGTGCTGTTATCATTTTCCTACTGGACAATCTACAGGAAAAGAAGCTGCAGGTGCTGCATGTTTTGCACATCCTGGGGCACCAGGTTGAAAACCGCTGAGGAGGGGCATGCCCCAGAGCTGGGTACCCCAGACCCCTGCCCTTCTATTTCCCTCTGGAGAGCCCAGCAGCGGTGCCCAACTTCCTGTCTCAGAAGCAGACACAGTCTCCTGCATGAGAACCTTCCTCTCTGCCTTTCCCTCTTCTGCCCCTCGGCCAAGTGTCCAAATGCTAATTCGAGAAATTTTTTTATTTGGCAACTAAAAAAGCTCCTAATTGTGGCTACAGACTGTGCCAGTACTGGAGGTATAGCATCCTTACGGACAGGCAAATCCAAAGTTTAGAAGTAAGATGGTGCGGAAATGAAAAGTTCCTCTCCACCTCCGAACCACATGGATATGGCAGTCTCCTTAGAAAAGATTTCATCTGCTTCCTCATTCTCTTCTAGTAACTTTGCTTTCCTACCAACATGAACAGATAAAATAAATCTAATTTATCTCATATGCTTGCCCTGGCACCTCCTCAGTCCTCCATGAGAGCTCATTGCTTTGGACACAAGGAGATTGTGAGGTGATTCGATACATACTTTTCCTGTTTTGGTGAATTGTCAATGTATTAGTAATGTAATAATTACCAACATAATATTAATGTATGGTATATTAGTATAGAAACAATATGTTAATAATATTTCACTGTAATAATTTAATACAGATTTATAACAAATGATTTCATAAAGAATCATTTAACATACTACATTGTGAATACATTATAACAATTTTATTGTAAGTATATGGCATTTTGGGTACACATTCCAGTCACTATTTATGACTTAGTGTCTATGGAAAAAATGAAAAGGGCTAAGAACATTCTTAAAAAAACACACCAAGTTTTGGGAATATGACCATTTGTAAATCAGGCAATGCCTGGTCATTTATTTATATGTTCAATGTCTTCAACTTTTATTTTGATTTTATAATCTTCTGATTGCTTTCGCTCTAACTTTCTAACCTAACCCTGATGGAGTAAGAAATGACCCCAAAATATGATCCGTTCAGTTGGCTGCGACTCCCTGCCAGCACCTCAGGGGTCCTGGGTCCAGGTCTCTGCCAGGGGCGGGGCCACCAGAACCGTCCCCGTCCTTTAGTTGTGTCCACTCCCACAGTTCTATTTCTGTGGCTCCAGATTTAGCACACAGGCTATCTTTATCCTCCAGCTGACTGCCACGAGAGTCCCCAGGGCAGAGGAGTTGCACAAGATTACCGAGGCATGCTTCCGCCCCTGCAAGCAAGACAATGCCGAGTGCAGAGAAGACATCAGCAAGCGGTCACACTGTCAGACGTGCGTGCGTGTGTGTGTGTGTGTGTGTGTGTGTGTGTCAGGATTGCTAAAGATTTCTTTCTTTGTCATGGTTTTTGTGTGTTGGTAAGAGCACAATGTCTATATTGCTTCCTGGAAGTTAATTCCAGTCTGGGTAATGTAATCTATTTCTATGCCTCCATTCATTTGAAAAATGTCATCAAGTTTCTTACAATCATGCAGTCCTGATCTCAAACTTGGGAATCCTTTAAAATTTCTATTATTCTTATTCTCAATGGAAGAATCCCATAGTTACTCACCTAAATAAGCAGCTGGATTGTCCTAACAGGCTGAGACTCAAAAACTGCCAATCCTCTGCTTGCTTTGCCATGATTCAGCTTAGCACGATGCCCATGATCATGGCCAGCGGGATGTATCCTAACGGAGAGGACTGTGCGTCCTGAGCAGACAGGAGAACCTCACAGCCCGATCTTCAGATGCCATTTATGGCACAGGCAGCACCATAGCTCTTCCGTTCAGATTAGGACCGTCCAACACAACATCCACTGAGCATCTGAAGCTACTGAGCGCATGACACGAGGCTCGTGCGAACCGAGATACACAGTCATCATAAAACACACACTGCATTTCAGGGACTTGCTGCAGAAGAAATAAGGCAGAATATCTCCATTCTCTCTCTCTCTCTTTTTTTATATTTTATTGATTTTCTACAGAGAGGAAGGGAGAGGGACAGAGAGCCAGAAACATCGATGAGAGAGAAATATCGATCAACCGCCTCCTGCACACCCCCCACTGGGGATGTGCCTGCAACCAGGATACATGCCCTTGACTGGAATCGAACCTGGGACCCTTCAGTCCCCAGGCCGACGCTCTATCCACTGAGCCAAACCAGCTTCGGCTCTCCATTCTCTCTTACATGGATTCCATGTCAAAACGGCGATGCTTCAGGTATATTTGGCTAAATAAATTCCATTCTTAGAATCAGTTTTACCTCTTCTCTTTAATTTTCTAATGTGGCCGCTGGACAATATAAAATGACATGGGGTGACTCACAGATGTGGCTCTCTTTACATTCCTATTGGCCGGCACTGGCCTGGAGGCTTCCATGATGCAGAGCAGGGCCAGCAAGTGGTCCTGGGGATGGGAAGGCAGAGCCGCTGCCGAACTTTACTCCAGAGCGGGCTCACGAGAGAGGAATGTGACTTAGAATAGAGGTCGAAGGAGCCCCTGTGTGGCTCGTTCTCCCACCCAGAGAAGTGTAGGGGTCCCCGAGGGACAGTTCCACGTCTTGGACACTCGTCAGAGGGAAATGTTACCGAGTGTCTGTGACACTGGCCTCGCTTAGCGCTTTCCTGGCTGATCGCACAGCCCTCACCTCCCTCTCCGCCCCGATTAACCGCGCCCATGTCGCAGCACGCACGCTGGACTGAATCGCGGATTCACTTCTGTGGAGTTTCTGCTGTTTGTTCCCTACTCGGTGGCTGCTAAAACGAAGACTAGGAATCATTTTGCAGGAAAGAGAAACGGGATTTTTTTTTTAATTTTAATGAAAAAACAACAACAACAAACGTTGAAGACTCTATGAATGGCCAACATGTGGCTAGTGGTTATTATAAGAGCATTATTCTTGGGCACGAGCACAGAGGGTTCATAGGAATCCTGAGTATGAACGGACATCAAAAATTCAGAACCAAGCCAAAACCGGTGTGACTCAGTGGATAGAGCATTGGTCTGCGGACTGAAAGGTCCCAGGTTCGATTCCGGTCAAGGGCACATACCTTGGTTGCAGGCACATCCCCAGTAGGGGGTGTGTAAGAGGCAGCTGATGGATATATCCTTCTCATCCATGTTTCTAACTCTCTAACCCTCTCCCTTCCTCTCTGTAAAAAAATCAATAAAATATATTAAAAAAAATTCATAACCAAATCCTTGCTGTGGGCTTACCAGGTTACCGAATGGAAACATATTGGGGGTGGGGGGGGCGGGGGCATGGCTGCCAGCAAAGGGCGGTGTGGCTGCTGGGGAAACAGCCTGAGTGCAGGAGCGGCCGGGAACAGACAATGCCGCCTGCGGCAGGGCCCGGCCCGCTGCGGCCTTCTCCAGGCTGATCCTTGCTGACCGGCTCTTCTCCCCACAATTGTTTTCTGCCGTTCATTTCCTCCAATTGTCAATTATTCCTAAAACAATCATGAAGGAGAAAAAAGAGTGCGTGCCTCTGTTTCCTGCCGCCGATGAATGCGGTGAAGTCATGGGCCAGGCGAGCGCATCATCAGTTTTTCCATTACAGCGGGTTACGCTGTCACAAACAGGATGCAGCTCTCCACCGGGGCAGGCCGGCCGGGAAGGGGCTGACCCAGCAGAACCGTGACTGGCAGCCATGACAGCAGGGCAGGAGGGCCCTGGGACTTGGCTCTCCGCTTTCGCAAAGCAAGCTGGCGTGTGTTCCTGACCATAAACATGGGACATGCTTATGCTGGAGACACAGTGAAACATAAAAATCGTCACCACCCCACTGACCAGAGATGCCTACTGTTAACATTTCATTGTGTGAATTTTTAATTCTTTTTTAAAAAATATATTTTATTGATTTTTTACAGAGAGGAAGGGAGAGAGATAGAAAGTCAGAAACATCAATGAGAGAGAGACATCGATCAGCCGCCTCCTACAAGCCCACAGTGGAGATGTGCCCGCAACCAAGGTACATGCTCCCAACCGGAATCGAACCTGGGACCTTTCAGTCCGCAGGCCGACGCTCTATCCACTGAACCAAACCAGCCTCGGCATTTTTTAATTCTTAACTCTGTTTCACACGTACATATAGAATTTTTAAGAGGATGAGGTCACACCATGTACATAATGTCCTGCCTTTTCTTTTTCACTTAACATTTTATCAGGAATAGTTCCCAATGCCATCAATGATCTTAATATAATTTAATGGCCATATACAATTCAATATCATGAAATATTATTTAACAACGTCCCTGTTTCATATATTTGTCCAAAATTTTGTCTGTTACAAATAGGGAAACAGCCTTTTGCATGCATTTTTTTGTCTCAATCTATGAATATTTCCTCCGGATACGTTCTTAAATTATATCCCTTTCTTACAAAAACACATACGATGTATTTTTAAGTACTTAGACTAAAAGGTCTAGGACATTTTCCAAACAATAAAGATGCATGTGTGCGTTAAAAGTTTAAAAACCAAACTTGAAATATGTACCTTCCCTAACAAGATAAACAAGTGAAATACTTTTCCTAGAAAATGCTTCACGTCCACTTGAACAGAATGTATATTCTGCTGTTTTGGGGTGAAATGCTCTAAACGTATCAGTTAAATCCATCTGGTCTAGTATGTCATTGGATGCTATTGTTTCCTCGTTGATTTTCTGTCTGGAAGACCTGTCCATCGACTTCAAAGTGGTGTTAAAATCCCCTACTGTGACCATAGTACTGAGTCTCTCCCTTTATGTCCAGCAAGATTTGCTTTGTATGTGTTGGCGCTCCTGGGTTGGGTGCATACATGCCTACAGGGGTTATATCCTCTTGTTAGATTGCTCCCTTTATCATTACTCAGTGTCCTTCTTTGACTCTTCCTGTAGGCTTTGTTTTAAAGTACATTTTGTGAGAAAAAAGTATTGCTATCCCAGCTTTTTGAATTTTTCATTGGCATGAAATGTCTTTTCCCATCCCTTCCAGTCTGTGTGTGCCTTTTGCACTGAGGTGGGTCTCTTGTAGACAGCATGTATATGGGACTTGTTTTCTCATCCATTCAGCCACCCTGGATGTCTTTCGATTGGAGCAGTGAAGCCATTTCCATTGAAGGTGATTATGGATAGGTATATATTTATTGCCATTTTATTCTTTTTGTCACCCAAGCAAGGTGCTCCAGGGATGACCCTTGCATGGCTGATGTGAGCCTTCCTGTTGGAGTTGGGTCTGGATCGCTGTTGGCTCCCCTGAAAATGGGGTCAACTTTAGGCTGCCTGCCTATGGGGAGTGGCCCGGCCATCATGTACCAGCTACCGTGTGGATACTGACCACACCAAGCAAGTTCTGCCCGGGCAGCGGCAATGTGCGGCTTCCGGAGCTCAGCGGGCCCTGCTCCGATGTGGCCTGCGCCTGCCACTGGGTATGTCCATTCTGCGGCCTCTGGGGAGGGACTCCAGTGCAGGCCAATGCCAGATGCTGCCTCTGATGGCCCTGGACCACCTATTTGGAGCTAGAAAGTGATCCACTGTTTGTGGCTGCCTCGGTCAGATCTCGGTGTGCATGTGAAGGGCAAGCTGCACACCAAGGCCCGCTTTGACCAGCACCGAGTCCCGGGCAGGTCAGCCAAAGGCCCAAAACACCCTGAGACCTGCCTCGGCCTGTTAGGCTCAGTCACCGAAAGAGCCGCTGGCAGTACTGGCGGTGTGTGAGGTCGGTCTCAGTGAGTCAGGAGGTAGGGGTGAGTGGTGGTCACCAGATTCACACTCGGTGCCAGTGTGGAGTCTGAGGCCACTCAGCCAAAGTCTCGGGGTACACCAAGGTAGCTGCCACCCAGGGATGCCTGCCGACCTCTGCGGTGGGATGGGGTCTCAAGGAGTTGTCCGCTGAGGCCAGCGCTTTCACACCTCCGCCCTTCCTACCAGTCCCAGGGGGCTTTTTCTGTAAATCCTTGCTCTAAGACTTCTCTTCAGTTGGCCATTCAGGTGGATTGGTCTATATTTTAGCTGTAACTCAAGTTTGTTCCTGGGAGGAGGTGAGTGTACCTTCTACCTACTCCATGGCCATCTTGGATCTCAACAAGTAAAATAGTTTCAGGGACTACAAAGTTCAAGATAAGCCCAAAACTGACTTGTGCAGAATGTCCTGTGGGTCTGCCACCTGTTAAGGGTGTATGTAATTCCACGGAGTCTTTTACCAGAATCTCCCAGCACAACGAGGCTCCAAGCCATTTAAGAGCCCACAGATGCTTCTGCAGTGATTCTGTGAATTCTTGCTTTCTAAGAGACCTGCGTCTAGTGGCTAGCTGTGCAGTCCCTGGGCTGGGTTGAGCATCGTTACCTCCTACTACCACTAGAGGGCAGCCAGGCACAGAGAGAGGAGCTGAACACAGGGTCATGTTGTCTCTACAGCAGTGGTTCTCAACCTTCCTAAGGCCGAGACCCTTGCATACAGTTCCTCATGTGGTGGTGACCCCCAAACATGAAATTTTGCTACTGTTATGCATCGTGATGTAAATATCTGCATTTTCCGATGGTCTAAGGCGACCCCTGTGAAAGGGTCGTTCAACCCCCAAAGGGGTGGCGACCCACAGGTTGAGAACCGCTGCTCTCCAGCATGATCTTTATTTCACCAGATAAACGAGGAGAAAGTGAACATGAGGCGCTGAAGGGAAAACCAATCTAGGTAATAAATAAATAAGAAAACCTCTGTATTTAAATTCTGCACCAAAAGGTGCAGGATTCTTCGGGCTGCCACAGTTAGCCACTGAAGACCAGGCACCTTGTTAAGAACCGGGTGACAGCATGAGCAACTGGTGCTCTCAGATCTTTGTAGGAGAAAGTGAATCCAGAGCTGATCCTTGCCGTTCCCTGTGGGATTAGCAGGAGCAGGAGCCTTGACCTCCTACGTACCTGGGCTCCACTTCCTGTCTGTCTCTCCCTGGCTCGGTCATCGTGGACAGGTTACGGAACCTCTCTGAGCCTCTGTTTTCTCATCTACAGAACGTGGCTAACAGAGAACCTGCTCACAGGTGGTGGTGAGCATCACATAACAGAACGGCTACCAAAGACTTGGCCACAGTGTATGTCCAGTCAGTGTTGGCCATTGTCATTACTTCTGGTCCTCAGCTCCCTCCTAATCTCTTTCCCATTTCCGTCTGTCCACTGATTACTTCTACCATATTACCCATCATCGCCTCAAACTTAACTTGTCTGAAGCCTCATCTGCTCACTAACTCCCTGGCCTGCTGCTGACTCTTTGGCTATTTCTTCTAATGGACACAAAACACATCCTCCTCCCTAGCACTTCCTCTCCTCTCATACCCATATTCAATTAGTTGACAAAACAGGTCGATTCGCTCTCTCACGTGCCTCCATCTGGTTTCCTTCTCTCGGCTGTCACCAGTGCCCGGGCCTCGGAAGCCTGCGCTCTCTGCCCCCAGGTTCTGCCTCAAATGGGCAGATCTTACTGATGTCATTTCCCCTTGCACAGAGGCTCCCAGTGTCTGTGAATTAGATTCTGCACGGCTTGGCCTGGCACCGCCGTCCCATCACAGTCTGACCCCACCGCCTCCAGATGCTTCTCTCTTCCTCCACATGACCATTGCCTCTGCTCCTGGTGAGCTGGTGGACGCACCATTGCCTGGAATGGTTGCCAGGCTCAGGAAATAGAAAACAGACACCCAATTAAACATGAACCAGATAAACAACGAGTATTTTGTGTGTGTCCCGTGCAATGGGCTTCAAACACCTGTGCGATAGGACAGGCTTTTACTTAAAAAAACAAAAACAAAAAACACAAAACAGTACTTGTTTATCTGGGGAAAAAAAATCACATCTAAATGGGAATTCTGTGTTTCACCTGGCAACCCAAGCACATTCCTCTCTCTGCCCCTGGACACAGCTCCATGCTGGTCTTGGATGCTCTTATGTCTGGTTGTACCCTCAGATCTCCTTCTGCCCTTCCAGCTCGCTCAGCTTCCTCCGTCCACAAAAGCTGCCTGGATCAAGCCTTTCTTATCTGGTTCTCTTTCTCGGCCTCATTCATTTGGTTCCATCTACAGGATGCCTTGTGTCCCCTATAATTATCTTTCTCCCAGTCAACGTGAAGTTTGTCACAGGCAGAGATTGTATTATAAGGAGGAGGGTTTAATAAACAGGGTTTGGTTGCATGGTGCTGCCTCTGACCTGTAATATAGAAGGTGAAGGGCTGAGAGCATAGGAGAGGAACCTCCAGAGGCCACTAATCTGGATTTAAGCTGCTTCAAGGCACAAAAATCAGTATGTGACTCCCTCTCCCCACACAGGTATGGCGACCTGACCTCGGCATATTTCTCCTTACACCCCACTCCAATACACCAGACAAATTGTGGGTTCACCATCTCAATTTCTTACCACTTCACACTATCCCCACACACTTATAATTAAATGTGAGGGCCAGGGTGGCTTTACTGTGTAACCTGTAAGCACAGTGATCATAGCAGTAATGCTGGAAACCAGGAAATACGTTTCTACTTAATTGATAGAGAAGCTAAAAAACACTGAAGTTTTCCCCCAAATGACCAAACTTTAATAACATAAAGTATTCTTAGGAGTTTCAAACCACATCAAGAAACTTGTGAAACTATTCAATAATTCCCAAGAAATCTATTTAAATAATGGGCATTTCATGAATATTATTTATAAGTAGCTATGGAGATCCAGAAAACAATCACCAACAACATTTCTGAAAGTGAAAAAATATAATCTTCAAATAAAACGTGAATCATAATTTTATCTACTTACAACTTCAATAGTGTCTAAAACATTTTTATTCTCATAATGTAAACACACCAATGTTGCCTTGAAACAGTAAGTGGAGGGACTTCTATGTTAACAGGGTCACTGTAGGCAAGGACTCCACCACTAGACCCACTCAGAGGGGCAATCAGTTAGGTCCCCTTCGATTTCACTTTGCAGAAATAATAAAATGAATTCAGAATGGACGTTGCAGCACCAGAGTGTCCTGAGAATAAATGCTAAGACTTTGTTCTATTTGATTCTTCAGATTCATCGTCTTTGTCCAGATTCGTTTTATTTCCCTCTACAGTATTTTTAACAACCTAAGCTCAACTCAGAAATACCGCCCTTTCTAGTCAAGAATGTTATACTTTGCCACAGTTTCCACGGGATGAATGACCATCTTCTAATCAGAAAAAGAAGCCTGCAGTTCTCCCAGGAAAGAGCACAGCCCGTGAAATCCCCACGGAGACAGGCGAGGCCTTGGCCTCTGGCGCGGTGGCAAGCTGGCTGGCTCAGCTCTCCTGGCGCCCAGCTTTGCTATCTCCTGGCGGCAGATTCTAAACACGCCGACCTCCAACCGGGAGAAGCCAAACAACAGCCACCTACTTCCTGCTGCTCTTCCTTCCCAATCGGCCACCAGAACCATATCCCGGTGTTCAACACTGCGGTGAGATTAATCCGGTTCTCACACGGGGATACCATCAGCGGCGGATGCAAACACGGTGCATCCTTTAAACAAACGCACTGGTTTGATGCCAGGGAATGTGGGAAGAATGTGGAATGTCCCTTGGAGCTTTTCTAGTTTTTGCGGACATGTCAACCGCTCTGGGACTTCACCCATCCCCTGTGACCTGCCACTCCCACACCCAGGGGCGGTTCTCAGGCCCCTCAGAAAACGTTTTGAAATAATAACTTCAATGGCAATAACTATTGTGAGCCAATTTTATTCCTGGACCTGTTCGGTGCTGTGTTTTGTGCTTCTCTAGAAGGTTCACCTTTGTCAGAAAAGGATGTCCGGGAGAAAGAAGCTTTGACTTTAAAAACAGGTTGCTTAGGACCAAACCAGAGAGATTGGACCTGCATTGCCACCATTTGTCCACCACCCAGATACCATTGCCGACATGTGCACATAAGGAACTGTTTGACATTGAAACTGGGACTCAGCACTGTTGGACACTGAAATCGGGACTCAAACATTTTTTGTTCTGATAAGTTTATTTCTAGCCTGCAGAGGCAAGATGTTTTTAAAGAAAAGAATCGGGGGGTTGGGGGAGGAGAGAGGGAAACAGATGCAGAGGCAAAGAAGCCATGAACAGACTGTCTGCTACAGCAGGAAGGCAGGGGAGGTGGGGGGAAGGGGCCGTAAGAGATCAAGCAAAGGACTTGTATGCATGTATGTGAGCACAGCCAATGGATACAGGACAGGCGAGGGCATGTACCAGGGGGTGGGGAAGGCTTGGGGAGGTCAATAGGGAAAAAAAAGGAGACATATGTACTACTATTTGTAATACTTTAAACAATAAAAATATATATTTAAAAAAAGTAAAGCGATAGAATCAACACACACGCACACACAAAACAAACTTTGTCTTCACTTAATTGTACACAAAATTAAATTTTAGGTAAAATGACTTTTCTAACATTGACCATTTGTGCCTGACGGCCCAGTATATATATTCTAAACCAGTATTGATCAAAAAAATGATGCATGGATTATTTAATCAGTACTTCAATAAAGAGAGAAAAACGGGCAACTATCCAGAAATTATTTTTCAAAAATGATCTTTAATGAAATTAGTTATACTATTCATCACCACGCTGGTGATGATGACATGAAGTTTTTAGTGCAGATAAAGTTGCCTTAAGGAAACAACCAGTTCAAAAAGCATGTATGATTCTTCACAATGGCAGATTTCATAACCGAGGCTGATTTCTACCTTGTTTCCGAGATACAGGCAGAGCTCGGTGAAAAGTTGCACCAAGATCTACCCTCAGGTCATATCCTCAGCCCGCCGCTGCCACTACCCCAGTTCCTGATATGCACGCAGACACATCCACGGCAGTCTTCAAAACGACACTTACCTTGCCGCCCCGACGCAGGATCATTTCAAGTTCATCCCTGTTGACTTGCCTCTTGCTCTGCACTGCACCGGCCCTCGCATTTCTCTCCCACGTGTCCAAACTCCTGGAGATTCCTGTTCTCTCTTCTAAGATGCGGTCATGATCTCCATTACCCCAATTCAGTTCCAAAATAAGGAGAGGGGGAAAAAAAACCCACCAGTTTGCAAGCTGTTTACGCCTCACAACGACAGAAGCTGCTCAGCTTTGAGCTCAATGAATTAAAGGTTGTTTGGCTAAATGGCAGGCACACTTCCTCCTATTCTTTCTGAACTTCGTTTTCCTGCCTCCAGAGGAGCCGGTTCCTTTCCGGGGCTATAAATAGGCCGGTTGTAAGAGCGGGGAGGAAAGAAGAAGGCAGGAAACACATCTGATTTCAGCAAGCAGTGTTAGGTGCCTGTGTGTGTGTGTGTGTGTGTGTGTGTGTGTGTGTGTGTGTGTGTTTCAAGTGGACACCGATAAGCAAGCTAAGGGAAATTCAGCTTTGGTATGTGCGCCAATCTCAAAGTTTTCTTTAATTGCTTCAAGCCTTGATATCCCTATACATTGTCATTTACCATAAGCCATGCTTAGGTTTGGAGAGGTATGATTTTCCATCCCAGGAACAAGCCTATATCTGCTCCTTCTTTCCCACAGCAACGCCATATAAATTGAATTTCCTGCGGGGTATGGGGGGGAAATTGGAGAATTGGCAATATCCTATTTGTTTCTTTTCCTCCAAGAGGAGGTGAAGTACGTTTTGAGGCAAAGTCCAACAAAAGGAAGAAGTCATCAGGTGAACAAGAAAGCCAGACCTTTGGCTTAAAAGAAATTAATGAGCTTGGATTTATGAACCGGCCGTTCATCCGCACTAAACTAAAGGATGGTCCACAGTCTTGCTACTCAACGTTGTTGAACTTCTCACAATCGCAACACATGGAAATAAAAATTAGATGTCATTTCTCACAGTTCAGATGGGCAGATTAACATTTTGGATCTTGTCTTATACCAGTGAAATGGAGAGAAATAAGCATTTGTAGAGCAGGGGATGGAAGTGTAAACTGGAAGCTATTTGGAGGTCAATTCTCATGAAACGTTAAGTGCACGTGCTCTAACAAGAGGCTTTAACATAGTTGATTCTGTGAAGGGGCAGGGATGTAGATCTGGGATGGAGGCGTAGCTTAGGTTGTGAGTTGCAGACTTTGTGCTCTTTTAATTTTTACACTGTGTGTGCTTTAAAACATTAATTTTCAAGACAGAATTTTAAAAAATGTTATTACTTCAGGTGGTTCTATTAGAGATCTATTGACTACATGTCTACGGATCCTACACTTAGTGCTTATCAACAAGCTGCTCTTTACATTGGGGTCATATTTTGAGAAGCCATAGCTAGAGATTTTCTTGGAAGGAGGGGCTACTGTCAATGGTGTTCACCCACCAGTAACATTGCAGAATCTCTGAGGAGGGGCCCAGTGGATTTTAACTCCAGGTGATTCTCTTGCTCACTAAGTTATAAGAAGCACTGGTCTATGGAATTGTTTTGTTTGTTCTGGACTTATATTCCACCTTCTAAAATAGATTTGAGACAATTGATTTTTTTAACATGTAAGAATAAGGTAAAGTTTTGAGTGCTTTTTAGTCTGGTAACTCCTCCTTAGAAGGCCAGGAGAGTTTTTACACACAGAGTGAAGAAGACACACTCATTTCACAAAGACTTTGGAGAAGCAACCCAAGACACATCCATGGGCAGGAAAGAGAATAACTAATGGGCACAGACAACAGGGGGGCGAGGGCATGAGTGGGGGATGGGGGGCAATGGGAGGATAAGGACACATATGTCATACCTTAATCAATAAAGTAAGAAAAAACAACAACACAAAAACACAAACGGAGGAGATTTAAAGGCGAGACAAAGGAACGCTCACTTTGGGGTAGTCGTGATAGAAATGGATAAATTCAAAGCCAACTTTACCAATATTCGTATATTCGAAAATTACAAGTTGTCTGAAATAAGGCTAACCCAAGGAAAACACGAAGAAATTAAATTAAAAGTCTCTAGAGCAGTGGTTCTCAACATGTGGGTCGAGACCACTTGGGGGTCAAATGACCCTTTCACAGGGGTCGCCTAAGACCATCGGAAAACACCTATTTCTCATGGTCTTAGGAACCAACACACCGCTCCTCGGTGTAGCAAAGTGTAGCAATGTAGTTTACTATTGTCATATTAAGACCGTTACCCATGCTACACCACGATTCAAGACAAAATTTCATTTGTTTGTAATTAGAAATAAATATTTCACAATATGTAATTACATATTGTTTTTGTGATTAAGCACTATGCTTTAATTATGTTCAATTTGTAACAATGAAAATACATCCTGCATATCAGATATTTACATTACAGTTCATAACAGTAGCAAAATTACAGTTATGAAGTAACAACGAAAATAATTTTATGGGTGGGGGTCACCACCACATGAGGAGCTGTCTTAAAGGGTCTCAGCATGAGGAAGGTTGAGAACCGCTGTTCTAGAGGAAAACAAAAGGTCCCACTCCCTATTCCTGCTTAGCAATTTGTTTTCTACCCCAGCCATTTCTTGTCCATCTGAAACCGTCATGCAAAGCCCTGTGTTTTAGAAACAATAGGTTTACCATGAGCTCAGCCAGAGCCAGGGAGGGACAGGCAAGACTCTCTACCTCCCAGGCACCAATGGGGAGAAAAACATTTCTGAGAGAGACAGACAGAGAGACACAGGGAGAGGAGTGATGACCTCCTGGCAACAGCAGAAAAGAAGAGGAAGTCCTGGCCGTCAGGATGTGACAGCTGCAGACACTGAGTGGCTAAAAGGTACACGAGTGGACATTGACTGGCAATGGGTAATACAGTGGTACCTCGAGATACGAGTTTAATTCGTTCCATAACCTTGAGGCGTGGGAAACTATGAGACGCTCGAGTCGCGATAAACTGGTGGGTCGTGTGCAGCCGGCCGATCCTCGAGATTACTCCTATCTCAAATGTTGCTCGTATTTCAAAGCAAAAATTGCTCGCTCGACGGCTCGTATCTCAAAAATCTCGTATGTCGAGGTGCCACTGTATTCCTCTGGGAGCAAACCATGCTCTCGTGTGAGAAGAAGGAACACGTCGAAGAACCTCCAAGAGCACTGCCAGGCTTTCATTGTTCTCTGGAAACAGTCCTTCTCCTTCGTGGGAAATATTTCACTCCTCAAGAAGGACAACGTCACAAGCTCCCTCTATAGCCCATGGGTAGAACTGAAGCTCTAAACCATCTATAAACACAGAAAGCTCTGCTCTCTTCACCTGAAAGGCATTAAGGGAAAAGGTCAAAGGCGTTCTGAGGAAAGGTACTATTGGGCTTTCTTTAACTATGTTGGTTCTGTAACTGGAGGAAAATAGATTTTGAAAACTGCACGCACCTACAAAGAATTGCAATGTACATATACAATATAGAGGAAACCCACACAAAAGTCCTCAAAACACACACACACACACACACACACACACACACACACACACACAGTCTGTATGTTAATGCACCAACGAGCTGAATGCACTATAGGTATCTGAACCTGTATGCCTTGTAGGTATTCTTAATGATACTTTATCTTTGTTCACAAAGTGCAGAAGGTCTAGGTGATGATCTAGACCTTGGTCAAGTTGAGTGGGAAACTCTAGCCAGCCTGCCTTCGCTGTATTTGCCTTTGGTCTCTATTGGCGTCCTGTCACTTGGCCATGCAGCTAAAAGAAAACAGCACACGTTTCCATGCAGTGGCGGGAAGAGAGTCTGGAGACGCTCCCAGAATAAATGCCCAGAGCTTTTTCAGTTTTGCCAAGGCTTACATCTGGCGGCGCGGTAATTAAAGGACATTTTAATTGGTGCTGCGGTACGAGTTTTGTCTGTTGATTGTGAAGCACGAGCACCCTCGTTTTGCTGTTCCTGCCAGTTGCGTGTTCCTTCAGGAAAGCCTTTGGACCCCGCTACAGGGTGGGCTGAGAGGCTAATCCCTGTTGGAGGCAGGAGGAAGCAAACCCATCACTGGGAGGAAAATCTCAGGAAAGCAAACAGGTCATTGCAGGGACGGTGCGTGGTGCACTTCTGAAGCAGACGGAGGTCACCAGGGGCTCCCAGAGTATGGTGCCTACATTACCTTATTTTTGCCCAACGTTTAGACAGAAGGAGGGAAGCCCGCATGGGAAGGAGTGAGGCAGTGAACATCAGAGTAAAATGTATTGCTTTGGCAGCCACTCTGGATTAATAAAGGCCAAGTGGTAGATTGGTTGCTGATTTAATAGTCCATACAGGTTCCTTGCTTAAAAATCAAGAGATCAGTCTGAATTTGCATAATCCCCTGAACCGTCTAATTATGCCATTAATGAAAACAGTTTAAACTGAGTTTCCATTAATATCGTCAAGGTGAACACAATCACAAGCGTTAGAACTCTAACACAAATTATTGGGTGCCATTCACCTCAGTTAAATGCAACAAGTTAAAACGATTGAGTCTTCTGGTCATGTTCACTATAACCAGGAGATTCTTTCTTGCCCTTGCTGGCAAGCTGCCATGTTATGAGCTGCCAGTGGAGAGGGCCACGTGGCAAGAAGCCGAGGGTAGCCTCCTTCCAACAGCCACCAAGAAACTGAGGCCCTCAGCCCAACAGCACGTAAGGCACTGGAGGCTGCCGACAACCAGGCAGCTCCTTCCCCAGTCGAGCTTCAGATGAAACAGCAGCCCCGGCTGATACCCTTGAACTTTCCCAACCCAGATGCTAGAAGCTTTCGAGATGATCCCAGCCTCAGCCAACACCTAACAACAGTCTCATCGAAGACCCCACCCCAGATTGCCCAGCCAAGCAGCTTCCTACTTCCCGATCCACGGAAACCACGAGAAACAACCAAGGCTCGTCGCTAGTTTAAGCTGCTAAATTTCAAGGTGACTCCGTAAGCAACATTCAGCAAACAGCTCAGAGCCTGGGAAACATGGAGAAACTGCTTTAAGAAAAGTCCAAGAGATTCCTGTAATCACCTTCCGATTTCTCTGAAGAAAGGAGTAGTGGCGAGTAAAAGGTTCTGCGGCCACAGGAGCGAGTGTCACTCTGCTCCTGATAAGACTGCTGGTCCACCCTCTCCGTGCTTAAAGGAGCCAGGCGGACTCCTGCAGGAAGAGCGACAGACATTCTTTGGAACGGCAGGCTTGGTTCCAGACCGCCGCAAATAAAGTGAGTCAGAAGCTTTTTGGCGGTTGAGGGTCCTGTCTTCAATTTGTAAAAAATGCCACATCTGTGAAGTGCCATCAAGCGAAGCACAATAAAACGAGGCCTGCCTGTCTGCTACTGTTACGCGGTGTGACGGCATCTGGGAGGGTGAGTGATAATAACAATTTGCTCCCATTTGCCAAGACAAGAGCAGAGCCTCTGAGACCTAACATCCGGAAGTGGTCTCCATCACTTCCACTCACAGCCAAGGGTCAGGCTCCTTTTTTTTTTTTTTAATATATTTTTATTGATTTTTTTACAGAGAGGAAGGGAGAGTTAGAAACATCGATGAGAGAGACATCGATCAGTTGCCTCCTGCACGCCCCCAACAGGAGATGTGCCCGCAACCAAGATACATGCCCTTGTCCGGAATCGAACCTGGGACCTTTCAGTCCGCAGGCTGACGCTCTATCCACTGAGCCAAACCGGTTTGGGCAGATCAGGCTCCTTATGTGGCCTTTACTGTTACGGGGAGACTAGAAAGTGAAGGAAAGCACTCAGCCAGCCAGCGAGCAGCAAATGTCAGCAAGCCAGAGGCAGTCCCGGATCTTTCTGACTGTCAAACGGGGATTCTGCCCATGAGCCCCCCATTTCTTTGGGGTCTAGCTAGCCTTGTGGTCTAGCAGCTACTTTTAATTTCATTGTTTTACAACACCAGTTGTTAAAGATTTCCCTTCCGGAAGATGTAGAAAATAACCCATTGGTGACCGAGGTTTCATGATTCAGAGCACCGGTCTCTAAGAACAGACTTCCTGAGTGCGTATCCTGGCTTTCTGCGTGCTCTTGGGTGAGCTATTCAACTTCTCTGCGTCTCAGTATTGTCCCTATGTTAAAGGGAAGGACAATGATGTTAATAATAGGATCTACCCAACAGAGTTGACAAGATTGAGTTCCCTGCAATAAAGCATGAGGACAATGCTTACAATGGTAAACGCTCACTAAATCTGATAATAATTATTACCCAACGATGTAGCTTTCAACTGAGAACACTCTTTCTCAGCTGCAAAGTGTAACTTCAGCCAGAAATGTTGGAAGCATGTGCACTGGGTCACAAGGCACCCACTTGACAGGGAAGGACATCGTAAACCTCACACCAACTTGGAAAAAGAACTCAAAGGTCACGCTCAGTTGAAAGTGGCCGAGCAGCGTGGTCTTTATTGGCAAAAGCCTGCACGTGTGCACGCATTTGTGCGCAAAGTCCAAAACGTAAAGCAGCGAGATGTCGGATGAGCCACACGTGAAATTCCGTGTTGGGAGTCCTTATTCATGTAACCTGTCCACACTATATTTAGACACGGTCTTTATATTCATGGACCAAGAAGTAAAACCTGGAAATAGCTCAATGAGCAGCGAGGGGCTGGCCAGTATCGCGGTGGCCAGTGTCAGGGCCGGCCCATTCCTGACGGCAGGTGAGAACAATAAGGAGGGAGCATACAATGTGCTCAAAATGGCAGGAGCCCAATCGGCTTCTCACCCACTGTCACTGGTTTATGTCACCCCTGCTCTGTCGGTGCCCAGCGGACTCTGTAAGGAAGCGCATCACATGTCAGTGGTACTCACATTAGAGGCGGATCAGCGCTGTGTCAACTTCTTACCCCCCTGCAGCCGGTGCCCGGCGGCCCAGGACCCCCCCTGCAGTGGGTGCCCAGCAGCCTCCCCCCAACCCCCACTGCAGCGAGTGCCCAGTGGTCCAGGACTCCACCTGCAGCCTCCATCCCCCCTGCAGTCTCCACCCCTCCTGCAGCGGGTGCCCGGCGACCCAGGACCCCCCCTGCAGTCTCCACCCCCACTGCAGCAGGTGCCCAGTGGTCCAGGACCCCCCCTGCAGCGGGTGCCCAGCGGCCTCCACCCGCTGTCTGCGGAGCGATCAGGAAACGAGGAAATTGCCAACCCCTTGTGAGAGCTGGTGCCTCGGTCCTGGCGGCCGGCTGTCAGGAGCCCACGGAGACATTACCTGCAGGACCCTGTGTCCTCTTCAGAGGCAGCTAAGGGCTGGGCGCCCCCACTGCGCCTCGCATCCCGAAGCTGAGTGCCCACAGGGCACCTCCCTGCCTGCCAGCGGGAGCTGGGATGGCCAGGGGTTCCAGCACTGGAGCTCCCGCAGCCACATTTCATTTCAGGAGGCACAGCTCCCCTGTGCTGGCTCTGGCCGCACCACAGGGGCCCGCCCCTTCCGGGGAGAAAGGGCGATGATTGGCAGTGAGGCAGCCCCTCTGAGGGAAGAAACTGGGCACACCTGAGCATGTGATGGTCGGCTGGGCCTTCTCCCTCTCCCTCTCCATCTCCATCCCCATATCCCTCTCTCTCTCCCTCTCCATCTCCCTCTCCATCTCATCTCCCTCTCTCTCTTCCTCTCCATCTCGCTCTCCCTCTCATCTCCATCTGCAGCGTTTCGCAGCTCGGGCCTCCGGGCCCCCAGGCCTGGGCCCAGGGCTTGGGCGAGGCTGGCAACTGGTGGGAAGGGCCGCCTGGCTGGTCCCAGGCTCCCTGCACTGGGACCGCCTGCAGCTGGGCAGGCTTCCGCAGGCCCCCCTTCCCCGCCCAGGACGGGGCTGGACCGGGGCCTCCTCACCTCCCTGATGGCATGTGTGTGTGTGTGGAGGACACTCATGCACAGGCAAGCACACACACCCTTACACATGCTCACATCATGCAAGCCCGCCCCTGAGCAGACCTGCCCGCAGGTGGTCCTCCCCAGCGCATGGCAGTGCCCACCACGGCACCCCCTGGTGGGACCCCCTCCCCACGTCCTGAAACTCCCCCAGGACCGAAAGAGCCTCACAGTCACGCCGCCTTTTCCACTCTGGATGTCGTTTTCCCCAGGAAAGCAGGCAGGAAGCACTGGCTTCCCTCAGTGCAGCCACCGAGCCCAGAAACCTGGTGTCACCCCAGAACCTGCCCTTCCTTCTGCTGCTTCACAATCTGGGGCAACTCCACGAATAAGAAGTTGTTGTTGTTGTGTGTGTGTGTGTGTGTGTGTGTGTGTGTGTGTGTGTGTGTAGCGGGGAGGGGAAGGAGGGAGGAGAAAATCAGCGGGAGCTCCAGTGCTGGAACCCCTGGCCATCCCAGCTCCCGCTGGCAGGCAGGGAGGTGCCCTGTGGGCACTCAGCTTCGGGATGCGAGTAACTCTGCAAAATACTTCTTAAAATTCTTATTCCAGTGTCTCTCCTAGAAGGGGGTCGGGAGCAGTTGAGAAATCTGGGTGCTGGTGATGAGGGACACGGGGAAGTTGTAAACACCCGGGGGGAGGAGTTTGAGAGCAAAGACCCCAGAGTTGTGGGCTCACGTGGCTTGGTTCAGGCCCCGGCAGGGAACCCTGTGGGGCTGCAGACACCGTCCTGCCACACCAGGCCACGAGGGCTGAGCAGTAACCGGAGCAAAGGGGAGTGTTTCATTGCGTTGTCTGATTGTTGTCTTAAAGAGAAACATTTCTCAATATGTATGCTAACATCTTAATAAAGGTTTAGAGGGATGCCAACTTGAATGAGGTAGCAATCATATTGGATGATAGAATCAGACTCTTGGAGGATCTTGGCAAGCTCAAGTTCAGGGACAAAGGAAGGGAGGTAAAATGAATCCGAGCCAAGGCACAATTCTGCACGGAGGCCCCAATACCCCTTGCACCAGTTCAGACCGGGGAGACACGGCGTAGTAGGAGCCCATCCTCTGAACCATGTTCTCCACTTGGCGTCCGTGGAAGCTTGCTAATTGCTCGGTGTGTGTAAGGTTTCCACGGAGAAAAATGTGCAGGGGGAGGGCAATGCTGCCTCAGTCATTCGACTGCTTCTAGCACAGCGGTTCTCAACCTGTGGGTCGCGACCCCTTTGGGGGTCGAGCAACAATACTTTCACAGGGGTCGCCTAAGACCATTGGAAAACACAGATACGATTCATAACAGTTGCAAAATTACAGTTATGAAGTAGCAACAAAAATAATTTTATGGTTGGGGGTCACCACAACATGAGGAACTGTATTAAAGGGTCTCGGCATTAGAAAGGTTGAGAACCACTGTTCTAGCAAGACTTCAGACATTTCTAAGAATATGCACCCAGTAAGCAGATTTAGATAACATCTCATCTTTATTAGGTTAGCTCTCAGACTGAAAAAAAAAAAGCTTTAAAGGATGTCTGCACAAAAGTAGCAGCGAAAGAAAGATAATAGCCAAAGAAACCTAAGGAAAAGGGCAGATAAGCTTTTCTGCTCTGACCACACTCTTCATCCGCCACATGATGAGCTGATGGTATCCGTAGACCCACAAGCAATAGTCCCTTCCAGGCCAACAATTATCAAGAAGACCATTTGAAACATGGATTTACGTCTGCTGCCATTAGTGATAGAATTCACCTAGCTGGCTAGCATAGTGTGGCTTGAGATATTAACTAGTAATGAACAAAGTCCTGTGGTTAGCAAGGCATTTAGAAGCTAAGCATCGGAACAGGAAGTCAAGCTCCAGAGGTTTCTCAGAGATGCTTAGAGCCATGTGTGGAATAAACCCAGTTCTAAACAAATCTCACAAGACCTGCTGACAATTACTTAGGATCTTCTTTTGAAGTTTCTCCCTTTACCATTAAGGACAAAAGCCACAGGTCTCTGGTTCTTTCTGCAATAGTAAAAAAAAAAAAAAATATATATATATATATATATATATATATGTGTGTGTGTGTGTGTGTGTGTGTGTGTGTGTGTGTGGTTGGAATAATTGTAACACAAAGAGGCATTCCTTTTCAGCAAATGTTTTTGGGAAGTTACATAGAAAACATTGCTGTAGATGCGAAAAAACAAATATTAGGAAAGATTACTCAGTATTGGTCATGCATTTGGGTGAAAGTGCAAATTTTGTAATAAGTCTCAGCTTACAATACTGTGTAATACAGTAATACAGGAACAGTTACATTCCTGAAGAACTGCTGTTTTTTTTTTTTTTGTGAGTCATTAAAAAATCACACTGAAAAATCCTAAAATACTAAAGAGTATCCCAAAGATAAATGTTTTCATAAATAGAAAACAATATGTTTATGGGAAAACTGTTTTGCAATATAACCACTGAATTCAAAAGAATAAAAGGTAGTTTTGCAGAGAAATAAAAAGATTTTAGGAAACCTTGACAGGATATTCATCTCTGTGGTGTTAATCCAATATTTCAGAAATGCAGCCAAGAAACTGATGCTGGAAGTACACACTGTACTATTTGATGTCACTGATGTGGATAGTTTTTTTTTAAAAATCTTTAAACAGCAGAACTTTATAAGATTGTAATGGGATGGAGGGTGTGTGGCATTGCATCATAACCAATTTTCTTCTCCCACCCAATATGGCTTCCTTCTTTTCCCTTCCCTTCCCTACCCTTCCCTACCCTTCCCTTCCCTTCCCTTCCCTTCCCTACCTTACCCTACCCTACCCTACTCTACCCTACCCTACCCTAGACATTGTTCTAAAGAACTCTCCCTAATGTAACACCTGTGTGCTGGCCTCCATTGCACAACTGGCTTCTCGGGAAACCCAATTTGCAACAATGGCTGGAGCGGACCAAGAAAACAGGTGCTCAGATGGGGTTCCGCAGCTGCCAGCCCCCACCAGCTAGCAGTGAGGATGCTGATCAGCAGGAGGAGGAGGTCTGTGCTGCATGGGACAGAGAAGGAAGGGGTGACCTGCTGGTGATCCCCTGGGTTCCTGCTGGCCATTCCCTGAACGAACACACCAGCCATGCCTGGAGGGGCCTGGAGACCCAGCGCTCAGAGACCACAGGAATGAAGACCTGGGTCATGCCAATAAGTAAGCCATTTACCCAGGACCTTGGTCAGCGAACTGCAGCTCTCAAGCCACATGCGGCTCTTTGGCCCCTTGAGTGTGGCTCTTCCACAAAATACCACGGCCTGAGCGAGTCTATTTTGAAAAAGTGGCATTAGAAGAAGTTTAAGTTTAAAAACTTGGGCTCTCAAAAGAAATTTCAGTCGTTGTACTGTTGATATTTGGCTCTGTTGACTAATGAGTTTGCTGATTACTGTCCCAGTAGATCATGAATATCAATTGTAGCCTCTGTGCTTACCGCTGGTGTGGTAACTTATCTACTAACCTTCTTTCCCTCTCCGCCGGGAAAAGAGGTACCACGGGATCTTGGAGGACCTGTTCCCAGAATTTACCTGGAGAAGGGGGTCTGAGTCATAGAAATGGCGAACCACAGTGGAAGCTGTGATTGCCACTCCAGCCCCTTTAAGACTGAAGGACTTATTCCTCCCGTTATCGAGGGAGCTAGTGGAGGACATTCCTCAGACATTACCGTTGGCCGGAAAGTTCTACCTTGCACCAAGTCATGCCTCCTTCCTCGGGGCAGCTCAGCTCTGCTAACTGCTCAGTGTATCATATCACCCTCATGTGACCTCAGGATAGCATTAAAAGGCCATCACAGCTTCACCGTCCACCAAGGACTGGCCTAGCCTTTGTCAGGACACCACCCCAACCCCATTTCTTCCTCTGTCCAGTACTGGCTGCTTTCTTATCTTCCTTCCCACAGCGTTGATTCTGATACAGCTCCCTGTCAAAGTTCCTATACACCAATCCCCAGCCTGGAGACTCCTTCCTGAACACCCCTACTTTTACATGAACATCACTGGCACACCTGATAAAATTTGAGTATGAACTCTCGATTAGATACTAGGATTATATCAGTGTTACTTTTCCTGATTTTCCACCAATTATTGTGTTAATATAAGAGAGTATACTTGTTTTTAGGAAACACACACTGAAGTGAATAGGAATAAAGGCACAACTTAATCTGGTATGATTTAGAAAAAAAATGTACATGGACAGGGGGAGGATCAGAGAGAGAAAGAATAGGGCAAAATGTAAACCATTGGTAAATATGGGTGAAAGGTATGGGAGAATTATTTATATTTTTCTTGAAACTTGTAAGTTTGAATCAAAATAAAAAATTACAAAAATAAAACTACCAGACTTCATCCCATGATCAGTGATTCTGATTCAGTTCCTAAGGTACCTGCATCAGTGTTTTTCTTTTCAACTCCCCAGATTTGACCACCATTGATATGGGAAAGGTCAACATTAAACAAGTGATTTGAATATAGTGTAATGAGTGTTATGAGAGAGGAAATACCAAGTACGTACTAAGAGAAAGCACACGAAGAGGACCCACCCTAGTTAACTGGGACAAAGAGGGTATCCTTGGCAAAGTGACAGTTCAGCTGACATCTGAAGGAGCACTCAGACCAAGGAGTGTTGATGGGAGAGACAAGGGGAGTGTTCCAAGCAAAAAGACATGGTGGGGAAGTCCCAAAGGAAGCAGGAGTGAGTTACAGTCATGGAATTAAAAGGCCTTTATTGTCACTGGGTGACTGGTGACTTGAGAGCAGATAACAAGGGGAAACATGGCATGAGACAAGTCTGAGAACGTAAGCAGGACACATATTGGAATTTATCTGGAAAGCAATGGAAAGCCACTGAATGCTTTTATACAGGGGAGTGACTTGATCAGGTTTATACTTTTGAAACATCACTCTAGCTACTCAAGTGTGAGAGTGGATTGGAGAGAGGCAAGAATAGGAATAGGAAGACCAGTTAGAAAAGGTTCTAGCCATAGGAAGATGACTTGGACCAGAGATGTCAAAATGAGAACGATGAGATGTAGAGGGAATCCATGATATTGAGGATGTAGAATCAATAATATTTGCTATTGATTGGCTGTGGAAGATGTTGAGGAGGAAGGAAGGGTGACCTTCAGATGCTGGGTTGGGTAACCAGATGAGGCAGGGGACATCTAAGCTCTATGGAAACAGGAAACTTGTCTGAACTGGATATTCTTATATTCCCAATGCTTAGCCCTAATCTGTAGGTGTTCAATAAATATTTGTGGAGCAAATGAATGAGTAACCTTGAAGATAATGAGTTCACTTTTGAATAGGGAGAATTTTGAGTGCCTTTGAGTCTTCTCTTGAGAGTCCACACTAAGAAAGTGTAACCTTTCATTCAATTAGGAAAGTAACCAATGGAAAGATAATATCTGTGTCCTAATTTTGAGACCATATTCTCCCTAGTATTTAAGCCTAAAGTCCCTCTGAGACCTTGTCTCCTCACTTTCGACCTGATTTGATTTTAAAATGACACAGTGACTGAGTATTGACCTTAACTAATGGGGAAATTGCCCAGCTTTTGTGGTCATCCAAATTTCTTTATCCTAGCAATTATATGACTATAATACATATAATTGTTTTTCTTTTTTTTGGTCATTTTTTGAACTTGAGTTTAACATGTCATATGTATGTCACATTAAGGTATTCTGGTAAAAGTTAACTCTAAAAGCATGGCATTTAAAAATGGACAAGAAAGACTAGCTAGTAAGTGGGCGGGGGGAGGGTGGTAAGAAGAGGGAAATTCAAGGATTTTTACTGCCATCCAGTGGTGGTGCTCTTAGACAAACAGGGTACAATGCCCATAGTTAATCTCTGTCTTCCACAGCAAAGTCCCAAATGCCATTCACTCAAGTTTAGGGACTAACCTGCAATGCTAGCTTGCCATGAAAATGGTATTATGTTTCCCCAATTTTAAAACAGTACCTTGAGCCGAGACCGGTTTGGCTCAGTGGATAGAGCATCAGCGTGCAGGCTGAAAGGTCCCAGGTTCGATTCCGGTTGGGGACATGTACCTTGCTTGTGGGCACATCTCCACTGTGGGGTGTCCAGGAGGGGCTGATTGATGTCTCTCTCTCATCGATGTTTCTGACTTTCTATCTCTCTCCCTTCCTCTCTGTAAAGAATCAATAAAATATATTTAAAAAAACAACAACAAAAAACACTATCTTGAATGGGCTCTTTTGTGGTCCTGAAGAAGATCAGAGACTTCCATAGCAACCAGTTTACTTTAAGAATGAATGTACTCAATGAGGGAAGAACCTGGCTCAGTAAAGCCCTGGTCTTGATGACCCCAAAAATTCCTGCCCTGGTCTCCCTAGCCCACCCCATATACACACCTTCATGGAGAATGAGCTTCACTCTCCATGATTCACCTTTGGGTGCCTACTAGACATTTCCAAGTTACGATTTCTCTGTGCTCTCATAAATGTGAGCTTCCACACTGACTATGGAGAGCCCATGGGCATAGAAAAGGGAATCGGCCAAAGCCCAATCCATTGAGTTTAATTAAGCAAGAGCCTTTGCCAAGCCACTGGAGAAGAGAACGAGAGAGAGAGAGGAGAGAGGCAGGAAAGGAAGAGAGAGAGAGAATGAGAGAGAGAGAGAGAGAGAGAGAGAGAGAGAGAGATTGTTATCATAAGATTTAGAAAAAAAAAGAAAGAATTGGCCAAACATAGTATATAAGTTTTATATAAAGTACTTTTTGGACTTGAACACCATCCAGTTTACATGAAACTCATAAAAGTGTTAATATTTCCTACTTTTAAAACATGCATATAATGTCCTCTGTGCACTAATAATGTGGCCTGTTAACCACGGTTTGCCCTTTCTGTGCTGTAAATTCAAGCCCACCCACCAGCTTGTCCAGAGTCAGAATCTCTGGCAGTGATGTCATCCCTTGCCACTAAAAATAAACACCGCCCAGCTCTCTCTGTCCTTTCTCCTGCAGGTCTGTCGTCCGCTGCAGAGGTGCTGATGGATGGGGTTCAGGAGACCACAGGGTTTTGCTCGTGCCCACTGGCTGGAGCTCCTGGCTTCCAGGGACTAGCCCCGACCAAAAACAACACTGCCCGAGAATGCTGTGCAAGCTGCACTTATATAATTCCTGAGGGTGCGAAGGCCAAAATATGCCGTTGGCATCCCATAAAAGATATATATTGTATTTACTGGCAGATAAGACACGCCAGTTTTACAGGGAAAGCTGGGAACCTGGGGGAGGAGGGAAATGCGAAGGAAAAAACTGAAATCATTTTCATCTTGCTTGTTTTAAAGATATTTTTTTTAAGTAGTTCTGTAGACGCAGTAAACTATATACAGGAGTCCAGATGAAAAAAAATCATTGGTTATGGCTAGGAGACAATATTCTACTAAGTTTTAATGATATAAAAGAATATAGTTAAAAGGGAATATATTAGTATTAGGTACTGAGTAAGTTACCGAACAAAAATTTACTGGTCCATGAAATCCCATACACAGGGAGCACTATAGAAATAGCTTTCCATATGCTCTCCCATCAGGTCCTGGAAACCAAAAGTAAATCATAACATGAAATAAATTTCAGTACATTTTTATAAAAACGAAGACAAATAACTAGCAGGACAAAATACATAAGGACGATTTTCTAGACAGTAGCCAAAGGAATCAGTACAAACTTGGCCCAAAACATACAGCAAGAAACTAAATATGAAAGAATCCTGATTTCACACTCCTACATAAAGTAAAGATTTCACTGAATAGTAGTGTACAGGAAAAAAAAAAACCTGTATACTAATAAATGCATTCTTACATAAAGAACTTGACCTTAAGATTATAGCGATGTCTCCATGGGCTCAGAGAGACATCCACCGCGCTTGGATGTTTGGTGTTGCTGTGCGCTGCCACTAGGGGGTCTCAGTACTGCTATTGCCTTCTTGTTTTCTACTCCCCCGTCCCTTACCCCCTCTCCACATGGTCAGGCCTTCCACCTTTAACAGGGGTACAGTGGGGCTGGGTAGGGAAGATGCATGCTGCCAGAGGAAATAATACAGCTCTGTGCTTCCTAGATGCCTGGGCACTGCGTTCGTCTGTCTTATGCCTCTGACCTGAATGTTTCCTAGACCAGTGGTCAGCAAACCCAACAGTCCACAGAGCCAAATAGCAACAGTACAACGATTGAAATTTCTTTTGAGAGCCACATTTTTAAAACTTAAACTTCTTCTCATGCCACTTCTTCAGAATAGACTCGCCCAGGCTGTGGTATTCTGTGGAAGAGCCACACTCAAGGGGCCAAAGAGCCGCATGTGGCTCGAGAGCCGTGGTTTGCCAACCATGGTCCTAGACCAGTGGTTCTCAACCTTTCTAATGCCGCGACCATTTAATACAGTTCCTCATGTTGTGGTGAATCATAATGTAAATATCTGTGTTTTCTGATGGTCTTAGGCAACCCTGCTAGCAGTTCTCAACCTGTGGGTCGCTGCTGTAAAGCCTAAGACCATCAGAAAACAGGTCTCGACCCACAGGTTGAGAACCGCTGTCCTAGACCAACCCCTCAGGAGATACAATATACTCATGGTTTTAATTCTTCAGCAAGGTATGCCCTTGGAGTTAGAGGCTGTTTCAGAGAAGCCAAGTTACAATAACCAGTAAGGGGCCAACTCAGTTGCCTGCTTGAAGGGGAACATAATGACAGATTTTAATGTCTTCATCAACGGGAATTCTGTATGATCTTACATGACCTTTGTGTGTTCCTCCCAAACACAGGCCCGTTTCAGACAGAGAGGTCTATTCTGTTTTTCTTTGGCTTTTCCAAAGGAATTTCTTTGGGCAGCCCAGGCGGCAGGGAGGCCGGCGGCTGCAAGAAGGTGCCGGGCGTCTTGGTGGTGAAGTGTGGCTGGTGCTGGCGACAAGATGCGGCGGGCAGCGGGAACTTGATCTTGGAGTCGTGAAACGGCTCGGCCGCCAGTGGGTGGCACTCGCTGGCCACGATCTCCTCCACCTTCAGGATGTGGATTGAGTGGGCGTGGCGGGGTGCCAGGCCCCCATGTCTCCGTAGCTCCGGGTGGTCAGGTCCTGGCACTGCCGGTACATGTTGCGGATGCCACCGTGGGAGCCGTAGCGCAGCCAGATGCCAACGTTCTTCATTCCAGGGGACACTGCTCCAACACCTGCCCACAGCAGACCATTTCCCCTGAAGATTTCGTCATCTTCTTTGGTGGTGAGACACAGAGTACCGGAAGCGGGACCTGGCAACAACGTGGTTAGGTGCCACGGTGGGCACCCGGCAGAGGGGCAGCTGAGGCTCTCGGAGGTGGGCAGGCAGCGCCCAAGGCCACTCCGAAAAGCTAGAGGTTTGTTCTTGTCAACAACAAAACCAAAACACCTTTCTCTCTGGCTGCCACGTACTTAGATTCGACATTTATAGTCAGACGAGGCCTCCTTAGCGAATCAGGAATGGGAAGAAGCGTTCTTCAGCAGGTAAAAGGCACACGTGAAAACTTCAGTGTGCATCCTACCAAACAGGGCAGCAATCAAAGGGTTTTTCTTAACCATCAAGATGCCTGCTATCCCCATACCACAATTCATTATTGCAGCGGAGGTCTGAATCGTCCGGTAGACAAGAAACGGAAAGCTGTGAAGACTGAACAAAAGAAACAAAAACTGTCATTATTGGAAGATACAATACAACCCAGGGTCATCTCAGGATAAACTGTTCAAGTTCAGAAGACAGTTTGGCACGGCTCTGATCAATCTATAAAAGTCCCATTGGAAACAGACTATTCAATGTAAACTTTTCACTGCAATGGACCTGTGACAACAGAAATGGTGAACATTTTAGGCATTCATCTGTTTGGCAAGGAGCAATGGTTTAGCTGGATCATTGCTAAACCCAATGTTGGCACTCAGATATCCAAGCTCTAAACCTACCATGGTTTTACAGTGGAGCAGGTCACAGCCCTTCCATGCGAATGACCGTACGTTGAGATTACCACGTAAGTGCTGTGGAGACACGTGTACAGTACCCACTTGTTCACCTGTTCTTGAGACGTTCCCTCGGGATTTAATATTTCCAGGAGACAAGGCAGAGTAAGTTCCCACTTCTTCTCTCCCCCCTCTGCGCTTCTGTGCTTTCCTCTGTAGGCACCCTACTTTGGCTGTTGGGTGTATTTTGCCTTGGTAGCAAGGCTGATGTGATGGATATCCAACTCTACAAAATGGCACTGTTTGTTCAAGGGGAAAACTATCTGTGTGCAGGTCTATGGGGGTGCTCTCAGCAGCACGTATGAGGGATCTGTGCATGGAAAACTTTCTCTGTCTCTGCCTCCTCCCCCCACCCTTTCCTCTTGCTAAAACCAATTTTAAAAAATCAGGCTGGGAAAGAGAAGACAATTTGAGAAAAGGGAAATCAAATAGACTATTTTTGACACAGCAGGGACCTTAGAGTTCACTTTACTGCTGACAAAACAGTGACTAGAGATAGACTTTTTTGAGGTCTTACGTAAAGTGCACCGTGAAGAGCCAGAAGCTAGGACCCAGGTGTGGTTCTGAGATGCCAAGGCCGGAGCTCTTCAGGTAGGACCAGATGCACATTCTGTGACAAAAAGGAAGGGACGGGTGAAGTGGCTGTGTTGCTTTTTTTTTTTCCTAATAGAATTGAAGACCCATACAATTCTAATTATTTCATCAGTTCTCTGGGGCTTCTACCCTACCCCCAACTCCCACTCCAATCCCCAGCCAGGACTGACTAGTTCCTCCTTCTTTCCCCAACACTGAGTTCTAGCTTCTCCCGGACGACTTACCTCACTGCGTATGATCAGCTGGGCTCACCCTGGTCTCCTGACCTGGGTGGGCGTCCAACACTGGGAGTTCTTCGTCTCCATGGTCCCAGCATCAAGCACAATGCCTGGTACAGGTAAATTCACACCGGACAGTTCACAGCTAGCACCTCTCCATCACCGCAGGACGTTCTATGGAACTCGCACTGGTCTAGAGCTGTCGTGAAGAGAAGGCTGAGAAGGCTCTGAGGACCAGGGAAGCAGTGATTTCTCCCAGGAGGTGGGTTCTGCCCCACAGTGACGGCCATCTCACTCTCCCACAGACGCTGGTTAGAGGCATCTCACACTCCCATGGTGACTACCCATGTTTTATCCCAAATTAGGGAGCTTGTCCCCTGAGCAGTGTCTCCTGTTTTGTCAGAAAATGATTTACTTTTCCTTATTCCACTTTTGCTCATAGTTGTGACTGGCTATCATTTTAATATTGAGCTATGACAGCCATCTCTATTTTCTTCTTACCAAAGATTTGAGCAGGAAACCATAGGTGCTTTAATCTACACTAAAATCATAGTCATTTTTAAAAAAATATTTTTTAATTGATTTCAGAGAAAAGGAGAGAGCTAGAGAGATAGAAACATCATTGATGAGAGAGAATCATTGATTGGCTACCTCATACACATCCCCTACTGGGAAGGACTGAGCCTGCAACTTGGGCATATGCCCTTGGCCGGAATTGAACCTGGAACTCTTTAGTTTATAGGCCAATGCTCTATCCACTGAGCCAAACTGGCTAGGGCAGTGGCCAACAAACTCATTAGTCAACAGAGCCAAATATCAACAGTACAACGACTGAAATTTCTTTTGAGAGCCAATTTTTTTAAACTTAAACTTCTTCTAACGTCACTTCTTCAAAATAGACTTGTCCAGGCCATGGTATTTTGTGGAAGAGCCACACTCACATGGCACAAGTGGCAGTTTGCCGACCATGGGGTTAGGGCATAGAATCATAGTCTTTTTATCACTGCAAGTTACTAGAATAATTCCTAAATTCATAGTTATGGTTTGTCCTTACAAGCAGGGACATATAGAATTGGCATGCTTAATAACTGTTTTTCTTGAACTGTTAACCCAAATAAAATGTTCATAAACCTCATTTCTTAAGCATAACAGATGTGTAATTTCTGCCAATATTGGGTCATTAAGATTTACCAGAAGAATTCAAGTACGTTTTAGAGTAAGTCAATCCTTTGTGTGTGGGACTACTACAGCTGAATTATAGTATTCTTTTGAACCTATAAACATTTTTTTAGAGAAATATGAATGATGGAATTGTGCAAACCTTTGATATATTTAATTAAGGTTTGGTTTGTTGGCTTTGTACCTCATGCTCCTCTCAGCTAACATGGCAGATATCAACCTGTAACTTCACATCGCATAGGCTTACAGCAGCTCGCCAGTGTTTTTGAAGTGATGTTTGATGATTATGACAAAAGAATAGAATGTTATTGGTTACTGCTACTTAAAGTACAGAGACCTGTTCTGTGGAGGGCTGGAGAAAGAGACCTGACTCTCACTCAAGCAGCCAGGAAATACATGGATGAGCATAATGGGTTCTGCATAAGGAGTATAATGAATGACTGGAGTGTGCTGTACTGTGTGTCTGTCTGTCTCTTCATGCCACAGAACCCCACACCCCTGGAGGACAACTGGGCTTTAAAAGTAACTCCTAAAAGCAACGAAAAGAATCCCATGTGTGTTCTTACCATGTTTCCTCTGTGTGTGTCCTACTCTGTTCCTGGAAGGACACCAGTCACCCTGTGTTAGGCCCCGCTCCCCCCAATGACCGCACTTAACCATATTCACCTCTTTAAAGACCCTCTCTCCAAATACAGTCACCTACAAAGACTGTACAGTCAGGTCATAAACACATGCATTTGGAGGAGACACAATCTAGCCCGCTAAGTATCTAACACATTTAATAGTTAGCCTGCCGACAACTCTACATTAACAGGGAACCATCGCTAAAAACAAAGGTGGGAGGACACAACTTGTACACGTATATTCATTGACAATTACTCTCAGGTAGAATGTTTTTTTCTAAAAAAGTGGTGATTTATTTTTGCTTTAACATACAATGGTAAATATGCTGGGATCATCAAGTTTTCAAAAAAATTTCGCTGGGCAACTTCACACATTACAATTCTAGGTGAGTTCATTGGTGCTTCCATTTCAATGTACAAGAGGGATCCACCTGACACCTACTAGCAGCTTGGCTAAGAATGGACATTAGAATCAGACAATACATTGCAAATAGAAAGTTCTTTTCTCCAAATGAGTATCAACGTGTGGAAACAAAATCACTGCCTGCTCCACAGGACAGACAAGCTGAATGTAAAAATGCTCCCAACTAGGAATCACATGACCCTGTGTCATAATACTTTCAAAACAGTTTCACAATATCTCACCAACAACTTGTGCACTTGAGATTTAAAAAAAGAAAAAATCTGAAGGAAAAGAAAACCAGTAGCCAAGGAACTGCACAACCAAAAAAATGAAAATTATATAAAATATTTCCACCGCTATTTAAATGCCAAATTTAATCAAGCAATAGTAAAAAAAAAACACAAAAACAAAAACAAAACACAAGACAACATAATAATACAACCTTCTGTTTAAAATAACAGCACTGCTCCGCCTCTTTTTTCCACTGAATTTTACATATGAACAGACTATATATACTGGGTTTTCAGAGAAATGTCCATTTGGTCTGTCGCACCGGGCAGGCTCACACCGAATCCTTTCATTGTCTTCTGAGGAGACACGATACCACGTTGCTCCCGTGTTTCCAACACGCTGGGTGAGGTGCAATGTCTCAAGTATAATACATTTCTCTCTTTTCCTTTACACAGTGCAGAGTATATGGGCTTAGGGTATGCAGGTTTTCTTTCACTCCAGGTCACTGTCCTTTTCTAAATTCAAGGCGGTATTCAACGGGGTGCAGTAGTTGGGCTTGTCAGAAGGCACGTAGCCGGGCAGACACAAGCATTTGTAGGAGCCTTCCGTGTTGATGCACTTGGCATTCTTGCAGAGAGACATCCGGTTGTTCAACTCGTCGCATTCGTTCACGTCTGCAATAAGCCAAACCACACAGGTGACAAGCTCCCGTGTGCTCTGTGAGGACACGGAACCCACCGCCCACCCGAGGCAGCGAGGCGAGTGGCCTGCACCTGGCCGGACTGCCTCCTCCCCTTCCCCCACCCTGAGACGTTCCCATTCAGGACTGTTTCCATCCCACGAACGGTAAAATCACTTTCTAGATCTTCCAAAGGTAGATTACCGGGGGAATTCTAGAATTTCTTTCCCTGTTATTTCACACAGCACGAACAATTTGTTAGCCTGACATTTTACAGTCAAACCTCAAGAAAGCTGGAAATACTATCCCACTTGTGAATTCTTTTCCACAGGTAGAGTACAGAGGGATGTGTCAAGCGGAACACAGTTAAGAGCAAACCAGTGAGCCGACTGAGCGGCCCCTCCTAAGGCTGAAGTTCTCAGGTTTCTTCCCACAGGAAAGAAAGGCTCTTATGCACTTGCAACACCTGCACTAACCCGGGTTCTCCACGTCCCAGACCCACCACAGATGGAGACTAACCGACAGGGAAAGGGACACTACAGGAGGGAGAAGAACTGCAAAAAACAGAAGAAACTGTAAGTGCAGGGCCTTTTAGGAGAGAGGCAAAGGGCTCTGGAACACAGCCTGGGAGTTTGTTTGAGGTCACACGGAGCAGGACGAGTGTGAGTTTACTGCTCTTTTAGAAATAAGAGGGGAGGCAATGAGCGCATTTTAGGAGGAACTTTTCCCAAATGATTACCAGGGAAGTTGTGTTTTTTTCAGTTGTCTATATTCCCTTATGCTGGGGTCAAGTATTCAGAGAAAACATTGCTGGCTGCACAATCAAAAGCTACATTTAAGAGTAAAAGTCAAGGAATGGCTCTGGGTGAGGAATTCTATAGGAATTCTTACTTGAGATATCAATTCTATTTTTAAACATATACTAGAGGTCCGGTGCATGAAATCTGTGCACCAGGGTGGGTGGAGGTACGTATCTCTCAGCCCAGCCTGCATCCTCTCCAATCTGGGACCTCCCTCTCACAATCCAGGACTACCAGTAGCTCCTAACTACTCACCTGCCAGCCTGATTTCCTCTAACTGTCCTCCCCTTGCAGGTCTGGTCGTCCCTAATTGTCCTCCCCAGCTGGCCCAGTTACCCCCAACTGTCCTTCTCTGACAGCCTGGTCACCCCGAACTGTCCTACCCTGCAGGCCTGGTTGCCCCCAACTGTCCTCCCCCCAGGCCTGGGTCCTCCTCAAGTGTCCTCCCCTGCAGGCCTGGTCACCCTCAACTGCCCTCCCCTTGCAGGCCTGATTTCTCCCAACTGCTCTCCTCTGTTGGCCTGATTGCCCACAACTGCCCTCCCCTGATGGCCATCTTATGGCGGCCATCTTGTGTCACATGGGGGTGGCTATCTTGTGTCCACATGGGAGTGACAATCTTTGACCACATGGGGATGGCCATCTTATGTAGTGGAGTGATGGTCAATTTGCATATCACTCTTCTATTAGATAGGGTATTTTCATTGATTTCAGAGAGGGAGACAGAAACATCAATGAGAGAGAAACATCAACTGGCTGCTTCCTGCATGCCCCACACTGGGGATCTAGCTCACAACCCCAGGCATGTGTCCTGACCGGGAATCGAACTCTGACCTCCTTGTTCATAAGTCGACAACGCTCAACTACTGAGCATACCAGCCGGGCTCAACTCTCTTTTTTAAAAATTGTGGTGGAACATACCGAACAGAAATATGGCCATTTTAGCCATTGTTAAGTGGCTAGTCCAGGGGCAGTAAGTACATTCATGTTGTTGTGCAACCATCGCCACCTTCCATCTTTAAAACTCTTCTCATTTCCCTAAACTGAAACTCTGCAAATCTGTCCTCAATGTCCTTGAGGGCATGCGACCTGACCACAGGAGATCTCAGGAAAAGAACCATTGCCCACAGGACACCATTCTTACCGACACACGTCATCTTGGCCATGTCCAAGTGATACCCATCGAAGCAGTCGCAGGTGTAGCCTTCCTGCACCCGCACGCAGCGGCCGTTTTCACAGCCGTTGAGGATGCCACACTCCTCAGCCTGGAGCTCCTCAAAGCTATTTAAGAAGCCTGGAAACGACAGGGCAGGCGCCGGGTTAGAAAGCTTCACACCCTGCAACTGTTTCTCAACATGCATGGCTCTGCGTACGGCTCATCAGAGAGACATACTTCAGACACTTTAAAGTCAGCATGAACATGTAAGCGAATACTGCATATCACTGCAACACAACAGGAAGCATGGAATATACAAAACTTCAGGTATTTTGTACAGATCAGCCCCACACCTTGGATTCTGATGCTCTAGCACAGATGATTTTTGGCTTTGCCCTTAATTATTTCAAGTTTTTAACCTAAAATTCCCATTTCCCTGAGTTCTCACCACCAGCAAAGGTCAGGACATCTCTCGGTGCGGAGCCAATGGTGAATTTACCGGAGTTCAGGAGACATTTGCTTGGAAAACCCAGGAGAGTTGGAGGGGTGCTTCTTCTGCTTAGCGCTCCCTGGAGAGGGAGGGTCAGGCCCTGGCCCTGTGGGGTCTCTGTTTGTTTGCTCTGGCTGTGGAATGAGCCCCACAAAAGGGCTCTTGGGGATCAAAGGACAAAGGCAGTAAAAGGGACTCAAAACATCCTGATAAATGAGAAAAGAACATCGTGCCTGTGTCTAGTAAACCCAAAGTCCTTTTGTACTGAAACAAAGACGCTCTTGTTGAGTTCAGATCGCTTTTAAAGGGACTCAGGGCTGCAGGGTAATAATACAAAAACATCTACCCAGGCAGCAAGAGTGCTTAGCTTTCTTTCTAGAGAAGAAAGCTGTAAATATAAAAGACTCCAGCGCACTGTGGGTGTGGCCCCTCCCACCCTCCCCATCTTCCGGACCTCACCAAGTAGTATTAGCTTTAAGAAAAATCAAAATGAGGAGAAGGGTGTTGGGGACGGGGTTTTGTGACAAAGGGGAAGGGATTAAGCAGCACAAATGGGTAGTTACAGAGAGAGGTAGAGGACAGCACAGGGAATATAGGCAATAATATCGTGATAACTAGGTATGGGGCCTGAGGGGTACTTGAAGCAGCAGGGGGGACCGCTCTGAAAGGCACATAATTTTGGAACCACTTTGCTATACATCTGAAACTAATACAGAATAATACTGTAAACTGAAGCTGAAAAAAAAATGTAAGAAAAAAAAATCAAAATGTGGCCAAAACTCCTAGGCCTTTGAAGTATGTAATTCTCCAGTGGAACTGCAGGGGGCAGCAAAATATCATTGCTTATACAGGGCTCCAGGTCTAACTTGGTTACTTAAGAATTTTAGTAATCTATCCAGGACAGGTCCATTTTACAAAATTTTAAAGGAAAAAAAAAGATTACAGGTCATCAGGAACGCATCAGCAGATTCCCCGTAGCCAGTTTGAGAAATACTGTCTTCAGAAAATAAAGCCAAATTCCAGGTATTGCAGCAAAATCATGTTGACTTTAAAACGAGTCAAATCATTTTTTATTCTAGAAATTAAAACGTGAAATTAAATTTGAAGCTCCTACACAGACATCCAGCAGACTCCCCAAAACACGTCCACAGGACTGTTAAGACGGGGTCAGCTCAGTGCCGTCCCTGCTGCCTATTTTATAAATAAAAGTTTCACTGGCATACTGCCACTCCCTCTCCTGAGGCACATCTGGCTGCTTGCATGAGACACAGCAGAGTGGAGTAGCTGCAATGGAGAGGCGGTGGCTGCAAAGCCTAGACATTGCACTGTTTGGTCCTGATAAGAAAAAGCTGAGTTCTGCTCGAGGAGATTCCAGCTGTGTAGCTATTGCTCTAACTAAAGGCACCACCCGCCATCAGTCATATTTAAGAACTAGAAAGCAGGAGATGACGAATTGTAAAGGTGCTAAGAATCCTTAGCCTCCCCTCTATGTTACCATCTACCCAACACCATCCTTTCTCCAGCAGGGGCCGTGAGCCCTGCTCCTGGCCTGAGAGGGAGGAGCTATTATTTCTTGTAACTTGTTCGAAATTTAAAGCCACTTTGTCGTTAAAGCTGGAGGTCCTGGAACTACATCCCAACTACCAATGCTGCTAAATAGGAAATGGATGTGATACCAACTTGTTCCCCTTGTAAGGCTTGTACTGAATGAAAAAAGAGTCTTAAGGCACTGTGAGCATTAAAAAAGAAGGAACATTAGCCAGAAATTTTCAACACTGTACTTCCTGAAATCTGAACTATATGTTGCGATCGAGGCTACACACATCAGCTATGGGGCTGTGTCAGAGGTGATCTGGTATTTTGGATTTATGGAGCAGGTAAGCTGGTTTTATTTCAACCTTAATATTTCTTCCTCCTTCCTTTTCCTTTCTGTCTCTGTTTAAGGTAAATGTTTATGGACCTATGATGTAAACACAGAGAAATCGTAAGTGCACAGTCTTATAGCTTCCAGTGCATCTACACACATTTCATGAGGTTGTGCATGTCTGTGTGCTGTTGATTACAAGAAATCTCAGGTGTTAGAAGTCAGGACAGTGGTTGCCCTGGCAGGGAGTGGGCCAGGAAAGAGCACCAGGGCCTCTGGACACTGGAATGTTCTAGACCTGGATGGGAGTTACACAGATGTGTCAATGCTGTGTTCATGTAAATTCTTTATGGATTGATTTTAAAGAGAGAAGGAGGGAGGGAGGGAGGCAGAAAAAGAGAGAGAGGCATCAATTTGGTGTTCCACTGACTTATGCATTCATTGGTGGGTTCTTGTATGGCCCTGACCAGGGAGGGAACCTGCACCCTTGGCACATGGGGACGATGCTTTAATAAACTCAGAACCCAGCCAGGGCTGTTCATGTAAATTTTAAAGCGCCCTCATTCTACTGGACGAACAATATACTACATCCTTCAAAAAACTAAAAGAAGGGAGGAAAGAAAAGAGAAAGGGAGGGAGAGAGGGGGGAAAGAGAAGAGAGAAGGAAAAGGGAAGGAGAGGGAGAAGAGAACTCTTCAACTCAGAGTTGAAGTAGATCCAAGTGCAGTCACAAAGCGTGTGTGGCCCCTCAGGGACGAGGTCATGGCTGGTTTGAGGTGCAGGTGTCAGGGCCCAAAGAGAGGAAAAGCACCATTGTATTTTGTGAGTCAGCAGCCTCTCCATGCCCCCGCCCCTTACCCCTCCACCCCGTCCTGAAAATCTGGTGCAGAGTGCTTCCCTGCAAGGAGGGCCCCTTGGTGGGAAGGGGCCCAGGCAGCTGGGATCAGCGTTTCCCTATCCCCATTCCTGAAGTGACGCAACCTATTCTCTACTAATATTTCATTTTGGACCGTCCGGTTCCTCAGATGTCGGGTACTTAGTCTGCACGTGAAAGCTCTGGTTTCCCCATTCTGTTTGGGGGGTTTTCTCATCCAGGCCGCTGGCTGCACACAGTAAAGCGGTGACTTTCTCAAGGAGAGTAGGGCATCCACACCCCACCTCCCACAAGAAAACCCCACTCACAAATGCAGGAAGAGCCAGCACATATCACATCTGACTTAACACATCCCCTCATGAGTGCACTGTAAAAACTAATTTCTGACCAGGAGAGCAATGTTTTAGACTCCCCACTCCAAGTTACTTCTAAGAGCAGTTCCGCTTTGTTGTTTCCTTGTGTGACAAAAGCTACAATTCCAACTCAGTGTTCAGGAAACCCTCATGCTAGACCACCACTCACTGGGCACACAATGATTGTTACGGAAATGTAATAAGGTAATTTGCTCCACAGATGGTGATGGCAGCATCCCCACCAGCGAGACCAAGATCTGATCCAGCAGCTCTCACATTTGGATGCCGAAGGGTTAGCCCAGGGACCAGGACACCCCAGTTTCTGGTTCAGAGGTCTAGCGCAGCCTGAGGACCTGCATTTCTAACGCGTTCCCAGGGCTCCACTTTGAAAACCCTTGGCTAAGCTTGAACCACAATTTAGTGTCAAAGTAACCGGAAACATCTGCTTACGGTCCTGAATGAAGTAGGGGTTGGCTTCCGGAGCATACTGTTCACTGAAGTCCACCAAGGCGTCCCGGCCGTACGGCTGCCGGCGTCCTGTCACGGGGATGTTACACAGCTGGGCGTAGTCATCTAAGAAAGAGACGACAAGGGATGCCTTCAGTGTCTGCTCACCTGGATGCATCTACCGCCAGCTGAGGGCCTGGGGTCTGCCAGGCCACTGGCCACCGCAGGCCCATGTCCCATACACACCACTGGGCCAGGAAGTGTCTCGATGTTCTTCATGAGAGCCCTGTCCATCCACATACAATGAGTGTCATCCACATACACTGAACGTCCATCCACATACACTGTCATCCACATACACTGAGTGTCCGCCCACATGCACTGAGTGTCCATCCACATACACTGAGTGTCCATACACAAACACCGAGTGTCCATCCACATACACTGTCATCCACATACATTGAGTGTCATCCACATACACTGAGTGTCCATTCACATACACCGAGTGTCCATCCACAAACACCGAGTGTCCATCCACATACACTGAGTGTCCGTCCACATACACTGTCATCCACATACATTGAGTGTCCATCCACATACACTGAGTGTCTGTCCACATACAATGGGTATCCATCCACATACAATGAATGTCCATCCACATACAGTGAGTATCCATCCACATACAATGAGTGCTGCAGAAGGTAATTAAGATTCTAACTTGAACTCTAAATAAAAAATAATAGCTGAGCAGTTGCTAGAATGTGTCCCAAGACACTAAGGAACTGAGAAAAAGGGCCACCTGAGAGCGATGCAGGCCTGTCGGGAGAATGGCTTGATCTGAGCCCATCAGGTAAACACTTGATATAGTGGTCATTCTTACAGACAGGTTTCACACACGAGAGAGAGAAAATTTATCTCTGGTGATCCAGAAATTAGACTAGCAAGGAAAGATGCTAGATGAACCAATAAATTTAGTAGCTATTATTATAACTCGACACTCAGGACATGATCCTTATGGATAGTATTTCATTAATGATGTCATCATCATCATCACCATCATGTAGTAAATATAGCAGTAGTAATAAGAGCTAACAGATGGATAATGCTTGCTCTTGCCAGCTACTCTTCTTAATACATATTAATTCACTAAACTCTGATTCATGAATTCACTCACACCACCCTAAGAAGAGGTACCATCATCCTCCCCATTTCACAGATGCGGAAACAGAAGCACAGAATGGTTAAGTGACAGCTAATGTGTGGGATATTACAGACTGGAACTCAGTAATGAAGCTTGGGCTGCCCACTTACTCTGCCTCTCCCACAATGACCTCAGCTCATCTGTGACTCTCGCCTTCACTCCTGCACCCCAAACACCTCTATGCTTACTATTCCTGCGCCATAGTTCCAAGCTGGGTCAGCCCTCTGGCTGCCTGACTTTTAAACTCTCGTGTAGTGTTCCTCACAGGACCCGCCCAGCGCACAAGATCTGGGATCCCCACTGGCTGGGGGGGGCTGAGCTTTCAGTGCATTTCATGCTCCTGCCTGCATTTAGGAGCAGAGTCGAGCAGCAGGTGTAGCAATGACGGCTTCAGAGGGGATGTCTTCGTGTTCTGTGTTCTGAACGCATGTTTTACAGAAACAGGCTTCCCAAGGGTTCACCTAGCGGACAGTGAAAATTCTGGGGCTCCCCACACTCCAACAGCACTGCCCGACTGTGAGGTGCAGGCCTGCGGGCTCCAGGGCTGGCTGGGCACTCTGAGGGCAGTCGCAACAAGACAACAGCCACTTGCCTGAACCACAGGTGGGGAGAACTGTCCTCTATTTTTTTTTTTTTTGCCTCTGTAACAAAATTAAACAAATACACTAAGGCAACAGTGTGGATGCGCAAGACTGTCTTTCATCCCTCCACTTAAAGGAGTCTAATGCGTGTATGTGTGTAGTGTGCAAGCCTAAGTACACACACATACACACACACATACATGAACACATAACTGTCATCTATAATTGCACCAAGGAAGCGTAAGGCCAGAAAAGATGCCACCCCACTAGGTAGGGGAGATTACGGCTGCCCCTTCCTAAAATTCTCCTCCTGCAGAGCATGCCAGGAAAAACACACAGACCCTAGACTGCCCAATATTTTTGCATGAAACCATTTCATGAGAAATATTTATTTCATTAAGGTAAGAGCTGATCCTGGAAGAAGATTCTTGACTCAACAAAATCCAACTTCAAATAAGAACACACATGGTCGTCAGTTCTGCTTCAAGTTTGAGAAAGAAGAATGAAGGATCTCCCTGCGAGAGCAAGATTGCTGAGATGCTTAAAAGTTTCAAGAGCTGAGGTCATTGTCTCTCAAGACTTTCTCCATACATTTGTTGGACATCTGAAAGGGAGACTAGTTCCATATTTTATATCCAAGCAACAGTTGTGATCAAGAATAGATATTACAAGTAAATTAATCCGTGTTCTTATTTTGTAAAACGAAATCCAGACACAGCTGAGCAAGCTCCTCTGACATGTGGCTCTCGGGGGAGCCCGCTGAGACTCGAGGTCCTGGGGCTGTGGACCAACAGAGCCAGAACTGTCTGACCTTGGCCATGGCCTTGGCCAAGACCATGTCTCCTCCGCTAAGACATAAGCTGGTGGCCACCCTCCAGGCTGTCACCTTCTAGCAAAAGGAAGGGACCTAATGTGAGAGGAGGGACGAGAAGGAAGAGATTTCTGTTCTGGTGAATTGCTGATGGGCAGCTTCTTGGGAATGCTGGTACTTAACTTGAAACTAAATAAAAGTCGCTTTACAGGAGAAGATATTTTGGATTTTAAAAAGAGCTTACCCAAAAGCATCAAGAAAGGGAACTGTAAGCTGGGTTTGGGGACCCACAAGTGGCTCCTAGGAAGACTTCTAGCCCGAAGGGGGTGGTGAAGGGGGGCAGAGGAGAGGTGGGGAGGGGACGTCTGGGGCTTCTTCGCCGTCCCCTCTTCCCAGCCATGCATTTATCTTTCAAGATCCTGGAACTTGCTGTCCTTCGCTGCTTTACTTTGTCTAATATACTAACATTCCAAACTTCAAGACAGTTTTGGTCAGTTATCAAAACATGATTTCTGCATTAAATGTTCTCTCTGTTGTATCTGAAGACGTGCTTGTTTGAGGGGACTGAGCTCCCAGTGCATCTCCAGGACATGCACGCTGAGTAATTTTTTTTCTGGGAGCACGGATGAGTCCATGCTAACCCACCCATGTCACCTCTCCAGGCACGCACTTCTGGTCTCATCTTGGCGAGGGTCAAGTGTGAAGTGAGGATGGGGTAATGGAAAGAATGTGGGCTTTAGAGGCAGAAGCTTGAGCTCAAGTCTTGATTATACCATTTATCATTCAGCTCAGCCATTTTGGGCAAGACTCAGTTTCCCCATCTGTCACATGTAGATAATAATTCCTGCTTGTCTACCTCTGTATTATAGACATATAAACATGAGGTAACATTATGGAACGGTTTATAAATTTTGGAGCAAAAAGAATTTGGAGGGTGCAATTTTTTTCTCATAGGTAAAATCACCAAGTCCCTACTAAACAACAGGAAGTGAGGATTTTCAAAGACAGCATCCGAATGATTGATACAAACTGCAGTGTTAGTAAAACTTAGTGGTAGTTGTCATCGGGCAAAGGATTGTGCAGTAAATTAAGGGCAATGAAAGCACAGTTTCTGGATGTCTTCAGATAATTGTTGTAAGACTATTTGAAGTTTCCTAACAGATGAAGGAAAATTTTCATTCAGTAAATAGAGAATGAAGCCTTCATCTCAGACATAAAGCTTACTTGTCGACAGCCTAGCAAATATTATCACTTGGTCAAACAGTGATAAAGTATGAACAACGGCATGCTTTCATACTAGATACATGGAACTCAAAGTACAGGGGGGAAAACTGGTGTCCAACAATCCTTTGTGTATGCCTGAGTCAACAGAAACGTGTGGAGGTTAGAAGAGGTTTCTCAACCATCTTCCAGGGGAGCAGCTACCACAGAACTTTCTAGTGAGTCTCAGGCATGGCTCCAGCTTCAGGATCTGGGCACCTGCATATTTTTAGCACGTCTGAGCCTCTGAGCAAACCCCCAGCCACAACCAGAACCCACCCTAGTTTGGAGATGTTTGGTCTGGTTATCTCTAGGGCTGGTCAGGGCTGCAGGCCAGCTTGGGGACACAGTGCATTGTGGGTGGTTGAGGGGAGGGATTCTGAGATAGCAGATACCTGAATTATTTGCACAACTTCTCATGACAGCTCATGAAAAGCTCATGGCTGTCCCTTCATCCAGCTTAACATGTGCACACAAACACATATATTCCATCCCTGGAGTCTTTTTTTTTTTCCCCTCCAAAAATTTTCCCCTTTATGCCATCCACAACGAAGCACCTAGTCACCCAGGGCTTGGTCTGAACAAACAACTTTGCTTAGCAGGTGGGGTTTGTACTCTGTGGGAGGCAAACACTACTGATGATACACCATACAGTGTGTCCATCCGGGATCTAGCCAAATGAGAGTGGAACACGAACAGGAAATGGAAAGATTCACACCTCCAAGCCCCCACCCCACTGCCGACCCACCCCACCCCTCAAGCACAAATGCTAAGCCCTTGATCAAAGCTATGAAAGACACACATGGGCTGGTGTGGGACACGTCACTAAGTGGTCTAAACAAGACCCAGGCCATTGATCACACTCCTTTCCCCCGGCCTGGCAGATTCATGGAACAGATGGTGCTTTGATTTTAATTTTAAATTGGGAAAAAAAAGTTTAAAAATTACCCCCTGGAGCCAGTGGGTCTGGAGCCCCTGCCGTCGGCGGCAATGGGAAGCACATTACTGGATCCTGGCAGGGATGACAGACACATCTGCAGGGCTGGGCTCACAGTCACATGTCACCGTGCCACTCTGGCATGTGGGGAACTGGGAGGTGAAGCCTGCGCTCTGCCCAGGGCTGATTGAATTCAGCTGCTCGCAGAAATAATGCAGAGGCTGCATTTCGCTCCCCACACAGCAGGGCTGAACCTGGAGCGCTGGAATTGCATCATTTTCCAGCAGAGGAGAAACCAGGACCGATCCTTATGCTTTACAGAAATGGGTTTTATTTGGATCAAATTCCTAGACCAAGCGTTTTTCTTATAGGTCCCCATGTGTGTTATTAATTGATGGTGTGTGGAAAATACACACATACACAACCAGGACATGGAGGAAGGAGACAGGGAGAACAAAATGAGTATTTACCCCAGTGCATGCTGAACCACAGTATAACAGGCATATATGTGTGTGTGTGTGTGTGTGTGTGTATATATATATATATTGAACTGAAATAAGCAAAATCTATACAATTAGAAAAATGTTGACCATTTATAGAACATTCCATTCAGGACATCTGTTTGGGTGTCTTCCCACTTAGGCTCCTTCTCAGAGGACACATTCTTACCCATAGTCACTGGTGAACATACAAGAATCCAGTTGCCCTGATATTATTAAACTTACTGAGTTGTGAGAGAAAACTGGGCACATTACAAAGAGAAAGGACCCACAGTAAAAGTCTTGGGTTCTAGTCTTGTTTTTGGTCTGTTGTACTGGATTATAGTCCTTTGCCTTGGTGACATTCAGCGATGGACTGACTCCCTCACTTGTGGAAAGCGAGGCTGAGAATACTGTGGGCAGTGCAGAGTTTGGAGAGAGAAGGGCTGTAAGGACAGGTCACTGTGACATGGGCAATAGCTTATCGGTAATAACTAAGTCAGCCGGGAAGAGCTGGAAAGGTTTCATCCACGGTGAGGTCATGTCCTTACAGCATGCATGTCATAGCACGAGTTTGACATGCTTGGTCTACAGGAAGGAGGCCAACCAAGTGAAGAGGAGGAGGCACGGTCACTCAGAGAGTCACAGGCATACACAGCAGTCCTCCCTTATCTGGGGCCTGTCTTTCTATGGTTTCAGTTGCCTGCGATCAACCCTGGTCTGAAAATGTGAAAAGGAAAATTCTAGAAAGAAACAGTTTGTAAGTTTTAAGTCGCACATGGTTCTGAGTAGAGTGATGAAATCTCGTGCCATCCCGCCTGTCCCACCTGGGACATGAATCATCTCTTAGCTCCTTAGTAGCAGCAATCTTGGTTAACAGATTGACTGTCGGGATCCTGCAGTGTTTGTATTCAAGTCACCCTTCTTTTACCTAATAATGGCCCCAACACACAAGAGCAGTGATCCTGGCAATTTTGATGTGTTTAGAAGGAGCCACAAAGTGCTCCTTTTAGGTAAAAAGGTGAGTACACACAATAAGATATTTTAAGAAAGAGAGACCACAGCAACTTTCATTACACTGGATATTGTTAGTAACTGTTGTATTTTATTAGTTATTGTTAATTTCTTACGGTGCCTATCTGACAAGTTAAACCTCATTGTAGGTGTGTACGCAGAGGAAAAACATAGAATATATAGGGTTCGGTACTCTCTGTGGTTTCAGGCATCCACTGGGGGTCTAGGAATGCATCTCCCATGAATAAGGGGGACTACTGAACAACAAATAAGAAAGCAGTAGGAAAACAAAAGTACCAGCAGACGCTGGCTAAACAACAGTCGAAACAAGGAAGGTTCGCTAACCTGTCCCATGACGCTCCTTTGTGTGAGGTGCTGTGCACTTTTGCACACACTTTGTCATTTAAATCTCAGAACAGCCCTGTGGAAAAATGGTAATTTGCTCCTTTCCCAATCAGAAAATAAGGTCTCTAGTGTAAAGTCCTAGTGTAGGTGAGGGATTTAAATATATATATATTTACTGATTTCAGAGAGAAAGAGAGAGGAAGTAAGAGATAGAAACATCAATGATGAGAGAGAATCAATGACCAGCTGCCTCCTGCATGCCCTCCACTGGGAATGGAGCCCGAAACCTGAGCAGGTGCCCTGACCGAGAATCGAACCTGTGACCTCCTGATTCATAGGCTGACGCTCAACCATTGAGCCACACCGACCAGGCTAGGTGAGGGATTTGAACCAAAATTGGTCTATGTGCAAAACTATGTTCTGTCTACTCGCCAGCTGCCCTTCTGAAACGCTAAGGGAAATTTTAAATACACTCCCCAGCATCAGGTGAGTAGTTTGTTCAGCAATGAGCATCTGTGACTACAATCCCAGGGAGAGGAAGAACCATGAATGCTGATGAGCTCAGCCCCACCAGGGGCAGCTCTATCATTAGGATTTATGTTTATTGAATTTGCTCGATTTATTAGGTGAAAGAGATCAAATTGCTTAATGTTCAATTAAATTGTACTTGTCGAGAACAGGGAAGTAATGAAGTCTACAGTCTTGGCAAGGTTTACCTTCTGCGGGGCTCCTGTAAATGTGGAGGTTCTAAGGAAACCCCTGGGTCTCACACCAACCGATCCCCCCACCCAACCTTCTTCACCCAACGCTGCCCCCTCCAAGTTCAGTCACTCCCAGAGTTTGCCACCAGGTTGCTATGTGGTTAGCCAGACTCTAACCGAACAGACAGATCGTTGGGTCTGAATGCCACAACGTGGAGGCTCACTTTGCTTTCTAAAATCTGGGTTCAAAATTTCCACACTTGTACTAGTATTAAGTTATGCCACACATGAAAACTGTATAATAATGATTGATAACTTATAAATTTTCTCATTTAAAATTACATAACAGGGTTTCTCCATTTCCAAATATCTCAGGCTTTGGAAATACTCAGTAAGTCTTACATTAAAGGAATCTCAGAGGAAGCCGGGAATGAGGTAACCTCTAATAATTGATAAGAGACAAGACTGAACAATATTAAACAGAGTGGTAAAAAATAAATAAGCATGTATTATATATAAGAAATACATTTTGTCTTCTCTCTTAATATACATACATACATACATACATATATTTACATTAACCAGGTAAGCATTTTTAAAAAATAGGAGCTAAATATGTGCTTAAGAATATAGGGGAACTTGTACAATATAGGGGGTGTATTATATGCCACTGAACTGTTCACTTAAAACTGCTTCATTTTATATTATAAATTTCACATCAATAAAAAAAGTCAAGAGAAACAAAGCATACATGGGAAAACCTTTAATATATACATGTATATGTGTATATATATGTGTGTATATATATGTGTGTATATATATATATATATTTAAAGTCTGAAGTTCATCTAACTTTTTTATTTTTAATTGGTAAGATGAGGAAGCTAGACTAATTGATCTCTAAGGTCCTCTCTAGTTTACATATTTTATGAAACAGAAAAATTTTACTATTAGGCTGCAAAGTCTTGGGACGACGACAATTTGTCATGGAAACTTAAGGCTGTAATATGAGGTAATCACCACTAGATGATACTATTGCCTTCAGGAGGTGCTTACCTGAATGCTTCAGGTTGACTGACAATCATGGACCTCAATACACTGTAAGCATGGACAGTCTGCCTTGTTAAGGGCAGTCTGACTATCATTCATTTTTCTGCCGAGGAAACTGAGAAATTTAATGATATTCCAAAGGTCCAGTGAGGATAAATTCTCAAAATATAACACTTCCTTTGACTAAAAACAGTAAATTATTTTCAAACCTCAGAGGGAAGGTAGGGGATGGTGGGGGTAAGTGAGAGAGATCAACCAAAGGACTTATATGCATGCATATAAACCTAACTAATGGACTTAGACACCAGGGGGTGAGGGCATGAGAAGAGAGTGGGAGTGGGGGGGGAGGCTGGAGTGATAGGACACATATGTAATACCTTAATCAATAAAAAAAAATGAAGGTAAAGATGTGTTGTAAGTATATTATTCTTTTAAGTTTGGAAGAGATAAAGCTATATTAATATTTGTTCAAAACTTTTCATTAATATTCAGAGGTACAGCTCTCAATGTCCTGAGATAAGACATACTGCTGAATCCATTACCATTATTTGAGGAGTAAGTTCTAGGTAACGAATGTAATATTAAAGTAAACATAGTTGATATGATTATTCGTAAATATGCCTTCCATTCTATTGTAAGAAGTAAGACAACACTGGGAAGCAAAACTGAACTACTTTAAGATCCCTAGCTCTGTCTTATGATTTTTCTCCTCTATTACTCTTGACCTTAATCTAAAATGACTTTCTTGTGACCTTCCCCTCTGGAACCACTCAGAATCAGGACAGTCCCCTATGCGCACCTCCTTCTGGCAAGGGACCCCTTTGGCTGTCTGCGGAGGTGCGTATGCACTAAGGTGTGAAGGGTATCTCCCAGGCTGAGAGTGCACGACCAACACCACTGCCCACAGCAGCCCGGCTTGGGCTGGGAAGGAAGCATGGAGGAGGAGGCACCGCGGTGCCTAGCTTCCCAGTGAGCTCATCTTTTGTCATCTGCTTCTTTCTTAAGATACTAGTTACTGATGCTGAACCAAACAATGACACCTTCCTCCCCCGCCCCAGCTTCTGCTTCAACACAAAGGTAGCTTTGTGAAAATCAATGATTTTCAACCGGTGTGTGGCAAAAATTTTTAAAACTTGCAGTACCTGACCTCTTTTCCCTTAGATTGTCAAATTAAAAAAAAACAAAACAGCCAACACAACAGTAGCCATCCGGTGTGAATGAATCAAAATTATACCTAATTTTTTTTGTCAGATTGCCAAAAAATATATTTTTTTGGTGTGTTGCAAATTGCAGTGATGAGTTTATGTGGGCCATGAGATGGGAAAGGTTGGAAATCGCTGTTCTAGATGCTTTTCTCCCAATGACAAGAGGCACAATCTGTCTGCTCCATGAAGGGGAAGTAGATAAGCTTTCCCCCACCCGTGTGCAGACCGGCCTGGTCTGGCCTGAGGTCTGCGTTTAAAAGGCAAGGGTAGCCAGTGGCTTGGTTCTAGCCATTGTTGTCTTATAAGATTGATTAAGAGAAGGTCAAAATAAATACCACAAACAGTCTTTGCATTCAAAACTGCAGACAGAATAGGGCTGTGAAACAATTATGTACAGAGATTTTCTCATAGTCCACTAATCAACGAACATTCAACTATTCCTATCATCAAAGAGATAAAAAAAATCGTAACAAAATTTGAAATATGTGAAAGCAAATTCCCACTAACGAGCAACTCGCCTACTGAAAGATCACACCGAAAAGGCATTTCTAGGAAACTAAGTGCCTATTCATCGCCTCTGATTTCAAGGGAGAAAGCATAAACGGCCAAAAACTTTATTTTGGAGAATAATTTGATCACTTGTTAGTTAAAAAAAACAGTGTTGCTTGTGGTATCAGATTATTCATTTTACATGCATGTCTCAATTTCTCAATTTCTCCATATCTGGCTCTCAATTAGAAAATTCTAATAGGACATCAATATGATTATAATCATAACAACATTTATTCTCTTTTCAGGATATTTTATACAACAGAGAGTGGCCACCAAATACTTCCTAAGCATGTCAACGTGGTATAGCTTTTAGGAAAGTAAACACTGAAAGAAACGGACACCCTGAAGTCCAAGCTGTGCACAGTCTACAATGTCAGAAGTGCTTGCTCATGGCACCGACAGGAAATCTTCTCATCGGATGCCCCACATTTAACTGTTCTCTGATCATTGCAGAGACCACTGAGACAGTAGCTTCCACAAGTTCTCAAAACAGAGAGTTCATGCTCAGGTCGGCTGGTCCGCCCAGCCGGGGTGGGGTTCCACATGCTCATTGGCTCCAGCCCGCTCCAGGGGTTGGGGTGAGGAACGGCAACTTTTCCAGCCGCTCAGCAGCACATGGAGTGAGCGTTCCCCCATCAGGGTTTGTTTTCTTCCTTTCTGACCTTATCTGCTCGAAGGCAAACCATGTTTCCTTGTCTTCTATGTTTGGGACCACTGACCATCATAGGGTCCTACCCTAAATGTGACGTCCTTGCCCATTGCTTTTTCCTGCTCTCACTCACCTGCTGAGGGTAAGGTGGTTGTAAAAACCCGCCTGGGTGCTCCATTTCTAGTACTTTCCCTCCAAAGCCCCATCCTCCTTTCTGTCCCTGGCTCCTCTGCCGTTCATTCCTGCCCACTCATCGGCTTTCACAAGTCCGAATCTCCTTTCCATTTCTGGTCAGGAGGTCCCGACCTGCCGCACAGCCCTGTCCAATGCTGAGGACCTCCCCTCGTCCCTGCCCTTCTTCCTCCGGCCAGTTTACAAATGAAGGGAAGAAGGTCATGCTGACCTAAAATGACAAAGCTCTACGTGCAAAATTCCTTGATGCATTTCAGTTTTCAATAACCCTTTTCTAGTAAGAAAAGTATTTTCACCCCTTTTGGAGGGGGGAGTGAGGGGAAGCTTTCTAAATAAATAAACATCTTTTCAATAAGGAATCATATAAATTGCTTAGTTGCCATCTCATATGGTCTGCAATTCAATCGAGTTCCATGGATGCCAAGAACCCAGTCCCTCAGGAACTGGACCACTGAGACAGGCTCTGTGGACAGAGCACACATTCTGTGAGCAGGCAGGCTCGCCACTCAATGCAGGAGGCCTTTTTACAACTGTCCAGTTTGGTTTTTTTATTCTCCACTATTCTTTATGAACAGCCACACTTTCTTTAATCATATGATTCAGGGCCTCGGATCCAAATGACAAATGCTTTCATGCTCAGAGAGTACTCACTGCCATAACCTCACAAAGGAGTTCCCCGCTTTGGCCGCGGAAAACTGAAGTGACTTGTCCAGGGCAATCGACAGAAGCGGAGCCAAGGCAGACGAGAGCCCGGGATGCCTAGACCGAAGGCGGCCACCACGCACTGTGCCTCGCGTGCATGCTGTTCCAAAGTTATTATTAACATTTTTTGGAAACGTATTTCTTGGAAAAGCCTTTAAAACGTGACTGCTGAAAGGCCTGTTGCAGCCGCTGCCCAGTTACAGTATTTTTTCAAGTTTAGTCCAAGAGTCAAATCCCTGTCTTCCTTCACACCTCCTCACACCTCCGAGGGGATTATGAAGCCTCTTACGCTGAGATCTTTGGGAACATGGAAGCGCCATGTGGCCACGCATGGACGTGGGGGAAATCACAAGCTCAAGCGCTCGGACTCCACGTTCTGTCACTTTGATGGGACCTCATGAAAACATTGGGGGCAGTTTAGTTGTTAGGAAGTGCCCCAAAATTCTGTGTCATAGCTAATAATACATAAAGGCATTGCTTCCATATTTAAATGTGGCAATAGTTAGGAATAAACTATTCTAATTTAGAAATACAACATGATTGTGTGATATGTGATTTCACAGAATTAAACTGTAAATTTCATGTAAGTACATCTGTTTCAAAATGTGTTGCCTAGTACATATCAGTAAATAATGAAATGAAGGAAGAAATAGGTAATTAATTTAAAACTGAAGACAGGTAAATTATAAATAATGTAGATTGCATTTCAGTCATGGTTCTTATTCTTAGCTGCACCTTGCATATAATGGTTTAATAAACATGCTATTCTTTGCCTTGTTTAAAAACTAGAATTAGACATAACTGTATTCCAGTCTATAGATTTGTCTCCTTTAAAAAATGGCTATATTTCCACTATATGGATACACCAAAAATTATCAACCAATTCCCTATATAATTTCAAGTTTTTCTTCTGCTGTAATGGTTACTTTTTTTATTCCTAGCAGTCAAGTACAAGACCAATCTGTATTCCCAGAACTAGAAGCTTTTTTTAGTTAAATGTACCTACACTAGTAGATCTTCAAACTGCTCTCTCGGTTAAAAAAAAAAAAAAGGACCACATCTCTGCATCCTGATTACTAGTGTTTTACAAGTTTTTAAATATGTGCACTTCCTATTGTGGCACTTCAGTTTCCTTGGAGATTTTTTTTTAACCATTCTCACCTTTCTATGCCTGACTTGCACAGAGAATATTCAAGGTTAAAACACCTGTGGTGCAGTACATCAAACTATCAATAGGTGGCACTCTGCTAGCTTCTGAAGTGTTGCATAAAGAAAATTTAAATTCAAAATTTTAGAACAAGACTTTCTCAGGTGATTATGTTCCATTTAATTACACTAAATCTAATTATTTTAATAATTTACTTAAAAGAAGTGTAATTATTTTAATAAGAACCACAGACACGGGGATCCCTGGGTACTTTAGATTCCAGTGTTTAAATGTGTCAAATTTTCTTTTATTTAGAGATCAACAGGGTTTTATTTCTATGAGATAATGGCACTCTACATATCTTGTAGAAAAATTTAATTTTATATGTTCAAGAGTATCAATAAAAACTTTAAAAACTCACTTTAGATAATTATTGACTTTTCCTGGCCGGGTGGCTTGGTTGGAACATTGCCCCATACACCAAAAGGTTACAGGTTCAATTCCCAGTCAGAGCACATACCCACATTGCAGGTTCGATCCCTGGTTGGGATGTGTATGAGAAGCAACCGATCAATGTTTCTCTCAATCTCTCTCTCCTTTCTTCACTCTTTAAAAATCAATAAAAACATTTCTTTGGATGAGGATTAAAAAAATAATTATTGATCTGCTTTAAGCTATTAATCCATCAAATATATATCGTCTATTAAGCCCACAACTGTGCTAAACTCAGATGCATAGTTGATGAGGCACCGCCTCTAATTATGCCTAGCTCTAGGGATGTAGTTTTTCTTTTCTATATGCACACAATGCATGAGAAAACATTTAAATCTCAGCTTTAATTCTTCATTTGGCTACTTCTATGTTCTAAGGGATACCATTGATCTAAGATGTGCTTTGAGACTCTGGGGTGAAAGGCTGGAGTAGCACCAAAGGAGAGAAGATGCGTGGATGTTGGGCCCAGCTGCTGGATTAGAATCTGCCGCTTGCTGGTGTGGACCATGTACCTCAGTAGAAGGAAGGCAATTATGCCCCTGCCTCAGAGAACAGCTTGGAAATTAAACATCTTAATACATGGAAAGCATCTTGAACAGTACCTGGCACTGTACTACATACATGCCAGTTATCATCATGTTTTACTATGGTGGAGACTCAGAAAAACCAACCGACAGAAAAAAACCAATCAACTCCACCAAAGATTTCAAAGTTCTGACATTCCTATGATTTTCTTCTAGCATGTCACTGAAAATTCCCAGAAAGACCAAGCAATAACCAACCCCCTCGTGTTGGATAGGGATACCAGGGATTGTTCTTCCTGACTTATTTTCCCCCCAAACAGCTTTTTCTCCCAGAGGCTGGAGGTCTGAGATCATGATAAAGGGCTCATATGTGAGGCTCCTCCCACAGCAGTTCAGCCCCTCCCCGCCAACGTCACAGATGCCTTGCCGTCAGTTCACGACCACTTCAACAAACTGTCCACTGTTGCACCTGCAATGCTACCCACCGTCGGTGGTCTGGAATCTTCTCCTAAAGCCAGGTCTGGCCTCTAAGACATTAGCTGAGGACTGAGATAAAATCCTAAGCAGCCCAGAAATGTACCGACTGATGCATGCAATTCTCACATCAAGCTATCCTGACACAATCCATCCCCCTGCACTCACTTCCCCTGCAGGTGGTCCCAATCCGAAAGAGGCCATCTACCTTCAGGGGACACTAAGCATTTTGGGAGCCACTCCACTGCCTCCAACTCCCAGCGTTCTCAGATGTAGCTGCTGCCTCAGCAAGAATTAGTGCCCGTGACCTCTTGGACCAGAAGTGTGCAAGCCTGCTCCAGAGCCAAAGCGTCACTTTACACTGCACTTGCTGCTCAAAGCCGATGACAAGGGCTGCGATTTGACCCCTCCATCCCACCAGCACCGTCTCCATCACCTAACAGATTGTTCCCCAAAGCAGCACCAGGCTCCTCAGGAAAGTGGAAGGTCCAGAGCCTGACAGCCTGGGATGCAGCCAGGGCTACGGTAACACGCAGACAATGTGGCCTTTTCTCAGCCATTAGCATATGCGGAAGCAGCATATTTAAGAAGCTCAGTGGCAGAAATTATGAGGAAAGCCATTTTAAAACATACGTTCTTTGCTCCCTCTTTCTGATAAAGTAGTAACGGCATTCTTGTTGCTTTGCATAAGGTCAAGTTGGATGCCGTTAGATGTCTCTAGAACCTTGCGAGTGTGGGCTGAGGACCGGCAGCAGCCGCCTCCCCTGGCAGAAGGAACACTGAGACGAGGGCTCACCTGAGTCCTTCATGGGGCACAGGGCACACTGCATTCCCCACGCCTCGCCATACAAGCAGCAGCACTCCGTGTAAGTCGTCTGCTTGCCAACCAGTGGCCGGCTGCACACGTAGTCATCACTCAGATGCTCCCAGCACAGGTCCTGGTAGACATCGGTTTCTTCAATTTGTTCTGAAAGGGAAGGTGTGGACCTGTGACAAGTGCACCACTGCTCCTGTTTCACAAACACGGTGGTGGAAGCCGGCGAGGCTCCGAGTTCCCATGCCCATGGCTAAGAGGGGCTTCCAAATAAAACTCTGAGGCCAGCCTGGTCTCTCCATGAATCCAACCTTTGTCATCTCCACCTGGGTGGCATCCCATCAGCCGAATTCAACCTGCCCCTCCTGTGCCAATGGTGTCCTTCCCAGTAAAACTCTCCACTATCTTGCCTGTACTTCCTATTCCCGATGGTCTTCTCCTTCCTTCATTCAGTCTTTGCTTTTCAAGTTTACTTCTCTGTCCAATCCTACCACTTCTCTCTACATAATATTTTTTTAGATTCAGGCTTTCTCACTCATTTCATCTGCCTAAGCCTTGTACTAGTGACACTTCAGCCTCGAGGCCTCTATCCTAACCTTTTGGCCTTTCAATTGATTTCATCCAGAGTAGTATCCTGTGGTGATGATGGACTGACCCATCACACCTGATGTGGAGATGGACTGATCAATCACACCAGCTGTCAGTGGCACCTGAGCTCCTCAGGGAGGAGCAGGGATTCCTATCTATGGATACATAGGCTCTCCACCTCCTTGTTGAACTCCACCCTCTGTTCTGCCCAGCTTCCCCTCTGTCCTCCAGTGCAACCTGGGCAACAAACTTATTTCCCCCTGAACTTACCCATACATCTTCCCCAGCACCCTTTGTAGGTTCAGTGTGATCAACCCTGAGGCATGAACAGTGCTGCGACCGCTCAGCCACTCCAATACTGTTGTCCGCTGTATGAGTATGTTCAGGGTATTAAGTCCCCTTAATGTACTGATGACATGCATTTTACGATTTCTCTGAGCATTTCATTGGAATTATTTCAAAAAATACCCACAGAATCAATTTCTCTCTTTTCCAATAGCTTACATTTTAGTCGGAAAAACTTCTGGCTTTTGTTGGACACAGACTTGCATATCCCATCCAAACTCACCGTGCGATTCAGATGGTCGTACACATCTCTTCTCGGAAGCATCCAGGACCATCGGATGGGTACAGAAGCAGTTGTAAGAGCCTTCTGTGTTAATGCACTGGCCATCGATGCAACTGTTGGGGTCTTGACATTCATCCATATCTGAAAGGGGGAAAAAATTGTGAAAGAACACCAGTAATCAGTTTTATCTCAAACACTTACCCAATCTGCGTCCAGATTCCAGGGGCTGCCACTCACTACGCATCATCATCCCAAACAGTCTGACTGTAAGACTGTGACGTTGTGTTGACTGGGAAAATAATGTTTTCCTGATGACATTCCGTAGGAAAGAAAACATTTAGGAACAGAAAATGCTCCGACATTTAAGATAAAATGCCTCCTTAGGAGAGTGTGCAGTTATTTCCTCTTGCTGTGTGTCCCAGTGTGCATGGTTTTCTGCTTAAGCCTTAACGTCAGGGTCAGCATCTTAAAATGGGAGGAGTGATGAAGCAGGAGGGTCCCCAGACCAAAAGAACGCTTCACTCATACCAGTGACCTGAATTATAATTCCACACTGAATATTATCTGTGCGTTTGAAATCTCGTCCAACAGTAGTATAGAGAAGCTTTTTATTTTCTTCAACCTTGCTCACGAAAAAGACCCATAAAACATTTACACATCTTCACAACACATGATTGAGATGCAAAGGAATTGATTTTGTACTCCCCAGCACGAGTTATTTTTTTTTAATCTGTATATTTTCACAGCACCCTCTACTCTCTTAAAACTCACCAAAGCACTGCAATTTGATAGGATCGTAGTATGTCCCTTGCTTACAGTAGCATTCATACCCAGGCTGAGTGTTTAAGCAGAAGCCATTTTTGCATATTTCTTGTCCAAAGAGCAGGCATTCATCTGCATCTATAAGCAGACGGGGTTGGGGTGGGAGGGTAAGAAATGGAGTAACAAAGAGAGGAGTTAGCTCTGTCATTCAGTCAAAAGAAGAAGCATCTAACCAATCCTGAGCTTCACACTAGATATTTTTACATTTATATGCCAAAGATTCTTAAAGACACAGCAATACAAAATTCTTGAAGTTGTGACTAATTCATAGAGGAGGAAATATAATCAGGGTTGTCTGTGATGTTTAAGAAACAAGGTCCGAAGCATCAATAGGGAAGGTATATCTATAAAGATGGTTTCTGGTCTGCTCCCTTGTATGTGATGGAACAGTCTATGAAATTCTACAGTGGCACCAACAGATTCTCTAAAGGACATGCCTATGAAGAAATGTGTCTTCCTATAAATATATATTTCAGCCCCTTACTTAGCTGAGACGATGAAAACTCCTGAAAAGAGTTTGGTGGAATTTTATAAAAGTCTTCTTTCTTGGGGATGCTAATAAAGGCACAGTTGTTAAGGGTGTTGGCAGACCCATTCCCCCACAGAATTTAGAGTGCTCAGGATATTCAGTGGTAAACTGGAGATAAGAGGAACATCTATCTGATATGATTGGAAGGATTAAGTGATAAGAGAATCCATGTGGAGAATTCAATATACTCTCAAAAAGTGTTACTTATTATTTTGATTGCTATTATTACTACCATCAGTTCTCACATCTTAGAGTTAATACCATCTAGTGCTCATTTTAAAAAACTGGAGATTCCAGCTCTGGCTAGTGTAGCTCAGTGGAAGAGCATTGGCCTATACATCAAGGGGTCTCAGGTTTGATTCTTGGTCAAGGGCATGCACCTGGGTTGCAGGTTCTATCCCTGGCCTGGCCCAGGTCAGGGCAAGTAGTGGAGGCAACCAGTGGATGTGCCTCTCTCACATCCATGTTTCTCTCTCTCTTTTTTATTCCCTCTCTCTCCCTCCCTTTCCTCCACTCTCTCTGGAAATAAACAACAAAAAACAAAGAAATAACATTAAAAAACTGGAGATTCCATAGATGAACTGTTCCAAGTTATACAGCTGGAAAATGGCAAAACAAGTTCAAAATATATGGCTGTTTAGATCTGAACCTAATATTCTTTCAATCATTTCCAGTGCTGCTAAAGATAGGGAGAGGAGGAATTTATTTTTCTATAAAAGAGGGGATGACTTTGTGATGAAATCAGGTCTTCATCTCACAATAAAAGTGAGATTTAACTACATCCGGGCAAAAACATATGTAATATTTGTGAACTTGAAAAACGATTAAACACATATCACCAACCAAGTTATTTAATTGGACTAAATCATAGATGTATTTAAAAAACACAGATGGAATTTCTTACCCAGCTACTGAATTATACCAAATTATTAAAACACGATTTTTCCAAAAAGATGAACAATAAAAAATGTTTTCCATCCACTTAGCAGTTTTCAATATTAAATTTTACAGAAAAAAATCACTTTGTCTATAAAAGGACTTAATATCTCTATCATGGAAATGTCAAAAGTGAATGGTTAATGAGGAAATACTCATACATGTGGTTTAAATTTCACCCAAATAAAAAGACTGCATATTTATTTTAGAATTATAGACTAAGAGCACTGAATATATAAAACACATCTACTTTTGCTTTCTTCTTTTCCATTCCTTATTACAAATCTGTGGCCATAAGTAAAAGGTCCCAACAATAGCAGGATGACTTCGAAAGAAGCAAGAATGCTAGCTTTATTGATGATCACTAAAGACCAACATGATGACAAATTTATAGTCTTAACATAAGGTTTCTACTATGCTTCTGAAATAAAAGAATAAACTTATTAAGTACAGAATTCTGTGTTAGGTACTTTGACATATATTATCTCATTTAGTCCTCATTATACTTTCTTTTAAATATATTTTTTATTGATTTCAGAGAAGAAGCGAAAAGGAGAAAGAGATAGAAACATTAATGATGGGAGAGAATCATTGATCAGCTGTCTCCTGCAAAACCCCGACCAGAGAAGGAGAGCCTGAAACCCAGGCATGTGCTCTGACCAGGAATCATCCCATGACCTCCTGATTCAGAGGTTGACACTCACCCACTGAGACTCAGCAGCCAGACAACAACTTTTGAGACATCGTTCCTGTCCCAGAGCTGGAAACTGAGAAGGTTAAGTGCCTTAAATTCTAACTCCCAGGCCATGCATGACCCTTTCCAGAGTCCACAGGGGTTCCTTCCTGTGGCCGAACAAAGGCTTTGTAATCAGTGTCCCTGGCTCAAACGAACTCTAAGTCTGTCTACCCCTGCCACGCTTTTGAGTGTCTGCTATGCACACACGTTGTAAATTCATTTCTGCTAGAGTCTGACCTTTATAGTCCTTGTCACCAGCTTCATGTGAGGATTCTCCAGTGGGGACAAAACCTTTCCCTCTAGGACACATTTCAGTGAATTCGGCTGATTTCAGGAGAGACAAAGAAAAAAAAAAGTTGAGAGAGAAAAACATCAACAACTTCCATTAATGTGTATTTTCTTATTACGATTTTTTTTCTTGTTGACAGTATTACAGCTATCCCCTATTCCCCCCTTTAGCCTCCTCCCCCGCAACCCCCATCCCACCCCAGGACTCAGTAACTTTAAGACAAATTTTGGCATCCTCCGCAGGCAAATAAATTCAGTACAATCTCAAAAATTATGCATTAGGTGCAAATAAAACCGATGACTTCAGAGGTGTACCTATAATTATTTTTATAAAACCTTCCTAGGTTGCCCATATTTTACCTACTCATGTTGTACTTGGGTTATGACTTGCTTCTCCATTACTGTGGTCTCTAGTATTTTAAAGTTTTAACAGGAATCCATCAAGCGAAATCTTAGCTTAAACATGCAATCGTTAGTTATGGGTCATGCTGTGTCGTTGTTATAAAAAAAAAAAAAGAGAGACTGGTTTCCATTTTAAAAAATGGGGTAACATGGAATCCTCTTTCTGCCAAATATAATACTGAACCTCCCTGTAACCGTAAATTCGGTGATGGAAAGAACTTGAGGAATGCGCACTGAGGTGATTTTTCCAGCCCTGAATGAAACGCGCTCTAAGGTAGCCTCGCTTGAATTCCAGTTGGGCAGCTCCCAGTGAATGCCCGGGTTTCAGAGCTCCGGTTCTCATTCAAACCGGAATGGGAACGCTCCGCCACCACATGCCCAAACGCCAGGGCGACGCCTCCTCTCAGCGGATGCTTACCTGTCCCCAAGACCGGGCAGGGGAAGATCTCACAGTTGTCGCCCCACCCAGCCCCGGAGGTGCAGCAGCACTCTTGCTTGGTGACATTGGGGGCCAGCACGTTGTCGCAGAGGCTGGCGTCGTTGAGGTTGTAGTAGCATTCTTTCTTCTCCTCTCTGCTTGGCTCTACTTGCACGTCTACACAGAGGGCGCAAAGGAAAAGGAGTATTGACTGGCCACATCGGATCTCTCGCTCTCACATCAGAGTAGAAGTCACGGTGACAACAAGGACCGGGTGGGGGTAATAATGGTGTAGAATGGACAGAAAGCCGCTTCCCACTTTTGGGTCGGATTCTCCCACTGCAAGATGCACATGCACTGGCATCCCAAATTTTGGTGGATCTCTAACCCTCTCCGAGAGTGCAGATCTGTCAAAACCATTTCCTTGTACGCTAACCAATGACTTTATTCTTGCGCATTTGGCTGTGAGTGAAGTTTCCATACTTGCTTTCTTGCCAAACATAGGCCCATTCTTTACTGAGCTGTAACACCTATTTAAATCAGCGAGAATTTTCCCCAACACTTGAGGGGAGATGAAGGGCCACACATAATATTTAACCCTTAGATGGTTGTTTGAATCAACCAAGCCCCTGATCTTTTCTGAATAGAACAAAGCAGAAGATAGTGACTAGAAAAACAACAACACACACACAAAAGAACCCGCCCCCCCAAAATCTATAAAATAACCTTTCATGACTGAAAATCTACTTAAATTGCTGCAAATACAAGGCTTTGAATGAAATGGTGAGTGTCAGATAAGCCTCAAGGTAAATTTCAGGGCTGGGTCTTGTCCCTCCCTGCTCCAGTGTGTCCTAGAGGAAAACGCATTCTAACAGACTCAGCTTAACCCTCTGGGACAGAGACAAAGGGATGTGATAGGATACCGCCTGCTTTTAGATAATACCAGACATGATTTCATCTCATTGGATTTGAAGTCTATGAAAAAGGGTGTGCTCTTAAGAAATGATCAATATTTTGTGACTGGGCTTGGCAAGTAATCTAATCTCTTCCCTGCTATATGCCATGAAGTTCAATTTACTGTGTATGGTCCAATTAAAATTTGTTCCACTTTTATTTTATACTAGACAAGAAACTCACTGCCACCATCAGAACTTAGATTAATTCCAATTATTTTTTTTTTTCATGAGAATGCTATCGTTTCCAGAAACTATAGGGACAAAGGGAAAACATTCGCCAATGTGGATAAGACTATATATATATTTTTATTGATTTCAGAGAGGAAGGGAAAGGGAGAGATGGAAACATCAATGATGAGAGAGAATCACTGATAGGCTATCTCGTGTACACACCCTAATGGAGGTCTAGCCTGCAACCCAGGCATGTGCCCTGACCAGGAATTCCACCATGACCTCCTGGTTCATAAGCAGATGCTCAACCACTGATCCACACCAGCTAGACACGGATGATAAGATTTTAATGTCAACATTTACCCTCCCCCCACTCACCCCCTTTTTTTAAGTTAGTAGATAATTATATTAGAAAAATGTAAGAAATTATTTTCACAATAGCTTCCTGTATATTTCTTTTGGCAGCATCTGATAGACCTAGAAGTTGATTAATATACCAAATAGCAAAGGTGTTTTTAAAACGTTAAGTTAATAAAGTTCTCAGAAAAGAAAATCCCCTTTCTTTCCTCTTCTGGCACTAAACACAAGCAAGGCAGCAGACAAGCTTGACCATACCCATTGCTCTCCACACAACACAAAGCATCCACGGGGATGGAAAAGATCCCTCGCACGCTTGAGTCTGGCTTGCTCTCCTATTGTTCTGTCTTTGACAGATTTCAGCTTGGACTCTAAGTTCGTGTTAATAGCTGATGACAAATTCAAACGTAGACGAAGTGTCCAGGAAAGAAACCGAAATGCTGATTCCTCAGAAGCAGCTTGTGAAGTGGTTTTGAGTCATTTCCTCCTGTGTGAAGTTAGAATAAACCTGCCACATCCCTCATCTCATCTCACTTTCCACGTGCGCAGAGGACAGCAATGAGCTTGGCCCGCGCCAATGCAAGGGCCACTGCCAGTTCATGCTCCTCAGGGCCCCCCCCAAGGCCCTCCCCCCCAAGCTCTCACATACAGTCACTGGAGAAAACTACGGGCATTTTAAATAATTATCCAATCAATCCTGAACTCTGTGGAACATTCCATAAGCTTTCCCCCAACACCTGTGAGTAAACTGACACCCCATTACTATTAACAACTCAGCTCAATTATTTTATGCAGTTGGCCTAAAAATGTAGCTAGCTATTCATGGATGTATTTAGAAATATCAATCAAGTCAGCAACACAAGTAGTTTTGCCAGTCAAGTTTACAGTTTGTGCTAAAAGAGGGCTCAAGGACTGTTTTTCCCACTTGTATATAAAGTTGTAGGTACGTCATGGTGTTTATTACAAAACTAGAGGCCCGGTGCACGAGTTTGTGCATGGGTGGGGTCCCTTGGCATAGCCAGTGATCAGGCTGACTGAGGCCGTCTTGTCCAATCCAAGGGGAGGGACTGTGGGATGTTGGCTGTGGGAACACACTCACCACCAGGGGGCAGCTCCTGTGTTGAGTGTCTGCCCCCTGGTGGTCATTGCACATCACAGCAACTGGTGAATTGGTAGTTTGGTCGACCGGTCATAAAAGTTGCTTAGGCTTTTATACATAGAGAAGGAATACTATGCAGTTGTCAATGGAGACTTCTAGATTCAGAGATGATCAGAAACCATAGGCTTCTGAGTCAAAGCATGTCTAAAATTACATCTAGAGTAAACACTGTTTTCTACAATGTTCATTAGACCTACAGCAAAGGAATGAAGAAATCAAATTATCTTTGCTCTTCTTCCTTCCTTGATGAAAGGAAATTCACAGGTTAGTGCATGGGGAAACAATCAATAATATCGCTGTATTATTCTGGCTTTACACTGGTTGTTTCAAGTTTTGCTCTGATTTTTCTTTCCAAGCAGTCTGGAAGCTCGATGTTTACACAGCTGAACTCGGGGCTGGTCAGGCCCTCATCCGTGTTTGGGAAGCGAAGCAAATTCTTTTTCAAAAAACTGGTCCACAAAGTTCGTTCTGTGAAAAACTACAGTTCCCCTATCTTCCTAACCTGTATGGTACATAATGACCTGCCTAGAGCATTTTTCCACCGGGGAAACACTCATCAGTAAATAAACAGGGTTAGAAATGCTTCTATTGGAAAATGATTTTTTAAATATATTTTATTAATTTTTTACAGAGAGGGAAAGAGAGGAATAGAGAGTTAGAAACATCAATGAGAAAGAAACATCAATCAGCCGCCTCTTGCTCGCCCCCTACTGGGGAATGTGCCCACAACCAAGGTACATGCCCTTGACCGGAATCGAACCTGGGATCTTTCAGTCTGCAGGTCGACGCTCTATCCACTGAGCCAAACCGGTTTTGGCTGGAAAATGATTTTAAATAATCATTGGTTATAGGACGTGCCAAGCATTAAAAAGATTTTTTTTCTTAAAAACATTATGAATAAAATTAGCCATATTACTTATCTTATGCCATGAACTTCTATAAAATATATTACTTCTCCAGTCTTTTAGACTTGATTTCTCAATCTGTATCTAGAAGTTGGCTTCACATCAGTGTATAAACCATCATGTGTGTATTTTAATCCTGGGGGTCTGACTGGTGATAGGAAACTGAGTTTTTGGACTTTCTTTTCCACGCATGCTTTTTTGGGAAGAAACTTTTATAGAGTAATCCCCTGAGACAGGTGGTGCAGGGTGGAGCACCCTCGCCTTTCAGAAGAAAAACTGAGCGTGGGTCCAGTGTTCCAATGCTTCCTGCTTCCCGAGACTTCTTCTGAGAAGCCCAGCTTCTTAGCTTCTCCCTGGCATGAGTTTGTTTTGTTTTGTTTGTCTTTTTTCTTTTTTCACTCTGAGACAAAGTGGGAGGGGACAGCAGACCATTCGCGGAGGTGTGGAGGCAAGCTGCAATGCCACAGGGCCTGGGTGGGTACCCTCACTCCGAGTGGGAAGGAGTGGGCTGCAGCTGTAGGTGCTGCTTATGGAGCTCCTGGAAGCTTCTCTCGGTTCATCAGACAGAAGAGGGTGTGGTCATTCACTTACAGGACTGTCTCTTTCAGTCTTTCCCCCAGTATATCTAATTTTAGCTTTGCTGGTGGGGTGAGGAAATTGAGAACATTTTTTTTTTTTTTGTGAAAGTGGATTCGAGCATCTAAATGGACCCATCTTTGCTTTCACGTTCCATTTGCAATGTGTTCTGAAGGCCTCCCTGAGCTGGTCCTTTCAGAACCGCTGGGACAGGCAGGACCACGAGAGTGACCAAAGAGCAACGTCACAAATATGTGAGCACACAGTGTCCCCAGAGGAGAGCATCTGCCTGCACAGTCCTGAAAAAGACATCAGCTTGCAGCTCTGCGATGGGGTAATCATGTTCCGTAAGCTACTTTCAGCAGACTTAGGACGCTTTCTTCTTTTTCATTTTTTAAATCACCACAGGCACTGATGTTTTCTACCAACTCATGTTTTTACGAGAAAAGGAATTCTAGTGTAATATTCCAAGGAGGAGTTAACAGAGAACTTGGCCATGCATGCCTTTCTTTATTCCCCTAGTTTTCTTATTCAAGGACTTGGAAAATGAGGGGGGGGGAGGGGGAGAAGAAGAGAAGGAGAAGGGAGGGAGGGAGAGGGCGAGAGGGAGTTAAGTGGAATTCAGAAGAAGCCATGGGTGCGTTTCAGACAAGCACAGCCAATGGAATGGATTGGATATGAAGGGATGCAAAGAAAAGGAAGTCTGCAGAAAGGTGGTAAAAGATATAAAAGAAGTCAAAATAAAGGTTAGAGAGCAAAACACAAGGGAAAAATACTGTGAGAATAGATTTCTCCACACAGTTCCCATCTTTAAAGAGGTCAATCTGATAGGGAGTCAGCCCATGGCAGCACTGGGCACCTAAGCCACACTGTAGAGGGGTGGGCTGGGCAAGGCAATCATGAAAGGCTCCCTGGAGGAGATGATGGTTAAGCCAAGTTCTTGAAAAATACATTTTTTAAAAATTGGCCAGCAAATAAGGGGTGATAGGGGTGAGGGGGAGTAAAAATACAACTGCACCGTGTATGGGTGGACCAGGGTGAGGGGTGCCTGGTTTGCAGAAGGAGTAACACCGTGAGTGTGAGAACCTGGGGGATGGGGCAGAAATGTATTAACAGGTGATGGCTCTGTTTCTGACTTAGGTGTGGGGTAGGAGCCTGTGCCAGCCTCTCTTGGAGGCCTCGGGACCTCACATTCCTCTCTGTAAATTCTCGCTAGATGGAGCGGAGGATGTTTTGTTTTTGCTTTTCTGGTGAAGGGGTCAGAAGAGGCAGGAAGAAGTAAGCCTAACATAGGAATGCACGGGGAGAAGAGAAAGCCTGTGATTTATGGAGATGCTACTAAACAAAGGAAATGGGAGGGTACGACAACTGGGCAGATGTGGGTGAAAGAGACTCCTGAGAGCCGAATAAAGCGCCGTGGAGAAAGAGAATGGGGGGGACACACCATCCTGGGTGGGAACAGGAAGAGCCTGTGGAGATGGAGAAATGAGCGGACGTCAGAGCAACACAAGTCCTGTGCATATCGCAAGGGCTGGGACAGGATCTCGAGCACAAAGCCATGCTGAAAGAGACATTGAAATGTTTGCAAGCATTCAGAAATGTACAATCCGGCTAGTGTGACTCAGTGGTTGCGTGTCAACCTATGAACCAGGAGATCACAGTTGCATTCCCGGTCAGGGCACATGCCAGGGTTGTAAGCCCAATACCCTTGTGGGGTGTGTAGGAGGCAGCCTGGCGATGACTCTCTCTTATCATGAATGTTTCGCTCTCTCTCTCCTTCTCTCTTCCTCTCTGAAATCAATAAAGAACATACATATTTTTATTTCTTCTTCTTATTTTTAAAGTATATTTTTATTGATTTTCTCACTATCCTCTTGCAATATGAGAATAAACCTGACCCAACTTAAAAAAAACACACACAAAAAAAACACAGAAAACAAATGATCACATTTTCTTCAGCCTTACCTACATTGATGGTATAGATCCACTACAAATACACATTAAGACCTCTGGAGCTTTATGGCATTTTACAGTGTTTGCATTCCAAACAATGTGGTCGCACTGTCTTTAGTTTTTTTTCCTACCCAAGGTTTTTTTTTCCAATCAGACATTATTTTGAAAAAAACTCTCTTCATGTTAATTGATTTCACAGGTTAACTAAACACCTTAGAAAAATAATCCTACTCTGCCAGATATAACAGTTGCATGATATTATGTGGTTTCCTGACTTAAAAAGATATGTACATACACAGAACCTGCAGCGGACCTCGATAGGGAGAGAGAAACCAGAATGCTGTTTGGGTCCAGCTGCCAGAACCACGAGGACTGACGCGCCCACGTCCCCTGAGAGCAGGGAAATAAATGCTTTTTTTTTTTTTTGTGCCACCTGCAGTCTAACCAAAGAACCTGGAGGAACTGTGCGCCCTATAAAGAAGTGTGAATAGATAATTCCTCATGACCCAGCAATCCCACTCTTAGGAATATATCCTAAGAAATTAGAAAAGCCAATCAGAAAGGATTTATGCACCCCTATGTTCATAGCAGCACAATTTACAATAGCTACGATTTGGAAACAGCCTAGGTGCCCGTCAGCAGATGAGTGAATCAGAAATCTATGGTACATCTACACAATGGAATTTTATGCTGCCATAAAAAAGAAGGAATTCTTACCATTTGCAGCAACATGGTTGGAACTGGAGAGCCTTATGCTAAGTGAAATAAGCCAGTCAATGAAGGAGAAACACCACATGATCTCACTCATTGTGGATAATAAAGAACATTATAAACTGATGAACAAAAGGATAGATACAGAGGCAGTAAAGCATCAAACAGACTGTCAAATTAAAGCAGGAAGGTTAAGGAGAAGTGGGGTAGATAAGAGATCAACCAAAGGACTTGTCTGCATGCATATAAGCATAACCAATGAACACAAGACACTGGGGAGTTAGGGTATGCGGGGGGGGGGGGAGAGGGGAGGAGGCCAAGGGGAAGATATGTATACATGTAACACATTAAAAAGAAATGTGGCCCCTTTGTAACTTTGATAAGACGAATGGTTATTTTATGCTAATGGCTGAGAATGATATGGTGGGGCGCACAAGGGACACGTTCTCCAATGGGGAGAGGCAATTGTATTCAGCAGCTGCAGCGTGTCGCCATTGGCCAGGCACTGCACTAAGCAGTGAGCTGAGTTACAGGGGCTACAGAGAGAAATAAGACAGGAAAAATGGCCATGTTGCCTGCGAACAGATTTGGACTTCACGCTGTAAGCATCAGGAAGCAGCTGAAAGTGTAAAGAAGGGTTGAAAACCAGATGTATGTTCCGAAAACGCAAACAGTGTTAGCAGTGTGGGGGTTAGGAGAGGCGAGATGAGGCGTCAGCAGGCACCTGCTGTGGTCCAGGGAAGAGAGGCCGAAGGACTGGCTGGGAACAGTGGTAAGAGAGGAGCAGGGAGCGATCTGAAGGGTACAACTGAGGTAGAAGCGGTAGGATGTTAGGATGGCTTGGATGGAAGGGGAGAAAAATCAAATCTGACTTCAGTATTTCCAGTATTTTTGTTGTTTTATGTTAATCCATAGATATTTTCAAAGAGAATGGAAGAGTGAAAGGGAGGGGGGGAGCAGAGAGCAACTTTGATGTGAAAGAGACACATCCACTGGTTGCCTCCCACACATGCCCCAACCGGGCCGGGGATCGAGCCTACAACCGAGGTACGCACCTTTGACCAGAATTGAACCTGGAGTCCTTCAGTTCGAGGGCCTACACTCTAACCACGGAACCAAACAGGCCAGGGCAGGATGTCCAGTTTTGATGTTTAGCCATTCATGAGTGAACACAGAGAGAGGAACAGGCTGGAGAAGGAGAGTAATTAATTTGGTTTGGGATAACTTCAGGCAGAGATGCTTACAAGACACCAGGAGAAAGGTCCCATGATTGGCAGCTAGACATAGAGGGGGAGGCAGAAGGTGTTTGCGTGGCAGCCCACATCGGAGAAGAGGATAAAATCGCCCAGGAGAACTAGAAGAGAGGGCTGACATGTAACTCCTTGGGCCACTAGCATTTAAGGAATGGGCAACAGAAAAGGAGTCCAAGAGTGAGACAGAAAAACAACAGTCCGAGGGGTGGGCGGGAGGATACAGGGAGGACTAATGTCCTGACATCAGTCGAGGGGGAAAGCAGGCAGGGAAACGGGAATCCATTGTCATCGATTCTGAAGATGGAGCCTGCGATTAGACAGTTAGGTCACTGAAGACTGAGAGGAAGGAGGGTCAGGCAGGTGGAACATCTGAGGGCTGATCTCAGGGTGTAGGGGATCGGGTGGAGGAGGCTCTGCTGAGGTAGGCGGAGCTAGGCATGGAGACTCGAGGTTATCCCTGGATGATGGCTCGGGAGAGAGGGGCATTTCCTTTTTTGATATATTTTTTGCATTTGCCAGTTTTCTAGGGAGAATGTGCATTGTTCTCATAATCAGAACAAAGCAAAGGAATGAAGTGAAAAGAAAGCCAGTTTTTAGGAGACTTTGGTGGCATGGTGACCTCAATCTTGAGAAAAGATGGAAGAGGAAAGAGGCCGGAGGCGGGATCCTCTGCCGATTCTGCCCACACTGGCCAGATGGCCCTGAGAATGACTTTCAGAACCCCCTCTGGGCCTAGCGGTAGAAATCTGGGGTCTGGCTTGTGATATGAGAATAAGCTCTCAAATGAGTAGAGAAAACGGATATTTAAGGAAACCCTGCAGTGCATGTTGTGAGGAACAATTATTTCTTAACGCAGATATTCATTCCAGTTTGTTTTATAATTTCTGACCTTGTTTGTTTGCATTTCTGTTTTTAAAATATGATTTTACTGATTTCTAGGGAGAGAAAGGGAAAGGGGGAGAGAGAAATATCCATGTGCTGCCTCCAGCACTTCACTTTCTAGAGACTGAGCCCACAACCCTGCATGTGGCCCAACCAGGAATCGAACCTGTGACCACTCCTTGCATGGGATGATGCTCACCCAATTGAGCCACACTGGCCAAGGCTATTTGCATTTTTTAATAGTGAGGGAGAATAATTGTTTTATAATGCAAAGAAGCACTCCCATTTATATGTTTTATATTTCTGATCTTATGTGCTTTCCTTAAAGTAAACACCTACATCGATTATAATACGTATCTTTTGCATTCCTTTCATTATGCCTTCTGTTTTAAAAATAAAATCCAGTTCCTCCCACAGCATCTCCTCTACGCACTAATCAAGGTGGAGAACAGCATTTTGCGGGTGAGGCTTGAAGGCTGCAGTTGCCAAGACTAAATGTTTACTGCTTCCTTGAGAGTGCCCGAGGACATAAAGTTTTTATGGAGCAATTATCACGGGCACCGAGGAAATAAAAGCATCAGGCTGTATTTCATATCCATACCCTCTTCCATGTGATGAGTGATCTGGTCTGGACATTTCTTAGTTGCTTCTGTTTCAGGTGCTTTCAGGCAATGCACCGTCATGCAAATTAGTGGCCAGAGGCCCACTCAGTGAAAAACATTAGACCATACCTAACAAGAAAGGCCAAGAAGTAGCTTAGGAATAAAAATCCTAGGACATTAAAAGTTCAAAAGCATCTTGAAGGTCCCCTTGGGACAAAGCCCTGCTGGAAGTGGGTGCCTTTCTGCCATGGGTGTCCCACCTGTCCTAGGGCAATGATTTTCAACCTCTTCCCCTCATGGCACATCTGATTAATTACTAAAATTGTGAGGGGAAAACAAATTATATGTTTTGCTGATCTTACAAAACAAAAAGGTATAATTTTGCTTCACTAGATGGTTATTGTTATGTTGGCTGCTGTCATTTTTTTATTTGACAATCTAAGGGAAAAAGAGGCCAGTGCCCCTGACTAAGTCAGGTACTGCGTGTTTTAACAATTCTCATGTCACACCATTCGAAAAATCTTTGCTCTAGGGCAACACCCACGATTTCATGAGACAGGTATTTGACAGCTATCCAATTACTGGAAAGTTCTTCTGCATCCTGACCTGAAATCTGCCTTCCTGACATTCATCCGGTAGGCCCGTGGTGTGAAACCACTTGAGATTATTATGCTTCTGCTCATCCTTGGAATGTTATAGCCTAAATGGCAAATTTATCTTCCCTTCCTTAAACACTTTCACGAAGGATGAGGTCTGTTACCCTATCATGTATATAATAAAGCTCATCTGAATCCTTGTTTAAAAAGTTAGACCTGGCATAAGACGTTTTGTTTTATGTAACAGCAGACTCTCTGGCTGCGGTGGAATACACCTCTTAACTGGCCGCTGTGTAACCCACTTGTGGGATTAGCCGATGTTCTCTGGTGCTCTGGGAAACATCCTGGCTAATGCTCACAGTGGGCAGAATGCTCACGGCCAGTTGGCTGTTCTTGGACAGGTCTACATAACTTCTGATCTTACATGTTGACCAGTATGTCGACCAAGCCTCAGCCACATTTATTCTCAAACATTTTGTGCCAGTGTGTTGATTACTGTAGTTCCGTAATCAAATACTATATAAAGCAATAAAATACAAATGTGAGTAGAGGAGTTATTTCTAGAACATGTTCAAGTTTTAGAAAGACTACAGTTTGTTCAGTTAAAAGAATGCTATCAAATGGGTATGGAAAAAAACAACTGCAAAAAAAATTGAGAAATACCGCAACAATCTAGAGGAATGTTCCACTCATTTACTTTTGCAAAGGCCTTTACATTCTCACTCGCTTTAATGTTGGCAGTGGACATAATGCATCATAGGTATGGCTCATGCAAGACAAGCCAGGCAGAACTCTTTTAACGGTGAACTTCTACTCAAAGCAAAATGTTGGCCCTTCCTCAAAGATTATGAGTGAATGTACATTTACATGCTTTATGTTGGATTTTAAACATTTAAAATATGTCTTATCAATTTTTATGATTTACAGCTTTAATCACCTTTTTCAAACAACTGATCAATTATTGGTTCTGAAGTCAGGAGAAGGTTCCTGCTAGAGTTTAGAGTGGACCTATCTCTCGGGATACTTAAAAACTCCATATAATCAAGTTTTCCAAGACCTATGTAAATTGAGGTCTGGTAGAAGTCAGAGATGCCAGGAACTATAGGAATTAGTAAGATTCACCAGCTACTGTTTAGTTAGATTATCTATAACTAGAGGCTAATGAACAAAGATTCGTGCAAGAATAGGCCTTCCTTTCCCTGGCTGCTGGTACTGCCTTAGCTCTGGCCAGAGCCCGTCTTTCCGCCTTTCCACCCTGCTAAGAGGCCCGGTGCAGTGGTGTGGAATGCCTGTGTCATCACCATGGCGACAATGCAACCTTCCAGCATGATCTCTGGCTGCTTAGTGCCTGTGTATCCAAATTAACCACCATCTTTGTTGGGTTAATTTGCATATGCACTTCTGACTGGTTGGTAGGTGTTGTGAAAGTATGGTCAATTTGCATCTTATTCTTTTATCAGTGTAGATAATAAAAGGGTACTATGCCAATTAGACCAACATCTGGAAAGACATCATTCCAGATGTCCTTACTGATGAAGCCGGGCTGGAGGGAAGCAGTCCAGGTCCCGGGTGCCTGCTGGTGGCTGGAGGAGGGAAGCTTGGGTCCTGGGTTTAGAGAGAAGCTGGTGCTGGCAGCCAGGAGAAGACAGGCCTACTCTTGCACAAATTTTTGTGCATCGGGCTTCTAGTACTGATATAAACCAATGAAACAACTGAGTATGTAGAGGATTTAGCAGAAGCCAGAGAACTATGCTGAAAATATACAAGAAACCCATAAATAAGAGGGTTATATATAATGTTAAGGTAAAAGTATGTATTCATTGGCAGACAAGCTTTATGAAGCTGTGTATTCAAAATAATGTTCTTTGAAAAAGTAGGAGAACTTTCCAGAAAGGGAGTTAGTCAACGAGAGAGAAAGGAGATCCAGGGAGGGAAAAGGCAAAGGGACTTGGTAACAGAAAAACAAGAAACAGCAGTAAGGAACAAGGCTAACAAAAAGAGTCACGTAAAGTTTTAAGAAGTAGCTGTCAGCGAACTAGTCCGGTTCACCAAAAATGGTTCTGATGAACAACGATTCCATTGTTACGACTCTAAAAAAACACAAGCAAGCTTTAGAATCCCAGACATATCTAATCGGAGCTATGTGAACTGAGTGAACCATTTCTTGACATTACTAACACATTCTAGCAAGTAAAACTATTTGGAGTTAAAAGGTACACCATTTCAAAAGAACTCATTGGAGGAGGATGAGAAATAGACATCCCTTAAGGGTTTGCATCATAGCTTACTATTTGATTACTTTATGTTATATAGTACTTTGCCATGGATCAAGGGCCACTACATATATACTTAAAAATTGCCAAAACCCTATGAGGTAAATATAGCTTTCCTGTTTCATAGGTGAGAAAATCAGAACTCACAGATGTTGTATGATAAACTCGAGCTCACACAGCTGGAAAGTTGGTAGCAGACCAGAGCCCTGGTCATTTCAATTTACAGTCTTACAAATACCAACAATCATTTTATGTATTCTCCCCTTCTCTCCCTCCATAGACTGTGATCACTGGAATGTCTTATTTTTTCACTTCAGATTGTATCACATGAATTTATCATGACTACCTGATCTTCATATAATTCATTTAACCACTACACATGCGAATCATTTCAGTCAAAAACACAATGGGTGAGGTGTTGCTCCATAAAACCAAAGATCAGTAAGAAGAAGACAGTTACTTAACCCATCCGTTATTGGCCAACCAGGTGTTTGATGCTGAGTTTGTGTTTGTCTTTGCAGTGAAGATGAAAAGTCCTTTCTCTACAGCTCATGTGTTGCAGCCCCTGATTGGAGAGCAGCCCCTCCCTCCAGGAACACAACGCCCGTGTTCCCCTTCCTAATGCCCGTGTCTTCCTGTCCGCTCATTTAAACCTGCACTCCCCACTTCCTATGGTTAGTCCCTGAGAAGTAACATGTGTGTGGATGAAAACCTGGACTTTTATATTTGCCTCATTACTCGCAAAGACAATTACTTCACCCAGAACACGTGCACCCTGTGATGGAACAGTGAAAGCTTTCTTAGAAACGTGGATAAAATCAACTGAGATTGAGCAAGAAAGCAAAATGGTCTGTGTGTCATGTTAGCTGGCTCTCAAAGGACCGCTCAGTCTTTTGCTTTTCTTAAAACACAACCACGCTATGGCGACATGGCACAAACTACAAGGCCGATCTGGAAGTTGATGAATTTATCTGGAAAAGCATCATTTCTCCGCTGCAGCGTGTGCCATCGACGACAGCTCAAATGAAATTTTAAATGAATGCAAACACAGTTGCTCTGTAGGCCAAATTCTGGGAAAGACACATCAAGAATTCCAAGTGGCAATCTTTGTAGATCCTGAGAGGCTTATATGTTGCTCCTAATTTAGAGAAATGTCAAGATACGCGTCTCTGAGGACCAGGAGAGAAGGGTTATGCAACGCAATGAGATGAAACATGTGAGACCTCACGCGAGGGCTCTCTGAGTTTTAGGCAGTTCCAACAATGCTCTCATCCCTTGGGATCCCGCACCCTAACTCATGGCACCTCTGGCTTGGAAAGTACAGGAGGATCCCCCTAGTCTTCACCCTTCCCCCCCTTAAATCCACTGATAAGGTGGGCTTGGAAAGAGCACAGAAGCTTCTAGGGACAGCGTGTGCCAGAACATTTGGTTACTACTTACCTCACTGCAGAGTGTTTGGCCCAAACCTATGCACATACCGCTTCCGGAGAGGAGCCCCCCACCCCTCCACAGGGGCCCTGCGACTTACCCCCGGGGGCCCGGGAGCGGCACTGCCCGGTCATGGGGCTGTACTCCTGGTTTTCGTCCGCGCACACACACAGGAAGGAGCCTTCCACGTTTTCACAGAAGGCTTCGCCACACACGCCACTGAGCAGCTCACATTCGTTCACATCTGGAAAAGGGAGCACAGACCAAGTCAGACGGGGGCCTCCCTCCTTTGCTTGACCAGCTGTGCAAAAGGGTGGCACTGGCTGGAAACCAGGACCCCCAGTGAACAGGGGACCCCTGCTGCCCCTCAAAATAGGGCTGTGCCATTTGGTTTGTATGAACGAGCCATGAAAATGCAAAGCGAAGCTTCCAAATTCCAATTCCGGCTTTCAGAAACACCCCAGAAATGTACTGCAAGCATCCGAAGCACCTTTGATGCTTTAGTTTTCTCCTCCCTAACTTACTGACTGAAGTAGGTCTGACACTCTTCCTCTCAGTCCCTAATTCAAGGAAAATCACCATCACTGGCACTTGGAAAACCATACACTCCTTTAAATTCATTTTTTAAAAAATGGTTTTTAAATCCACTTCCATGTCTGAAAATCGTTTCCGAGCAGCCAAGACATCCATCATTTACCAACCAGGAGTCAGGTTGTGTCAAGACCCCGTAAGTATTCACTGGGTCCCGTGAATCACTCACATACAACAAACTGGTTCCATAGCTCCTCACTGGTTTCACCCTGCCCTGGAAAATCCTGTTGGTGTCCACAGCCAAGGAATCTGCTGGTGATTGTGTTTGATTCAACATTTTGCAAGTGCACAGCCCAAAAGCAAGCCTGGTGTGATCTTCGACCTGGCCCAATCCACCTCTCACCTTTACTCCACCTAAGGAATGTTATGAATGAAGGCCCATTCGGCAGAGCCCTGGCTGACACCTGAACTGCTCATGTGCTGTACGCCTTCCACCTGTGCAACATCGGCTTTCAAAAGGCCGCGTACACAAGGTTAAACATTTGAGCAATTAGCCAAATCCCTCAGAAAACAGATCCTGTTTTCACCTGCTACGCTCAGTTAATTGAACACAAGGTTTATGTATCTTGACTGACTTGAATAATTACTCAGTTTTCCATTTCACTGCATATATAAACAGATAAAAACCCAATGAGCTGGGTTTCGCTTGTTAAAAGATATTGCAACATAAAGCAATGAGTTAGTATATTTAATCCACCTAGACAGTCATAATTTAGACCAGAAAAACTGATGTTAGAAATCTGCCAGTTCACATGGATCAGTTTTAGGTAAATGTCCAATGGAACTCTGGACTTTCCAACTGGTGTTATTTACAGGGCTACTGAAATCTCCCCCATCAGGATGCATTCGTTCAACCCCAAAATATTTCCTAGTTGACTTCTAGGGGCCCAGGCACTGGGGGGGGGGGGGAATCATGAGTTGGGCGACCCAACTCCTGACTTCATGAAGCTTATGGTTAAGTCAGGGTAGTCAGTCAGATAAGCATGCAGGCCATGGTAAGCGCCAAGCACCAACGGTACAGAGCGCTCTGAAAGCACAAGACAGTGGGCCTTCGGTGCCGGGGGGTCAGGGAAATGGGTGGAAGGGAACTCTCTCTGAAGGATCAGAGGTGATGATCAGAAGGGGGGGAGGTGGGGGGAGGCAGTCAGGGTCCTAGTGGAAGAAACAGCATGGCCAAAGGTTGGTATCAAGGCTGATTCATCCCTTAAATCCTCCAGAACACTAGTGTGGTGAGCTGCACAGAATAGGTGCTCGGTTAATATTTCTGAAGGAGTGCATACAGACACAAGGACACCTGCTGGGTTCCCTAAAATGGTGAAAATGATTTCTTCATCAAGGGTGGTGTTTTGTGTGCCACAATGAAGCATGGACACGGGCTCAGTGAATTCATCTGGCTGCCCAGAAATGGACACCCTCCTGGGGTTTGAGAGCCGTGTGAAGTCCGTGGCTTGAGACCCCACTAAGGGACAGTGAAACAGCATTCACTGAGCACCTCTGACGGGCCAAACCTTAGGTCAGTCGGGGGAGAGAGAAAATTCTCAATCACCGGGTGCTCATTGCCTTGGGAGAAGGCTGCTACAGGCAGCACACACGTGATTAAATGATTCCCCCAAAAAGGGTATCGGTTCTGCAATAGAATGTGCTCAGGGCCTCCTGGGAAGCAGGAGGAGGGTGACAGCTCAGTTTGAGAGTGAGAGCTGGGACAGGTGGTGTCTGGGAGAGGATGGCATCGCACTTCCAGCTCTGGCAACGGTGGAGTGAGTGCAGGCTCTGGGAAGGGGAGGTAGGGAGGACTTTCTCAACAGAGTGAGCGAACAGCAGCCAAGGAACGGCACAAGCGCAGCAGTTTTACGTGGCTGGAGCGTAAAGGGTGAGGGGAGGCAAGGTGAGGCTGAGAAGGTAAGTGGGGGACAGGTCACATGACCTGTGTAGTCACAATGTTTAGTGAGTGTCAGCTGAATTTAGCCGCTTGTATTTCAGTCCAACGGAGACTAAAGCAACAACTGGAAGTAGCGATGGTGACAGTGTTACCTCAAAAGTGGTTATTAGTCAAGTGATTTTTTTCATTACATTTCCAGATGCCTAGGTTCTGTCTTCCCAGTGAGATCTGGATGGGTCCGGAATGAATGCTTTCATTGCAAATTTGCCAGCAAATGAACAGAGCTATTTTTCTTAATTAAGAAGAAGCAAGAAAAGGCCTGGCTATCTGGGAAGTTTTTAATGGAAGAACCTTTCTTCTCTTTCCCAGCGAATTGCTCTGTTATAAATGTGCTTCAGGATGAATTTGACTTAAAGAAATCACAGCTGGTCAGAAAATGAAATGCAGCTCCCCTTCTTCTCATGCGTGTGTGCTGGGCCATATCCTAGGACATCTGATGACATTCAAGATGCCTTCGCCACGTTCATCAGAGGAGCGGAGACATGCAGTTGCACAATCCAGTGGTGCACGGCTCCTGGTGTCCTTCCTGGAAACTGAAACTCCTGCCAACACCTCTCCTTACGGGCACTGCCTGAGGAGGTGCCCAGTGAAGACAGACAAGCCCTGCCCCACACCAGACTCTGTTTCCTGGGCAGGAGGGGCTTGAGAGTTCTGCACACTCAGCTAAGAGCTTAACCAGATGTTCTCCCTGCTACACGCCTAAATTCAAAGCTACCCGTCTCTACTTCTGAAGGTCCCTGACCGTTTCAGAAGCCAGAGGACCTTTTTCGTACATCCCCACATTGTGTGACAGCATCAAATCGCCATGCAATTCTGTCTGGTTACCTTGCTGACCGTCTCTCCTGTTGTTGATGGCTTTGGTTTCTTTCCACGCGGAGAGAGGAAACGTGTTGGGGGCGGGGAGGAAATAATCTAAAAACTCACCCACACACCCTTGCCCATCCTGCGGGGCCTGAAAGCCCTGATAACAGAGGCAGCGGAAGGAGCCGGCCGTATTGTCACAAAACCCGTGCCTGTCACAGACAGTGTTGTTTACACACTCATCAATATCTGCAAAAAAGACACAAAACACAGACTGACAGACACCAGGTAGGCATGGGTACACAGGTGTTCCACACACCCCGGTTAGGATGAGATGATTATGGTTACACAGAATGAGCTTTAAAAACATTTTACACAGCAATAAAATGTTTTGATGGAAACATCTTACTAGACAAAACACCGGGCTCTCGGAGAAAACATTCACTTTTTCTCAGGAAATGTTTTCAAACGGAAACAACGGCTGCGGTGGTCATGCTCAATTATTTTCTCAATGCTTTTAATTCTTTATTTTGAAGGAGAATATTCTCTCTCTCTCTCTCTCTCTCTCTCTCTCTCTCTCTCTCTCTCTCT
>JAAGEH010000041.1:55187903-55499608 GCA_011751065.1 Lasiurus cinereus
TCTCTCTCTCTCTCTCTCTCTCTCTCTCTCTCTCTCTCTCTCTCTCTCTCTCTCCAGGGGACACAGGAGAAGGTCCTGCCCCCTGTTCTGATTGTGGTCAATACTAAACGGTTCTATTTGCAGAGTTGGGGGCTGAAAGAAGCAGTGGCCTGCCTGGGCAATGGTTACTCAACTCCATGGATGACCTTGATCAAGTCTAACCAGTATTCCCAAGAAGGGGGAGAGCAGGAGGAGGAGGGGAGGAGAGGGAGAAAGCAGAGGGGAAGGAGAGGAGAGAGAGGAGAAGTAGGGAGGAAGAAGAGCAGAAAAGAGGAAGTGGGAAGGGACAGAGAATCTGATGAGTTTAGCAGTATAGCCAGCCAGACCCAGTTATTCACGAGATTCCCTGTCACCAAGTCATAGCCACTCAATGCTGCTCCACCTAGCCAGCCAGAGGCCAAACCTGTAAATCCATTTTGTTCTGTATAAACTTTATGACAGACAGTGGTCCTGGGCCTCTCCCCGCCCCCCGCCCCTCCCCCCAAAATAAAAATGTTCTCATAAAAGTGAAGTCTCAATGGCAAAGTCACAAAAGGACTTTCAGATATAGTTCTCCTTTATCTTCTTCTTAAGTTTCCCTGCCATTTTTTCCCATTTCTGTCTTTCTGTTTACTGTGTACTTCCTTCTGTCCTGTCAACCTCTGGACCTCACAGTCCCAAAATACAGATTTTGGGAGAAATAATTAAGGAAGTGCAATGACTGTATCCAAATCTGGTAGAAAGTGCTTTTATGTTTAAATAATGAAACAAGAAAACAAATGATGATGAAAATGATGTTTGGTGAAATTGCACTGGACAGAATTTGGTTTTCGAGAGTTAATGTTAATAAAATTGAGCTTTTCTTGTTTTAATTTTTTTAAGTCCAAGAAATTTTCTAAGGAAAAAATTAGCACTTTTCAGCAGCTGTCTCTACTTCCCTTCCTGATGTTCCAACACTGACAACATCAAGTTTAGAGGCTGTCTCACTTTTTGAATTGCAAAATATGAGTAACTGCATCAGAGTTTTCTTAATTTTCCCAATTCAAAGAAGACATTCAAGGTCAGGGACTTCCTCCCAGCCCCACCCGTTTCCCAGGAATCCAACCCGCTCAGCATCTCCCACTATACACATCCCCCACCCCTCCCCATCCCTCACTGCCTTGAAAAAGCTTGACCATGATGTCACCCAGTGTAATATGTCTACAGAAATAAACCCCACAAAACTATCTACAATCATTGCCTTTATTTCCTAAGATAGCTTATCAGTAATTAAATAGCAGTGATACCAATACTAATAACAATAATCTGAGTGTTTCCAGAATCACTGGGATGATTAAACACAGTAATACACATAAAATGTTAATTTTAGAACACTGCCTGGCATGTAGCATAGGAAGCATCCAATACGTGTTGGCTGTTATTATTACTATTACTATTCCTCCTACTCCCAGTAACTCACTTCCTGACTCTGTATCTCAGAAACCTCAGAAAAACCACCCACAGACCCATCATTAAACCCCATGATCATTTGCCAATCAGTCACCATCACCCTTGTCTTCCATGTCTGGTCAACATCCCCTCCTTTACTCTCTCTTTTCATAACCGGACAGACCATTTTTCTTACTCTCCCTGTAACCACGATGGCTGGCCCTCACTTGGCATAGCCTGCATGAAGGTGGTGCCTGCCGGGTCTCAAGCCTCAGTCCTCCCCTCTCTGCCCTTTCCACACCCTCCCAACTGTAAAGACCAAGGTCCTCAGAACCAATCCCAACTCCTTCTCTCCAGCCAGGATCCTTCATGGTCAAAGCCACCCATTAATCCATTTGATCTTCTGTTGTAACGTCAAACTTATCAAGTCTGAAACCTACTAAACCTACTCATTGTCTTCCTCCTAAACTGTACCCCTGACCTTAGTGAGAAATCTTGCACCTCTTTGTTTGCCTTTATCAAACACAAAGAAGACACTCTATAAATGTGTTCTAATAGATTTTCAAGGCTGGCATGAAAGGAGTAACTGCACGTGTCATCAAATCACTTAACACAGGCCACTGCTAACTTAAGACTTCCTGAGATGGACATTTGTCAGGAGATTACTATACTCGTCGAGCTAGAGGATATAAGGGCTGGAAAGAATCTCAGAAATGCTTCCATTACCATTTTTATATTGATTTCCCAGCCTTCCTCCAGGGTCAACCTCCATCCATTAGAGACATTTATCTAATAACTATTGGACATGTTCATAATCAATGAACTTACTGCCACTCCTGCCTCACATCTCTTCCATTTCTCCTCTATTCCCTTCAACAGAGAATCCAACTAGTCAACCAAGCCCGAAACCTTACTCACCCTTCTCTTGCTCCTCCTCCCCCATCCCTTCCATCGCACCCTTTTATCCTCACTTTCTGGATGCTCATACTAATAGTTATTTTAATCTCCAGTCTTGCCTCCTTCCCTCTAATCCATTCTCTATCAAACTGAAACCCTGTCAGTGACATTCTCTTGCTCAGAGTGTTCAGTATCTGCTCTTGGCTGGGAAAGACCAAGCATGCTCCTTCGAAGAGCACAGAGGGCCCTTCATCATCTGGCTCCCGGCTGCCAGTCTGGCCACCGTTCTCAGCCAGCCTCCTTCCCAATAAACGCTCCATCCCCACCAGCACACTAGAGTTCTTTGAAGACCCCATGGTCTCCAATTTCTCCCTGACCTGGTGCACACTCCTTCCTCCACTAGAAACTCCCCCCGTACCTGCTTTGCTCAAAGCTCCTCCTGGCTTTTCAGGAGTCGATCCAAGGCACTGTATGTGGCACCTTCCAAAGCTCCTCCGACTGCATTCCGGGCCCCTCTTCTCTGCTCCCAGAACATGTTGTGCCATTGCTTGTGCTTAGGAGGGTACTTTTCGGGGTGGGGAACCTCACCAGCACCTTATTCCCCTCCAAAAATGAGGTGGTGGATGGCAAAGAAGCAGCAGTGCTAGAAACCTGGTGGCTTTTCAGACAGACTCTTGAAATAAAACCTCTTGCTTTCCTTTTTATTAATTCCGTGCCATTACAGCAGATGGTGCTTTCTTGTTACTGATCGCCAGCTGAGGAACTGAAAATGACTGACCTTAAGGTGAAGAAGTCCTGAGACAGTTATGAATTACTGGGCGTCTTGCAGTCTCAGACTTACTGTAACAATGATTAACGAAGTTTAGATGAGCAATATTTTGGATTTGAGTGAATAGGAAAAAATAAAGTGGAATGCCTGCTGGAGACTCACTCTTCAACAACTAATATTTTATAAAAATGATAGACTGTCACTCTCAGCAGTTTCATGTTTTCAACAATGAGGTGAGGTAATAGTTTTAATAAGAAGACATTTGTTTCACTTCTCTGATTAATGATGTGTATTAAAAAAGCACACGATTTCATTAGATTTTTCTTTGATGTGAGCTCTCTCAGATAGTTTGGCATTGTTAGTTCTGTCTATTAAGAGACTTAGAAGAACTGCTACAGTTAAGATGAACTCTCTCAACATAAAACTAAATGTTAAGACTTATGCTTATATAAAAATTAAAGCCCTATCAAGATGCAGGTTTCAGAAATGGACTAGTGAAAGCCATCTGTTTTGGCTGGAGTTGAATTCTGAATATGAAACTCGATTTTGAAAGATCCAACTATCACAGCTTGTCTTTTCACTTAATGAAGAGTGAGTCCATGACATTACCGATTTACTGAGGCATCTGTAAGAACCCTGCGTGGTATCATCATCAATCATACTGCCCATATGAGTGATGAAGAAGTGATTATCCAGCTATCTCTCGGCTGGCAATCCAAATGCATCAGGTACACTGCCGTAAGAATTTGTGATTCCTCACACAAGATTTTGCTATTAATACCTGACTGAACAAAGCAGATATAAATATGACTGCTTCAACGGAAATGAGTTCAATAAAGAATTATACAGACCAAGGATAGTGGATCATTGATGTGAATTCTCTAATAACTACATTACAGAAATGCCAGAAAGGAAAATAAAGCAGAGTCCTTCCTGGGCATCTGGAACTAGCAGGAGCTCATTTTTAAAGCAGCAGTGTTGTCAGTGACCTACAGGCCCACACTCTGAGGCACTGACCCATTTGGTAGATCCATTTTTCTCACCCATACGCTTTTTATTTAGTATCTTTTCTCAGTGGATGAGAAGTTTTTCCAAACCTATTACATTATTTTTAAATATATATATATATAGTTAATTTTAAAGAGAAGAAAGGAGAGGGGTAGAGAGATAGAAACACCTCCTGCACACGCCCTAGTGGGGATAGAACCCACAACTTGGGCACATGCCCTCACCAAGAACTGAAACATGACCTCCAGGTTCATGGGTTGATGCTCAACCACTGAGCCACACCGACCAGGCCAAAACCTGCTGACTGTTATCAGGAATTTTCCACAAAAAGCCGAACTCTAACCATTTTCCCTCAATTCTCAAATAAAGACTTAGGACTAGACACTTGGCATCACCCTCTAGCTTAAGTGAGGTGAACTATGAAAAAGGGTAAAAGTTCGCAAAGGAGGCATGATTTTCGAAAAGGGACTGGGGTCAGGTAAAGCTAACTCATCAAAAAATTACAACTATGTTTAAAGGCTTCAACAATCCATTAGATTCTCTGAATTATGTACAGAGAAGTATGTGTATGGGGAGAAAGGAGTAATTGTGTACTTTTTTCCCCCCGCAGTTAAATCATTTGGTTTTCCTTCTCTCAGTTGCATTCCTCAGGTTGTTGTTGTTGTTGTTAAGAAAAAGGTGCTTCTCCTTTGTACTTTCCTAGCATGTCCATCTCTTTTGATTTTCGTTTTCTTATTCCGAGTAAGACACATCTACTTAGCTCACTGCTGAGTCTCCTGTCTGCTTCCAGGGAACTCTAAGAGGGGGGTGATGGAACAGAGCCCCATTGTTAGTAAATGGATCATTCACAGAAAAATCACCACAGTTCTTGCATAGCTCGGAAGAAAAAGCCTTCCTCTCATCAAACCATTTTCAGATGAATGATATGGTTCATCTCAACTTTAGGGAACTTGCAGATTACTGGGTTTGAAACCCCTCATTTTAAGATCCAGAACACTGAGGCCTAGAGAGGGGAAGTGACTTGCCTCAAGATTATGCAACCAGTTAGTGGCAGAGCTGGCAACGCAACAGAGGCCAGTGAAGGAACAATCTTAGGAATCTGCATTGGTAGTTCCATCCATCACGTCTTGCCTCCCACCATGGCGATGGCTGTACAAGGTCAGTCCAAGAGGGTGAATGGAACTAACCAAACAGTGAGCACAACAAGTGCACTGCAGTTTGTTCATGACAGAGATGGGAGTCAGAGAGCACACTCCCTGATTTATCGCTTATTGACTTGCAGTTTAAATCAAGTACCCCCATCTCATCTTGAAACAAGGCTTCGTCATCAAATTTCATCGTACTTGAAATCTGAACATGAGCTTTTCCTAGGGGACCCATGGAAGAAAGGCCCATTGGGCAATAAGGGGGTAGAAGCCACAGGAGGTCCCAGGACCAAGTCAGCACTGATGTTCTCTGGATCTCTTCATGAAAAGGAAATGATCCATCACTTTAGCCCAGGGCCCTCTTGACCAACTGGAACTGGTTACACATTTAGTGCCAGAACCTTAGGGAAATAGAGCCAAAGAAAAGGGGCTTACATTGGAAGGGAGTAGGGTTCTTGCTTCAGGAAAAATGCCGCCCTCATGCTCCTTACTGAAAGGAACGGAAGCAGACGGGAGACAGTACGTCCCGGCCAAGAAGCGGGACTGAACAATGTTAGACTAGCTGAATTGCTGCCCAGAGGAATTTTTAAATGGCATGGCTGCTGGCCCAAGAGAGATTAAGGCCTCTCTCCCAGCAAAGGAGGAGAAGCCAGGATTAAATGGAAGATGAGTGCGAGGCCTAAAGAAGAAAATAAAATTCAGCCAATAGGAAATTAAAAACTGGATTTGGAGATGGTCCAGACAATACAATAGGATATGGAAAGCCTTTAAGAAACAGTCCACTGAGGTCTGGCAACACGGGTCAGGCTGAAGAATATGGGCTTTATGTGTTATGGAAAATAACTCCATGCTGGGAAATGGGGACGAGCCAGGAGGCAGAAAAAGCCATGTCCCTGTGCAGAGTTTGACTGCCCTGCTGTTTGTTGCCCGACAGAGAAGGTGGGAAACCCTGGGGACCTCAATGGTCACAAGTATGTTTTGAAAGCTAGCAACCTAAGGTAAGCAACAGAAATGAGAGGTAAGAAAGTTATTTCAAGTCCAACTTTCTAGCACATAAATTCTAGAAATCAAGGTTGCCCAATGAATTATCTTTCTTTTAAAAAAAAATTCACTACTTTTAAAAGATTTACTTAAATTACCTTCTAACAACCACCAGGAGCAGCCTCCCATTTGGTTTCTGGAAACAGCTCAAGGTTCTAGAGAAGCTAATGTAAAACTTTGCTTTGACTTAATTAGCATCATGTGGACAATGCATATTCGCCATTCATCAAATCCTAATGAAAACCACCCTAAAATCACAAGCATCATTCTAGTCATTGTATCCCAAAACATGAGCCATCCTCACTGACCTCCTTGCACCCCATCATGCTCCTCCAATTTTATCTCTAGGTTCTATCTCCAATCTCTTCCCTCTTCATCCTTATTCAAGGCCTCACCACTCTCACCAGAATTCCTACAATGGCCTTTCATCTGGGTACAGTGCTTCTAGCCACTCATTGCCACTCCAATGCCATGCTCCATAACGAGAGAACCATTTTCCATGGAAACAATCCAACCAAATACACCCCCCATCTCAGACTTCTGCCGGTTTTCTCCACGGCTAACAGTATAAAACCCTTACCACATGCCCATGGAGCTCATCCACATGTAGCTTCGCAAGGTACTTGCTTTTCTAGGGAAACCCTCTGTCCCTGGGACCCAAGGGGCTATATGCTCCTGGGTTTCCTCTTAATCCTTAATCTCTTTCATTTGACCGCTAGATTTTGAAGTTTCATGGTGTCTAGTCCTAAGCCTTCTTTTCTTCTTATTGTATGATGTCTCTTAGTGACCTCCTTTATTCTAATGACTCCCACTGCCGCCTACAGCTGACCACTCCCCGCTGTATCTCCAACCTAAGCTTTTCGTCTAAGCACTAAATCTAACTTGATCCAATTGCCTACCTGATGTACCCATATGAATATTTCCTAGACAACTTTACTAAAATATATTAGAGTCATACTCTTGATCTTTGAAAAAAGTTTACTTTGCTTGAAAGAATAAAACTTATATAAGAAAAATGCTGCCAATTATTAATAGCATACACATATTTTAACTTTGAAAATCATAGCAATTTTCAACATTTGTAACTGCAATAGAAACCAAGCAACCAACAAAATCAAAATCTCCAAGACAAAAAAACAAAAAACACAATAAAAAAAACTTAAATTCTTTTTAATCTAGCCAAGAATTTTTTTTTATTTTTTTGCATACAAAGCTATATTTGTTTAATTTCAAAAACTCTGAACACACAGCCCAAAAGTTCAATCTTCTGGACATTAAATGGAAAGGCTCTGTTTAATAAAAAATAAACACACTTTGGACCAAATCCCTCCCTCAACACAATGGTAAATTTCCAGTTACAATTGTTTTCTAACTGAAGACTGACTTTTCCACTGTATACAGGTAAGTACTTCATAGTTTTTCACGTGTTAGTATGTGAAAGGAGATCTCGGGCAAATGTGTTTCAGGCCCCAAACTTAACTTTCGGTGCACTTTATTTCCCTTTCATACACTGTTCTCTCTCTCTTCTTCCCATTGGTAAGAGGTATATATATTAGACTAAAATATTAAGAACTGAGTAGCAATCCTGACCATTATTCCTTATCGATCCACTGTAAGCCATACAAACACTGAAATAATTTCCTCTGCGTGCAGAATAAAATCAAGCTATCTTCTGTTTTTTTTTTTGTAAATAAAAATAGCAATACAGGTGAAAATAAGAGACCATATGTAACTCAATACATCTTTCCTTAAAATTTAATTAATTTCTGTATGACCCACTACAAGCCAAATGTTTTATTTTGAATACTCCATCTCAAACACGCTATTTTTTGTTTTGCAAAAGGTGATGGAAAGATATTAAGAAATAAAATTTTTAATTATTTTCTTGAAATCATGATAGCACTGCTATGTATACAAAATGAACAGAAACCTAATGTTCTAGGATGTGATAGGGTTAGGAACTGTGACTATTTAAACAGATCATGGAGAAGGGAAGATGTTGAATGTTTGGAGGGGAGGTCATATTTGTTGTTAAGCGTTAATGATGAGACACAAGGTCTAGATTGATGCAACTCCCCAGGTCCTTGCTGGCTCCGTCCTAGAGTCACCTGAACCCCCAACAGTGGGTTCCCAGGACCTTCCTCATCCACATGCCTTTCCTACGTTTAAAAGTAAATACGGCCCTGACTGGTTTGGCTCAGTGGATAGAGTGTCAGCCTGGAGGGGGTGGGGAGGTCCCAGGTTCGATTTCGGTCGAGGGCATGCACCTTGGTTGTGGGCACAACCCCAGTGCAGGGTGTGCAGCTGATTGATGTTTCTAACTCTCTATCCTCTCCCTTCCTCTCTGTAAAAAAAATCAATAAAAAATATTAAAAAAAAATAAAAACAAGCACGGCTGGTAAATGCTCCTGTATGTGAGGATAAAATCTAAAATCAAGTTTTTAAATTTTGCAATTTTTTAGAACACCCCAAAAAGTCCTAAGAATTTTTAACTATTTAAATCAAGTCTTCAGTTCTCATTTCCAATAGGCTTTTGAAGACAAGGAAGGGGGTAAGTGTTAGACAAAGATCCTCTCTCATCTGAAATAAGGTCAAGGATGGAAGTCCTAAGGAACAAAACCATTTTAGATGAACTGCTTTCAGAAAATTCCAAGGAGAGTATGTTGGCCTTTACATTTTCAACGGTCTTAGCAAGCGCAGGCAGTGCAAGATCGAGAAAAAGGGCAAGTGCTGCTCAGCTTTGCTCCAGGAGAGCTCAGAAAGCTCAGAGCCTGGTGCTCGGAAGGGCATCTGTGTCCTTCGACAGGTTAGCCCTGGACTGGAGAGACGCTCCTACTGGGAGAACAAGGATGGGTGGTGGTGGGGGGGAGGGCAGAGCCCGGAGGGCGTGTGAGGGGAACACTGTCTGTGGCAGGTGTTTGTTCAATTATAGGAAAACCTTAACATTTTCCGGTAATATCGGAACCCAAATATCTGTGACACCTAAAGGAAAACTCCAAATTAAGTTGAAAAGTAGTATATTTTTAACGAGAAGCAAGATACCTTTTTCTTTTCACAAAAGCCAAACCTGTAAACACATGAAGCCATCTATGCTTCTTTGGAGAAAAAGAGAATCCAAGTGGATTTTGGAATTTAAAAAGCCATTTTTTTCCTATTTCTTCCTGGTAGGGATTGACAGAATACTACATGAAAATGGAAAACGTATATGAAAGGATTTGAATTTGCTACAGAAAAGGAACATGTCTAAAAATCTAAAGGAACGAGAAGAAAACTTAAAAAAAAGAATTTCTAGTCTTGAAAGTTAAAAAAAAATCTTAATGTACTATATAATGGACTATCGCAAAAAGACGACTATTTGAATAAATTATCCAGTATAAATAAATTCTATGCCATTCAGAAAAAGTTCTTTAGATATTCATGGAAAATATCCTGAACTTCACTGCATATTTCTCCTACCATAATTACTACTGGCAAAAAAAAAAAAACACACACAAAAAAAACACAGTATGTGTAAAATATACATGTGTGTGTTTACACTGTAGAAGTGGTTTAAATGCACTGCTATTTGTCTGACATTTATTTATAGCCACTTGGATCATCTTTGCATTAATTTAATAGTTTTATATTTTTACACCCACGATTTGCTTAAAAATAAACACCTTTGTCTAACTTCAGAGCCAGGTTCCACACTTTCTCCTTTTGTATAGTCTTTCTTACCCTGGGAGGTACTGCCAATGAGGACTGGGAGAAAGCCCTAGGCATGAGCCAAACATATCAAACCCCAGATTCATCTTTTTGACACTCAGGCCCCAGAGGCAATATCAAATCAGCCAAAATATTCCCTTTTTTTTCACTATTCTAATTTTTCTTTTTCCGTATTCAAATAAGAGTCCAAGAAAGATCAGTTTTGAAACCACAGGAAACAGTGTACCTCTAGAAATAACTCCAATGCTTAAATGCAAACAAACATAGGCCCTAGCCATCAGTTTATTGGCAACGGATACATAAAACATTTTAAAACTTGAAATATTGAGGGGGTGAATGGGGACAGTAAGTCATATGAAACTTTTGGGGAAAACAAAGGGTAAGAATTAAAGCCAATTATGTATAAACAAGTCATTGTATTGTAATTCTGATGGACTTTGGATACAGTTTGAGTTTAAAAGTGGCTAGTATACTGCAGGTAGGAATGCAGATTGGTACACCTCTATGGAAAACAGTATGGAGTTTCCTCCAAAAATTAAATATGGAACTGCCATTTGACCCAGTGATCCCACTTCTAGGAGTCCCACTTGTATCCTAAGAAAACCGAAACACTGATCAGAAAGAATATATGCGCCCCCATGTTTATGGCGGCACAATTTACAATAGCTAAGATCTGGAAACAGCCTGAGTGTCCATCAGCAGATGAGTAGATAAAAAAGCTGTCGAACATCTACACCATGGAATACTATGAAGCTATAAAAAAGAAGGCTCTCTTATCTCAACCTTTGCGACAGCATGGAGGGACCTGGAGAGTATTATGCCAAGTGAAATAAGTCTGAAAAAGACAAATATCACATGATCTTATTTATATGTGGAATGACCAGGAGACTGACAAACAAAATAGATCTAGAGACATGGAAGCATTCAACAGACTGACAATTCTCAGAGGGAAGGGGGTGGGGAGAGATTAACCAAAGAATTTATGTGCATGTATGCATAACCCGTGGACACATCTGTAGTGAAGTCCTGTAGAGAGAGGGATAAGGAGGATTCAGATGATGAGGTGAAACATTTTAAAAAATATTTTTATTGATTTTAGAGAAGAACAGAGATGGAGAGAAGAAACATCAATGATGAAAGAGAATCATTGATTGGCTGCCTCGTGCATGACCCCGCCTGGGGACCAAGCCCACAACCCTGACATGTGCCCTGACCAGAGCTGAACTGTGTCCTCCTATTTACTTGACACTCAACCACTGAGCAACACTGGCTGGGCAAGAATTCTATTATTATTATTATTATTATTATTATTATTGCTATAGCTTTTAATAAAGTCATAAAATCAGATATCTATGAAGTATCTGCAGTCACTTACACTGGAAATCCAAGAAAACCATATAATCTTATCAGTCAGATGCTTAGCAAGTAACTAATTTGGGAATCACTATATTAAGCATTATATATAAAACCACTACTTACAACTTGCCATGACCTATCAAGTATTCAGGTCGTTGATGACATCAAAAGACTCACCCTAACAGATGCCGGAAGCCGGGTTCCCAGACCTGAGCTGAGTGGCAGAGAGAAGTGGGGGGGTGGCTTGCCTAGTCGCAGACTTCATGTCTGTGTTTTAGCTGCAAGAAAGTGTTTACTTCGCCTTCTATGAAGAGCTGATTTTTTCAGAGCTCAGGGGTTCTAGAAGGTCAGCCGTGATAAAAGGCTTAGGAAGAGCTCTTGAATTTCTTTGCTACGATTATGCACTTTTTTTTATACAAATGTTGCTATATGGAAGACAATCATGCAATGCATGGAAAGTATGTATTCCAGGTCCAAAAGCAGCTATTCCAGCAAAATTTCCTCAGCTCTCTCCCTAATGACTTAAACATCCATTTTCACTCACTTCTGTAGAAGTGCGTTCACTGAAGGAATGAGTAAGAACAGTAGCCTTTTTAGTGGGAAGCCACTTCCCTTCCTTACCTGGAATGTGGCACGACCCTTATTCTTGTTACACATGGGAGAGGAAGAATCCGATTGTTAGCCTAAATTCCCTTTCTTTAGAAATGTCAGAAACACTCAAGCCATATTCTCTTACTAGAGTTCTCAGTTTCCAACCCCCAAACTGCTAAAAGACGTAAAAATCCTGGGGCCAAGCAGCCAGATGTAATATAGTATGGTGTCAGGTACTTCGATGTCCTACTTGGCCAAATCGTTTTCAAAACCATTTTCTCTTCGGTGATAGAGCTAGAGTTCCATCTCCATGCCCCACAGCCGCCACCTGCCTGGGAGCTGGGCCAGCAAGAATTGTACCCTTTCTCCACTGTTGGCAGAAAATGCACCTCCTAAAAGTCTGAAAACAAAACCATGCTTGCTCCCAATTTGTTTTCGTTTCTTTGATTTGGCAAAAGTCGCCTCAACTGCGTTTTCTGGTTTCCCCGGTGAACACAAAAGTGGCTTGAGCCTTAACCGGTTTGCCTCAGTGGATAGAGAGAGCATCGGCCTGTGAACTCAAGGGTCCCAGGTTCGATTCCGGTCAAGGGTATGTACCTTGGTTGCGGGGACATACCCAGTGGGAGGTGTGCAGGAGGCAGCTGATGAATGTTTCTCTCTCATGGATGTTTCTAACTCTCTATTCCTCTCCCTTCCTCTCTGTAAGAAATCAATAAAATATATATTTAAAAAAAAAAGTGGCTTGAGAGTTTGAATCCAAACTCTTTCAGGCTTCCTGTTATCACTTTTCTCAGAAAGCATCACAAAGCCAGCACCCTGGCCACCTGCGTACAGTAGGCCTTCCCTTTCAAGTGAATTAATGAACCAGTGGTATATAGCAGGTACCTAGAAAAGTTTGGGGATTCGAGTGTACATAGCTGTTCAACAATAGGACCTGAACCTTGGCGTACTTTGGGGTTTCGAGTTAGGGCTGGGCATTATGTGTAAGTCCCCTCCCAATCCGTAGTGCTCTGTTTGTGAATCAATGTTTGAATGGTGTAGAAAGTGGGAGTAGAAGCTTCTGACCGCACAGTCTGCCTGGGGCATTCATTTTGAAAAGTGAGAAATAAACAACCACAGCAGGGGAGGAAAATATAGGAATAGAAAACAGAATTAAAATGAAAGGTGCTGACTTTCCTTTTCTGATGAAAAATAGGTAATTCCAGAAATGCCTGACTTTTAAAAACAGACTATTTTTAAAAGCAGTTTTAGGTTCACAGTAAAATTTCACAGACCGTTCCCATACTTCCCCAGATCCCCCAACCGCACCCCTCCCCCAGCCTTCCTCACTCTCAACCCTGGGGCAGTAGAGTGGTACATGTGTTACAACTGACGAACCCACAGGGACACATCACTGTCACCCAGAGTCCATAGCTGACACCAGGGTTTGCTCTTGCTGTTCTGCTCTGCTCTTTTTTTCTTCCCTGTTCGGACAACAGAATTCCTGTTGGCAACAGGAAGAAGCCTGGGGCAGAGAACCGCAGGCCCTCCTGTCTGCTAAGGCTCCTGTCACTCAGCCAACAGACAAGTGGTTTGAAAGAGAAAGGCTTCCTTCGGTACTCAGACACAAAATGTCAACTTTGCTTTTACCAACCCACCAAGCACAGTGACTGGCACGCAGCACACCCTGAAGAAAAATTTGCCAAATGCATGAAGGACCGAGGATGCTCTCTAAAAGGCAGGGCTTTAAAGGGTGACGTCGGTCTTGTGTGTAGGCCTAATTAGCCAAGACTAAAGGTTCTGAAAGCCACTCTTGCTCCCTCTGCACTGCTAGGCTTCTTCAAGGTCCTTGCTGGACCAGTGTGCCCATGTTGTTGTGTAAACAGGCTGGAAGCATGCTGAGGTCTTAGAGGTGTCTGGTGTCCCCAACTCCAGCTCTCACTCAGCCGGGACACCCCACTGAGAGAGCAGCAGGCAAAGAGACAGGTAAGGGGAATGATGCCAAGTTAGCCTCCAGGCGGCATCTCTCTAGGGTGTCAGGGCAGAGGAGGTGATACTTAGGAAGCCGCCTGTCCGTTTCCTTATCACCCCCTACTCACACAATTCTGCAGACGACGAAGAAACCAAACCCCGAGTCACCTGGTACATGGGACGACAGACACTTGGCATATACATTAAAATTCCACAATAAGAAACAAAAAGAGAAATGGTAAGAGGGCAAAAAAATTATGATCTTTTAAACAAATGGAGGTAAAAATAGTGGGCGGGGGGAAAGAGGTCAAAGTTTCCTTTGCTTTTCTATACAAGATCCCGGCTCTGGCGGAGGACCCGAAGGCATAAAGAGCAAGTGAGCCCCACTTATGAGAAGAGGGAGGAACACCCAGGGAGGAGGCAGCTATCAAAGGGCCCTGGTCCCTGTGTTTTTGTGACGTCCAGGGGTGGGACTTGAGAAAAAAGATCTTGGCATTAATATCCATAGAGTAGAACTATGCTGTGTTACTTGAATACAAAAACACAGTTTTCGCCGAGACCGGTTTGGCTCAGTGGATAGAGCGTCGGCCTGGGGACTGAAAGGTCCCAGGTTCGATTCCGGTCGAGGACATGTACGTTGGTTGCGGGCACATCCCCAATAGGGGGCATGCAGAAGGTGGCTGATTGATGTCTCTCTCTCATTGATGTTTCTGGCTTTCTATCCCTTTCCCTTCCTCTCTGTGAAAAATCAATAAAATATATTAAAAAAAAAAAAGACCACAAATTTCTCCTCCAGGTCCTATTTACTTATTTACCCCTGATTCCCTGCCTAGATTGTGGGTCCAGGTGGGCAAGAACTGTGTGTGTTTTGCCCTCAGAACAATTCGGGGCACAGGACAGGCATGCTGTATGTATTCGTGGAGTGAATGAATACATGGATGAAATAGTTGCTCATCCATCACTTACTTCCCACTGCACTCCAGCTGACAGTCGTTCCCTGTCGTAGGCAGGTGCTCCTAAGAGCGCCAGCCACCAACAGCAGGGGAGGAAGGCAGCCAGCAGCGGTGTTTTTATTTCTATAGAACCTGCTACTTGATACTTGAGATGGTTCGTGCTGACAGAGGCAGCTTCCTCACTGTGTTCCGAAAGTGTGACCAGATGCAGCCACATCCTAAGCCACGGGAAGCAAGGGAAGGGCTCTCTTCCCTGGCGGGGTGGGATCCACTCAGCCCTGCCTAGAGCGGGGTGTGCCAGTCCCAGCATCCATGCGACTTCAGCGGCTTTCCATGAAGCTCAGAGGCTGGGAAAGCGGCACCAGTCAGAGTGCCAAACGCATTCTCAGTGGGAATTCAAGCACAATACAGGTCTTCACCTAACATCGTCAATATGTTCCACAACTCACAACGAAACTAATTTTACTATAGGTTGGTTGACATAATAAACAAGAGTTAAGCTCCTATGGTATCTCATCAAAGTCATAGCAAAACGATGTTGAACAGAATGACGTCCTTAAAGACCTAAGCTGCCCAGGTAATTCCTGATCACATGGCCTGGCTTCCTCCTAGGCCATGGCCAGGGGCAGAGTCAGGACACACTGCTATTGCCACGAGTTTCAGTCCATCAGAAGGAAATATGGGCCAGTTTAATATACTAGATTAAGCCCAAACTAAATGAAAGCCTTGCAGAGCTTATTCTAGAAAGAGACTAATACATCTAATAATTAGAAGAGTTCTAGTAATACTGCCCTATAGCGGCACAATATTGTGAATGACCCTATTTTATTACTTGTAAAATTTTCCAGGTTCCAGAGTTAAAAAAAAAAAAAGAATGAATCAAGTATGAGAGACAGTATACTAAGGTACAGTAATTTACGTAACACTAGACATTTCCTAAAAACTCGTTTGGAAGTTCAAGTCTTTGCCAAGCAAATGCGTAACAAAAATTAGAACTGCAGCCTGGCTGGTGTGGCTCAGTTGTTGAGCACTGACCGATGAACCAGGCGGTCCGGGTAGATGCCTGGGTTGGGCTTGATCCCCAGTGCAGAGTATGCAGAAGGCAGCCGATCAGTGATTCTCTTTCATTAATGTTTCTATCTCTTTCTTCCTCTCTGAAACCAATAAAAAATATTTTTAAAAAGTAGGACTGCACTTAAAGTAAATAAACACTCAGGAGTTGCAAAAATCAGTATTAAAAAAAGAGAGAGACTTAAAGGAAAATGACTAAGTCCAAGAGAAAAAATAAGTGGGAATATATTTACGTTGGTATAGTCTTCTGGAACGACAGTGTTGACAAGTGAGCACTTGAGCATCTTACTTTTTTTTTTTTTTGGAATATAGTTTTTTTCATGGCCCAACTATTGGCAGGTCTCACTGGCACTCTCTTCCAGTGAAGGGAGCCCTGGCCAGCCAGGACTTAGAGCTCACTGAGGAGGCCAGCCTGCATCTTCCTGGCACGCAGGGAAAGGTGCATTCCGCAATCCGGTTTCACCAGTGGTTCAGAGGCCGCCATCCCTCCAGAAGACGGACGCGTTCCTGCGGCATGTTTCCGAAGTCTCGGAGCTCTCGGTATAAAATTAACCTAAACCTCGAACCACGAAAACATGGCGTCCTCATAAATCTCTCATGGCCACCTTTTATGATGTTTTCGCTCCACTTCCCAACTTTCGATCACTTCCAAAGCCCTCAAAATCTGCTTGCTCAAACCGCACCCTGCACTATCTCTTTTTTTTACTGGAGGCCAAATCTGGCATCAATGTTTTGTCTGCTCAGCAGGAGAGCAATTTCAACAATCTCCTGCTTTTTATAAGATCAGTGTATTCCTCCCAACATGATAATTAGTTTCAGATGAACCTGGTCGCTGTTCCTCGGACCATTCCACTGTGGTGTGAGCAAGGAGAGCCGAGACTTCCCGCAGCACTATTTTTTTCCAGCAAAGAATGTGGGTTCTCTCATAGCCCCAGGACAGAGCCTTCCCATTTTACTTCCTTACAACATAGCTGGGCTTTCCTAACCGACATTCTCAAAGAGGTAGATTGAAAGGATGATTATGGGAATCTTCTCATTTTTCTTTTGAAAAGGTTCCGATGAATTATTCCTCCATTTATCAAACTCTAATGTCATCAAGGACATAAATCTTCTGACTATAACCAGGGCTGTATCCCTGCAAACACACAGAGGTTGCAAACAGGAAGCCAACAGTGTTATCTTAACTGAATTAGCTTGCAGGGGATAATAAATACTGACAGGTAAAAAAAATATACTGGCCTCGAGCTAAGGCTATTTAGAGGAATAACTCTGGGAAGTCTCTGCTGGCAGTGGTGCAGAGAAATCAAGCAAGACATTATTTTTATAAACAGAATGATGGAGATGATCTATATGGAGCATAATCAAAACAGGCACCGTGTCAAGTTACACCCCGGGGTTGCCAGTTTTCCTTTAGGTCTCCCACGTGCACCTAAATCATCACCTCCTGTGCATTTTGACTCATTAATTCAGTACCAGCAGTGAAGTCATCCATGAGTATTCTCCCTGCCGTAACCTTAGGTTATCCCTTGTAAATCCCAGCAGTCCCAAGGGATGATTTCCGGGAGGAGTGAGACTATCTCAGTGTCTTGGAGGCTGCCTGTTTCGCAGGAAGCAGCGTCCTCGCTGCTTTCTCAAGCAGGTAACAACAGAACCTCTCACGGTCATCTTACCTTCACACGTCCGGCCATCCGCAGAGATGGCGAAGCCCTGCTCGCAGACGCAGTGAAAAGAGCCATCTGTGTTCAGACACTCTCCACGGGGGCCACAGAGGCCAGGCTGCTCACACTCATTAATGTCTGCAATGGAAAAGAGAGTTCCAAACACTTGAACAAAATCTGCGAGGTTGGTTTTTTTTTCTATAATACTGTATGTACAGTAGAGAAAGCTATTACAACATGGTTGGACACATATTTTGTGGCACAATCACACCATTTGTACAAATACCAGACCACAAGACAAAGTGGAAATGTCATGAAACTATTTGAGTTGAGTCATATGAAATAGCCAATGTTCCATCATTTCCGACCTACCTACCAAAAAAAAAAGAAAGCAATTTTGTAGGTTCAACGCAAAGCCAGCCTCATTTCAGACTTGAGAAACAGTCTCATAGAATCAACAGCTTCTCTGTGAAATATTCTTCGTGGGTGAGAAAGCTGTGTGCCCCTCTGCCCTCTCCCACTGCCGTGCATACAGCTCTGTTGTAGCCTTATAACATCCGTGCATACCAATCCCTGGGATGTGAACTTCTTAAAGGCAAGGCTGATTTATTGCATCTGCTTCCTAAATGGTGCTTCACAAATGTCTACTGACAATATACATAAAATAGGCTCCAATCTTTATTTCCTTGAAAGTGGACAAAAGGAAAATACAAGAAAAAGAAGACGGTTGAGACCAGGAAGTTCCTATTATTTGAAATGGGCGAATTAGGGTCAACTGCTTAGTGCAGTGCCTAACACACAACTAAAGGTCAAAGAGTGGTAGCTGTTATAGTGACAATGTGAGAGCAAATCACCCTATAGTTAAACTTGTGTTGAGCGCCTTACACTCTGCCTGTCCCCAATGCAGAGCCACGATGCACTCTTGAACCATGACAAAGCATGAAGAGATTGGCATAAGCATGATGTTCTTTCAAGCCAGTTCTCATGGCACTGGTTGACAACATGAGGAATCCTAGAGAATGGTTCCTTAGTTCACATTGGTATTGACACAGAAAACTGTCTGTTTACACTGTCTGTTTTTAATGTATCTCAATTGTTGAAAGAATTATAGATGTCTTCCCTTTTTTTTCCTCTATTGACCCCCGGCCAGGCATTCACCACACTATTGTCAGGGTCCACAGGCTGTGCATATATGCATATAATAAGTTCCCTGGTTAAGGTTAATCTCTCCTCACACTCCTCACACCCTTCACCTACCCATGTCCCTCATTACATTGATTGCTCCTTAATAAACTACATCTCTTAACTGAGCCTCAGCTTCTAAATATAGCACATTAACAGTGTATTATGAACATCTTTCCACTCCAACATTTCAGTCATGTTCATACTCTACCAACTGAACAGCAACTAGCTAGTTCACTTAATTAAGGGGCGGGGATCATAAAAACTATCACAGGTCCTTGGCACCATCCAGGCAAGTAGTCCTACTAAGGTCATTCTCTTGCCTTCCTCAAGTGTCCTAAGTCATCCTTTCTCTTACTAGTGAGGTCCTCGACACGTCCTCGTAGGAGTCCATCTTTAGTTCAATAAAAAACATTCACTGAATGCTGCCTATGAGAAGGTTAAATAGGATGAAACCCTTGACATTTTAAAGTTCACCATATCACAGGGGAGGCAAGAACACACATGGATAACTGGAAAGCACGAGGCCTTCCTAGTGATCTCTAGAACATGCTTGGCCACCATCCCTGCTGCTCCCTTTCCCAAGAAAGCCATCCCTCCTCCTGTACCCAGGTGAACAATCTATCATACCATCTGCCATATAATTCAGACTAGTTGGCCTATCCATTGCTAAATAAAAGGAAAAAAACAAGCAGCAATTACTCATTTTCTTAATAATTATTCTATTCTTGTTATTGCCATTGATTTTAAGGCATTTGAAGGGAGAGGAATGAATCATTTTCTATTTAACTATTTCTCAATTTTTCAGACTGAAAATATTTTTTCACTTCTATTATAAAAGTCTCTCACTACTAACAGTATCTCAGATTGGCAATCTGTTTTGAACTCTGATCTTCTCGTAGCCTTAAGCTCCATTCTTGCTTTCCAACCTGCTGCCTAGAGTCATCTCTACCTGGGCAAAAAGTTCCACTGGTCTAGAGATCAAGCCCAAGGTCATGCCCTAGCAGTTGAGACCACCTCCTCATTGCATCCAATTCCTCAATGTGGCCTTTTAAAAGCTGCCTGCTTTGCAACTTCTCAGAGGGAATAATGTGCATAAAGTTCGTGCTTCAAGAGAAGTCAATGATTAACAAATAATTGTATAAAAAGTTTGATGACAGGAACTGAAAATGGATTCCCAGACTTTTTTTTCCAGGAAACCACTAAGAAAGAACAACACGACTATCTGGAACTAGAGAAACATATGCATTCAATTTGGGTTGTACTTATTGAGCCATTTCTAAAAGCTATGCTGCTAGTAACTCAGCTGAAAGCCAGGCTATATTTGTGTTTCTTTCACGGGTCTGAGATTCCACAGAAATTCACAATTTGGCGTGTGTAAGTCAAAACGTGAAACTGAAGTGTGTTCTGAATCTCAAATGTATGCTGCCACATTCCTAAAGAGTCAATTAACATGGAATTTCCATGCTGCCTGTATACTATCATTAATTTTGCTGGGGGAAGAGAATCTTAAATACACTTCCACTTGAAAGTGATTTGTTGATACAGAACTTTCTTCGCATTATTAGGTAAGATTTAAAGTTTATGTCCAATACACATTGTTATTACATTTTCAGCATTAAAACAAATTGAAATCTACACCAATTTACAGAATGGTGACATGACCATGGAATTAGATAGAAACAGGCTACTAACTTCACGGAGAGTGAAAGACCACAAAGTTGCCTCCAAAAACGTAGCAAAAAAAAAGAGATAATTCAAAACAAAGTGAGTGGACACGACTCTGATCATAAACAGCCTCTGATAAGAGACAATAGGTGACAGAGCAGATTCATAGATGATATTATTTAAAAGATATTAAAACCGACTTCAGGAAATACTTTTCATTCATTTGGATTTCAGTTTTTTTAAGCAGACAGACATGTTAATTCATTCTGGAAAACAGTAATCAGCAAAATGACAGAGAATGAAGTCAACTTAATAATGATAGTCAATAAAGCAACATATGTTTGAAGCAGTCACATGTTTAAGAGTTGATTTCAAATCATAAACAAATTTAATGTTCTGAGCAAAGATAGTAGTGCAATTAATAAATGACTAAATTAATTCCTCATGATTTAACTCGATGTTTGATAAAATTTGCAATATCAAATCATGGTCCATTTATGTGAAGACTCAGTTTTGCTTCTATTTGGTATAAAAAAAATTGTGATGAAAGATATCAGAAAAGAAAATCCTACTTTTCAGCCAAAAAAAGAAAAAAATCTGTATTTAAAGCAAGTTCAGATTATTTTTTGCTTGTTTGTTTCCAGGTATCACTTGGCATTTTTATGCAAATCAAGATTCATTTTGTTAAGATGTAAAAGTCCCAAAGTGGACAATCTCACCCAAAGTTGTTATTCAAATGTTCCTTCTCTACTGCATTAAATCGAAGTACATTTAAATTCTGCTTTGTAAATATTGAAAAACTTCAATTCATTTTATTAAGTAAAATGGCAAGTATCTGATATGAATTGAGGTATACAGCAGTGTACTTAAGTCTTGGGATTAGTAAGGGAATTAACTGTAAAAGATCTTGAGACAAAGACCCATATCTTTGGTAGCTCGGTGACATATAGCTGGGTGTGTGATACGAATATAGGGTATAATATTATTCCAGTGCCACATCTTAAAGATTAGACCATCTTCCCTTTCAAGAATACTGTAATTTGCCCTGGACGCTCAGAGGTTAGAGCGTCAGCCTCTGCAGGGTGGTGGGTTCGAATCCCAGTCAAGGGCACGTGCCTCAGTTGCAAGTCTGATCCCTAGCCCTGGTTGGGACGTGTACAAGAGGCAACCAATCAATGTGTCTCTCTCACATCAATGTTTCCCTCTCTCTCTCTCTCCCTCTCCTTTACTCTCTAAGGATCAATGGAAAGAACAGCCTTGGTGAGGATTTAAAAACAAAAGAATACTGTAATTTGGGATATGTGAGAAGAGATATAGTTTATGACAATCCAGAATAAAAAAAAGTCATGTATGTTCAGTTGCAGTGCATAGAGAATAACTTCAACAATTCTTTATTTAAATGTTACTTGAAGATACAAAACTCATGGCAGAAGAACAATAAGAAAAAAATAGTATTTCCAAAAATAAATATGCATAAAAATAAATATAAATGTGAATTTTTCATGGGAAAAATGGCATGGAAATACTATTGATACAGTAAGCAGTTATACAAGACATGATCACAGTACGAAGGAGGCTAGTGATAGAAGGTTGCCAGGGTGGAAAGCCCCAGGTACCTAGAAATGAACAAAACTGGGAAATCAAAGCATGATAGAATGGGACCCCAGGATGACCCTTCCTCTGCCAGCATATCGCTGGTCATGAGGTTCACACCATCCCTTGATCTTTCCTTCACGAGCATGTTGCAAGTCATGTGATAGAAGCCCCCTTAAAGGAGGAACAAGGGGCCAAAAAATAGCCTCCTATGACTCCCATTCAAACCCTTGCACAACCACCCACTCAAACATTAAGCCCTCGGGACAATGAGGACTTAAATCATCTTCGGAACAAAGCCTGGGGTCTGTTGACACAGAGACAGAGTTTTGGTCAAAACAGAGATAACATCTAGGGCTCAGTGGTGTTTCAGCTCTGGGACCAGAAAAGCAGCAAAGCTAGGCAGGGTGAAGCCAAGGCTGCCATCAGGACCAGCTGTGCTGATTAATGACCCTCTGCCCTGGCGCTGACCAATCAGTGAAGACTACAACCCTGTGAGGACACCCAGCGGATGAATATTTTATTCAGATCCTCCCCTGAGCCCTGTAAAAACCCTTAATGTCAAGGACCCAGTGTGTGCTCTCTCTGGAACACACCATTCCTCTCCCCATCCTTCCCCCAGGAACGTTTTTCTTTGCCTTTCTTTCTCCTGAGCTCCGAGAGCTCTTCTTTTATCTCGGTTCTTGCTTCCTGAGTCCATGCAGCCCAACTGGCTCACTTCTTCTAACCCCGTGAATGTCTAAATAATTTTTTGCTTGTTTTTGAGTTCCTTGGCTCTTAATTCTTTTCTTAGCTGAACTCAAGGACCAAGGTCTAACATCTGGTGTCATTCATCATTAACACTATGACTAATAAATGCAGGAAAACTTGTGGGGCAGCCAGGTATAGCGAAAGATGTTGGGACACAGGATCTAAACGATCTAATTTTTCACCCAGCATCAAGCATGCCCCCATGCATTACATGGGGAAAAACAACCGAATCTCACATTTCTTTATGCTATAAATGCAGTAATAACTGGTATGGCAGCAGAGCAAATAGTAATGAGAGAAGATATTGGATTCAAAGCTCTACCACTTCTTCTGGGGAGTACACTCATTCTCTGAGCATCAGTTATTTATACACAAAATGAATGTAAAAAAACTTATCTCAGATTTTGTAAAAATTAAATGAGGTACCTACAGACTCAGCATTTAGTAGATATTAAATTAAAGCTGCTGTAATTAGTGCTGTGTTCCACTGTACTGTTGTTTAGAAGATTACACAAGATAACACTTTGAAAAATAACATAAAATCCTGTCCATAATTTTGATCAAATTATATTTAAAGACATATTTTTATTGATCTCAGGGGAAGAGAGAGGGAGAGAGAGATAGAAACATCAATGATGAGAGAAAATCATTGACTGGCTGCCTTCTGCACACCCTCTACTGAGGATCAAGCTTGCACTTGGGAATGAGCCCTGACAGGGAATCGAACCAGGGACCTCTTGGTTCATGGATCTATGCTCAACCCTTGAGCCATACCAGCTGGACTTGATCAAATTATTAATGAGATTTTTTTTTTTAGGAAGACAAAAAGCTGGATACTGGATAAAAACAGAGATAAGGAAATAGAGAAATATTAGCTATGTGACAAAGTGAAATATGCCCACAAAGGTTATAGAAAGACTAGAAAGATAATTTAGAATCAAGTTCCAAGATTGACCCATGGAAAAAAAACACAACAGACTGCAGGTGATCTCAGTTGCTAACAGCATGCAAAGCGAGGACACAGTTCTAAAACGTAGATTTCAGTTAATAACAAGGTGCCATGCAAAAGAGGACTTCCTACCTGATGCCAAGCCAAGAAAGATATTTTAATAATACAAAGTGGTAAAGCCCATTTACATAGAAAGCAAGCGGTACAACCCCAGATCACCATCAGGAAGCACTAACGATGGAAGGACTGCGGAAATGATGAGAAAGAGGAAGAGAGAAGTACCTTGGCATCCTTTATGGCCATTTAGCTGGAAGCCAGCTGGACAGGTACAATCGTAGGACCCTTTGGTGTTAATGCAGTCTCCTCCCTGGCAAACGCTATTGTCTTCCAAGCATTCGTTGATATCTACAAATGAATTTAAGAATTTTAAAGATTAAATTATAACTTAAGCAAATAGGTATTTCCCCTTACATTCACACCCAAATATCACGTACATGTGTATTTTTTACATCATTCATAACATATGAATTGAAATGAGTAACAAGCTTTTTAACTTTGTTTTTTTAAAAATGAAACACTTTGAATTTTTTAACTTTGAATAATATATAATATGAAGTTTTAACATCAAATGAAATTAATTGGAAGAGGAAAAGTCAAAATTCTGTAACCAAGAGTAATTTACTTGGCTATACTGTTGATAATGACAGAGAATAAAAAACATTCTTTAAATACATACTATTATGAATATCTTGAGCATGTAGTTTTACATGATGCTGTATCATGCATCATGAGAAAAAATTAAAAGTATTTGGCATGGTCTCTGCCCCTAATGAGAAATGACTGTTCAAAAAGATTTATAGTAATAAACACATGAAACATTGTCTTAGCAGTCCAAAACAATTTAACATAAAGACTGTCAAAAATATATTGATCCAAAGAACAGTAACAACCTCAGGTGTCACGTGAGTTTAGAGAAGAGATGTAAAGGTCAGAGGAGGGCTCCCTGTAACAAAAGGAATGTCTGTGGGTCTTGTCAGCAGGCTGCATAGGAGGAGGGGGGAAGCAGAGGGGCTTTGGCAGAAAGGGACTCAGTAAGATCAAAGCTGAAGTCACTGACTCAGCAGCTGTCACAAACAGGTTGGAGGCTGCCTGGAGTTTGGAACACACACACACACACACACACACACACACACACACACACACACACGAGTTTTTACTCTAAGCATGGGAGACAGGTAAGGAGCCCCCACAGAATGATCGCTGGGCAGGACGTTCTGAGGGCTGTTTAGTAGCACACTCACTCCCCAGTCTGAACTCATTATCCCTAACACAGGCCATGAGCCCCAGAGGATTTAACTGGTTGGCAGTGAAGAAAGCTAAGGGACCAAACCGTCTTTGTTTTCTCAGAATTTGATGGCATTTCTTGTAAATAATATGATCGCTGCTAAAACGTATGAGAAGCTCCAGGAGGAAGTGAATTGCGGAGACTGCCAGGAGCCTAGTTCTCCCTGTCTGGTTCAAAACGTGGAGGCGTCAAATGAAGTTTTCTGCACAGAACCCCATCAGCCCATTAACTGGCGTCTGTACCAGTCATCGGGGAAATAAAAGAGAAATAAGCACCTTATAATTTCTATCAAAGTAAAAACAAGTTGTATTATGAGGTTCACCCAGATTTAAAGTGTTTCTGGATACTGATCCTAAAACGTAAAACACAGTTGATGTGACTTTTTCACCAATGAAGTGAGTTATCACCTTTTCTTTCATGTTTTTTTCCAACTTCACTGAAGTATAATTACATACAATAGACACACTTAATTTTAAGAGTTTTGACAAATCTAGACCCATTCTTCTGACCACTCTCATAACCAAGGTGTAGGCATTTTACCTACACATCCTTTACTGTTATCTCCCTCACGAGATGTAAACTCCATGAGGGCAGGAATTTTTTTGTCTTTTTGGTTCATTGCTCTAGGTTCTGTGCTTACAATAAATCAATAAATATTTGTTGAACAAATGTTTAAAATAAATGATTCTGACAAGGAAAGAAGTCATTTCTTCCCACCATTTTTTGATTTGGTCCATCAAGACCAAGCATCCCTTTAGTCAAACTAAAGATAACATCTAGGGCTCAATTGTATTTCAGCTCTAGAAAAGCAGCAAAGCCAGGAGACATCAGGACCAGCTGTGATGACTACTGACCTTCTGCCCTGCCGCTGACCAATCAGTGAAGACCATAACCCTGAAGGACACCCAGCTGATGAATATTCTGTAACCGAGGGGCCATAGAAAGTCAGAGTAAATCAGGACTCTTTGTCTCAGGCTTGGTAAGGGATTAGCAGGGAGCAACCCCAGTGAGGGCTGGAGAAGGTGCTAAGATAGGCATGGAATCAGACACTGTGACTAGAAGGGGAACAAGTCGGAGGCAGAGCCTTTAAAGGTTGAGATGCCTGGACCTCCAATAACCACGACCACTGAGCTAACCCCAATAATGTTAGATGTAAGTGGCTGCTGAATGTGGTCAACAACACACAGAAATGTACACAACGCTTGGGCTTCCAACTCTACGAGAAGGGCAGAAGGACTGCAGGACGATCCTGTAGGAAAACCACATCTTTGCCAAAATTATTAGAGAAAAACTATACATGTAAATGTAAAAGCCAACAAGAAGGATGGCTCTTCTTCCCACAGCTGTGAGCAGCATGCAAACTATCACAGCTCAGTTAATTACAGCTAAATACACTGGGAGGGTCCGAAGCAGTGCTGGATGGGAATTATCAGGAGGGAGCGCTAATAAGAGTTTCAGAGGGAGCTCTGACTTAGCTGGATGGACTCCAGTCCTATTTATAATCTAGAACAATAGGAAAACGAGCCCTGACTTGATGAAAAAGAGAATTGATAATATATTCCAAAAGAAGCTCTCCCATGGAACAGAATATAATCCTATATATTAATAATGATGAGGAAATTGGCTGAACAGTTTTTGTTTGGCTTTTCATGCAATCGATGTTTTTAGAATAAAGTGGTTCCATGTTATAACAGCCCAAAGAAAGGAGCATGATCTTGGATGAGACCCATTACCCAAACCTTAATCCATGGCTTGGTCAACCTGTTGGTCAGCCAGGTTCCCATGGCTGACTGCCCCCCAACAAGGCTGCCTCTCCCATTCTGAAACAGCACTATGTTTGGATCATTAACATTTATCTGTGTGATATAGAGTTCCCCAAACCCACTCTTTCACACGAAGTCTATTAGAATAATTTATCACTTGTTTGACCCTTGGCCTAGTTTTCAATAGTCGATTACAACTTTTCACGGGTGTCGTCAGACCTTTGAAGAACATTAGAACATTACCAGCTTCGGGTAAAATCCTAGGAGGCGATTCACCAAGAGTGGACAGGGAGGCCCTGGAAACCGCTCGCATCGCCCCCAGACGGGCTGCGACTGCTGTGCCAAGCTCCCTGGGCAGAAAAGCAGGAGGCTATGAAGTACAGTGGATCTTTCCTAACCAACTGGCACAGGAAGTTAGAATGAATCTGGGGCCACTGAAATATGGGCCATAGAAGCATTCACTGGAAAGAACACCCACTTCTCTCCCAGGTGGGGTTCAGACTCCCACTCAGACTCATACACTCTAGGGCGCTGACCTGCCACATTCACACTTCTTATGTCAAAATGCAGTAAATCACAAGGCTAGTCAGGAAAAATCTGTTCCTTGGGTGGATACCAAAAGCAGACAGAAGTGACAAGTGCCAGATGGGTAGCAGGCTGGTTCGGCAGCCCTGACGGCCATGGAGAGGTTCTGGACCACAGCAGGTAGGGGGTGGTGAATGACTGCACAGGGCTGTCCATATGGGGTACCTTTTAGAAATATCCTCTGGAAAAAGCTCAAAATAGAATTAATGTTTGCCTCATTAAAAACCTTCTTATTGCTCTAACCGGTTTGGCTCAGTGTATAGAGTGATGGCCTGCAGACTGAAAGGTTCCAGGTTAAATTCCGGTCAAGGGCATGTACCTTGGTTGGAGGAGGTGTGCAGGAGACAGCTGACCGATGTTTCTCTCTCATCAATGTTTCTAACTCTCTATTCTTCTCCCTTCCTCTCTGTAAAAAATCAATAAAATATATCAAAAACAAACAAAAAAACCACATTCCCGTTATCTGCAAAATTAACTTCGATTTACTTATGTGGATCATATGCATGCTGGTCCTGAATAAATAAGGTGTCACCATTCAAAACTACACACCCAGGTCCACACTCCATCCACAGCTGAGGAAAGTTAAACTAGTCCTTTCCTCCTTTCACTGGCACAGATGTTCTAACAAACAGATCCAAGCACAGCAAAGAAAACCTGGGTTCCACGCCTTCTCTGCATGACCTGTGTGGCCTTGGGGAAAACACTTTGCAGGGACCTAATGTCCTCAACTGAGAAGCCAAAAGGTGGGGCTCGAGGACCCCGGCTGGGCAAACACATTGATCTCGGTCTGATTCTGGCACCTTCTGGGTCTGAAATCAGGAGCAGGTCTCACCTTCACAGTGGTCCCCCAGGGCCGATGCTCTGTAGCCCTGGTCACACACGCAGCGGAAGGAGCCCTCCGTGTTCCTGCACTGCCCGTTGGTGCAGAGATGCCGATGCTGACATTCGTCAATATCTGTGAGTAGGGGAGGGGAGAGAACCCGAAGAAGGGATTCTTTAAAAATACTTTTATCCTGGCTAGTGTGGCTCAATGGTTGAGCATCGACCTATGAACCAGCAGATCACCATTTGCTTCCCAATCAGGGCACATGCCCAGGCTGCCGGCCTGATCCCCAGTAGGAGGCAGCCAATTGTTTATCTCTTTCACCATTGATGTTTCTATCTCTCCCTCTCCCTTCCTCTCTGGAATCAATTAAAAAATATATTATAGAATACTTTCAATCATTCATGCAAAGAAAATACTAGTATATAAATTTGATGGCTTATAATTAACTTAGATTTGATTTTTTGTTATGTGAATGAAACATTCCTCCAGTAAAAAGCTATTAATCCCCCAATTGAGAGACATCCAGATAAATTTACAATTTTAACCAACGTGTTAAGAGCCTGTACATATGAATCCCACTCTTCACTGCATGCTAAATATGTTACTGGAGTCTATAAGCCTTCACTAGACTTCTTAGCTTTCCTTTATAGGTTCGACCATGACACTCTGTGATAAGTCTAGAGCAGTGGTTCTCAACCTTTTTTAATGCTGTGACTTTTTAATAGTTCCTCATGTTGTGGTGACCCCCAATCATAAAATTATTTTCGTTGTTACTTCATAACTGTAATTTTGCTACTGTTATGAATCATAATGTAAATATCTGTGTTTTCTGATGGTCTTAGGCTCTACAGCAGCGGTTCTCAACTTGTGGGTCGCGACCTACAGGTTGAAAACTTGCTAGCAAGGTCGCCTAAGACCATTGGAAAACAGATGTTTACATTATGATTCATAACAGTACCAAAATTAGTTATGAAGTAGCAACGAAAATAATTTTATGATTGGGGGTCACCACAACATGAGGAACTGTATTAAAAGGTCACAGCATTAAAAAAGGTTGAGAACCACTGGAGAGTTGCCCACTTCAGCCCCCTGCCTATTACTGTAAATGAGGTTTTATTGGAAAAGAGTACCACAGAGTCATTTACTACCTGAAAGTGATTTTTTGTATTGAGTTCAATTAAATTTCTTTTAAGTCTAAGGTTAAACCTAGTGAGGTCCAAACTCCTTACTACCCCCTGTAGGAACAGGACAGGTTTCACAAACTCGATCCCCCAGTAGAAGGGGGACACTATTGCAAGTCTCGTTGAAAAGTCTATTTTCGTGATTTTTTTTTAAAGGAAAAATTTTATAAAGCTGAGTACACATAAAAATTAAGGTCATTAACATTCCATAGCACATACCAGACTGATATAATGACCTTCTAATTGCAGGAATCCTAGAGTGCACAACTTTCAAATGAATTCAACCAAATGGATTTTCTGTAGTAAGGAATACAGAGCACAGTCATTTTTCTTACTAATATGAATGCCCAATCACTTTTCACTAATTACCTATTTTTCAAATATAAATATTTTTCATCCTGTTTCATTGACTTTCCTGATGTAAGTGTAAGTCCCTTGCTTCCTGGCACTAGAAAGCCTTCATCAATGTAGTGCCTCACTTTCCTGAGGGCACCTTTTCCAGACCAAAGGTCTTAGGCTGAAACCACAGGAGCTCATGTTGCCACACCCCTACCTTCACACTGGTCTTTTGCTGCTGACAGCTGGTAGCCTTGCCCACAGGTACACCGGAAGGAGCCTTCGGTGTTTTTGCACTGTCCATGTATGCAGAGATTCCCTTGCTGGCATTCATCAATATCTGTAACACAAATAATGACAATTGTTTGAAATTAGGGCATATCTAGAAGACCCCTCTCGCTCAACTCTGAGACCAAACTAAGTCACCGCCCACAAGGCTTCCATTTCCAGACTCGTCCTTTAGGGTATGACCCCCAAAAACAAAAGTTTTCTATAATAAAGAAAAAGGGGAATGTAATGCTCTCTACAGTACATTCTGGGGTTCATATTACAAAAATAATAATACTTCCTATATGAGATACTCTAAATTTTAGTCTGATTCAGCTCACTTATATTCCTCATATCAATCTTAGCAGCTGAACTCTGCAATGGAAAAAGTTACAAACAATGAAGTATGAGCAAGTTAAAGCTACTTTTAATATAACATGAAGCCCTTTGCCATCTCTCCCATACTTTGACTATACGTTACAGAAATACAAAATGAAATATTTGAGAGTTGAAAACAGAATCTCAAGCACAAAATAGTGACAAGTGGCAGCATGTAGAAATTTCAGGACAGAAGGTTGAATTAAGACTCTACCAAGAATTTAAAAATCAAAACCATATTGAAGGCAGTAATGGAGAGAAATAAACATTTCTCCTGTATTTAGAAGAAGGTGAAAAAGTAAAAGATCAAACAATTGTGTTAAAAGATACTGAACTTATTTATTTATTTGGGAGAGGAGAAGAAGAGAGGAAGAGAGGAGGAGAGGGGGAGCAAGAGAGAGAGAAGCATTGATGTGAGAGAGAAGAGTAACACATTGATTGATTGCTGGTTATCAACCTGCCATCCAGGAATGTGTCCTTGACCCAGAATCAAACCTAACACCCTTTGGTGCGGGGACCAACATTCTAATCACAGAACTTAATTTAAAAGAAACAAGGAAAGCCAAGTGAAATGATAGCATTATATTGATGTGTCCGCCCATGTCCCCTCCCTGTAGCTGGATTATTAAAAGAGAAAGTGATGAGAATTTTTTAAATGCCTTGATGAAATGACTTGATTTCTTTTAAGGAAACCAAGTCCTAGCAATCAATGTCTGACTATTGCTTTCTTCCAAAAATATCCTAGATATAATGCCTCTAATATTTTCCCCAAGAGAATAGCACTTCCCCCTAAGTATTACAGACAATTACCTGTTTCCTGAGCAAAGATGCATTTCTTAACCATTAGAGGCATTTACCTTTTGATTTTATCTTGAGGTCTCAAGTTATCAGAAGTTTCCTTTAAAAAAGCTCACATAAACTATGAATCTACTTGTAGTTCAGGAATTTGTGGGGGTTTCCCCCCCCATTTAATTTTATGTAGAAATAAGTGTACTCATACATTTCTGTTTCACTTATTGTGTTATTGATTCCTTTTATGTATACATAAGTCCCGCCTGCCAACTGTTGACTACCAAAAGAGAAATAAAATCAGTGAGCTGAATTTCATTTGAAGAATTATTTTATATCTTCCCAACACTCTTAAGTCTATTAGTTTTAGGAGTGGCCGACAGCAAAGAACAGCCTACACAGTCTTTTCTTTCAGCACATCCTATAAAATACTTGAGGTCTCTCAGTATTGAAAGGCCAGCAACTGCTCCTGTCGCGTGTTGGATCTCATGTGATGCCTGACAACACTTTTAGTGCCTTGGACTCTTTGATTTTTCTCAGAGAAGATGACAAATTAAGTATTCTCATGTGCCGAAGTCTGCCACAAGAACAGACCCTCCATTCCAAGTACCGGCAGGGTAAGCCAGACATCTTACATAAGTTCCTCATTTGTATCGGGAAGACTGTCAGAAGTAATCCATTATAAGTAATGACATACACATTTGGAATAACTTGAGGCAACCCAGTTATCTTGAATCAGGTGACTGCTGGGTCTTTAAAACAACCAAGGGGAATAGAGGTTGTTTAATTCTACAGATCAAAAGGCATTTTTCGTTTCAGAGGAGGGACAGAACTCCTATAAAAAATAAAACTTTCTAAAGAACAGGCATGCAGGACAAACGTCATCTCTCTTTTGTGCCAAGAGATGAAAATAAAATATTATTCTCCGTTAAAGATAATTAAGATAATTAATAATTCCGCACATATTCCTATGACAACTCCAGCTCAGAGTTCAAATAGAGACTACCTCTAGTTATTTATAAACTTAGGACACACAGTGCTAAACTGTACAGATACAAAGAGATACAAAGAATAAAGCAGAAATGAATTAATACATTAGGTAACGTATTTATAACCCCATGAAGGCTGTCAGTGTATTTAGTGAGGTGAAGACAAAGACAATATTTAGGACCATCCACAAGGTGAGGTTAGCAGCTCTGCTGCAATGTTGGAAACGGGAGAGATTTATGACCTGGGAAGGATTTGACATCTGTGAGCGGATGTGGTTTGGAAAAGATTATGAAATAATTAAAGAAAAATTATGTTATGTAATTTATTATTATGAAAAGGAAAGGTTTTGATTGATGAATAAGGAAAACAGTGCATATAGAGATTTCTAAAGGAGAAGATAGGGACTTCTTAAAAAAAAATCCTCACCTGAGAATACATTTTTATTGATTTGAGAGAGAGAGAGAAAAAGGGGGAGAGAAACCAGGAGAGGGAGAGGGAAACAGAGAGAGAGAGAAATATTGATATGAGAGAAAAACATCAATTGGTTACCTCCTGTACATGCCCCAACTGGGGATCAAACCCACATCTTGGGTATGTTGCCTTTTTAGTAGCAATTTCAATGAGATATAATTCACATACCATGCAATTCACCTATTTAAAGTATAAAATTCAATGTTTTTGTATATTCACAGAGTTGTGCAACTGTACATATTATTTATAGAAACAGAAAAAACTTAAACAGATCTTTGGTTTACAGATGCTCTGTAAAAAGACCCTGTCTTCCTTTGTGTACATAGCTATGGTCTACATACCCGAGTAGCTCCGTGAAAATAAACCACAGGTAATGTGGGTCCCTTTCTAAGGATAGTTCCTCTAATACACTGAGTGGCCAGATTATTGTGATCTCTGAACGCATAATAATCTGGCCACTCAGTGTATAGCCTATATAATAAAAGGTAATATGCAAAATGTCCCCTCCACCAGGAGTTTGACCAGCAGGCAGGCTGGCCAACTGCCATGTCCCCTCCCCCTGGCCAGGCTGGCTGGACCCCACCCATGCATGAATTCATGCACCAGGCCTCTAACATAGTATATATACTGAGTCGCCACTCAGTATGTGTTCTTATTGGAAGTTCAAGCAAAACTGAGAGAGGTGATGCCCGTACTCACCTTTGCAGTGCTTGTGGTCTGGGGTCGGGGTGTAGCCCTTGTGACATGAACACATGTAGGAGCCCTCCAGGTTGGAGCAAGTCCCGTTTCTGCAGACCTTCGGTTCCAGGCACTCATCCACATCTTGAAGAACAGTGTTCATTGGGAAGGGAAAATATAAAACAAACCAACAAAAGCAGGTCAGAGAAAAAAGAAATAGAACATGAAGAAAGTTGAGTTCAGTTAGAAAAAAAATAATGGCTCTACAAAAGATCTTTAAGAGAAACTTTCAAATTAACCCTGACAAGGAAAAAAAGCTCTAGTGTGAGCTGCTTATATGATAGTTCTATGCCTTAATTTACTTCCTACAAAGTAACTGACAAAAGGAACCAAACATGCTGCTTGAATGAATTCAACGGAAGACAGGGGAGCAGAAGAGAGAGTGGTTTGGAGCAACATCCCCTACAAAAGAACATATTCCAAGGAATCAAAGAGGTATGAAGCTCTACTTGGAGAATTGAGTTCAGTGGGAGGTGAGGATTCACAAGAGCAAAAGATATGAGTAGGGTCCCAGAGAAACCTCAAGAAAAAGTATAATAGGCAAAAAAAAGAAAACTCTAATAAGACCAGAATTATAAAAACAGTCTGGGGACAAATGTAAGGCTATTGGGGCAGTCAGAAGGTATGCTATAGGCTAAAGAGGCAGATAATAGCTAATCTTTATCAAGCACTTACTGGATGCAGGCACCAAAGGCTTTACCTATATTATCTCATTTAGTCCTAACAAAACCCAGCTAACCACCTACTTTCCAGAGAGGAAGGAACCATGACTTAGAGACATCCAACAGGCTGCCGAGGCCACACAGTTAGAAAGTGGTGCCTCTGAGATTGAAATCCAGTCAGTGTTAACCCCAAAGCACACCCTTCTAATCCGACTGTAAGTTCCTATCGTAGGAAAGTTAAGTCTAGTGACAGGAACAGAGAGAGAGATGTTTATGTTTTATTATTTGCAAAAATACTCATCTAAGTGTTCACTGATTTCATTCAATGAAATAAAGCATTCATTAAGCTCTTAAGAGAACATTAGTTAAAAAAGAAAAATGGGAGTTCTGAGCCCTAGTTGAATGCCCCAGGTAAGTCCACTGTATGTTGTAGTGGGAAGATATAATGTAGCATAAATAACCAAATCTGGGAGGAAAAACAAAGCCCAAAGTGCTAGCAGCACACGCGCGCGCGCACACACACACACACACACACACACACACCATCGCAGTTCAGACTTAATTATAAAGCAGTCTGTCCTTTAATCAGTGCATCTTAATAAGGCAGACAGCCAGTAAGGAGGAAAAGGCCCCCGATTTCATCCACTTCTTTTAACAATGCTCACTGCAAAGGCAAAACAGCTTTCTACCCTCTTAAGGTTAATGTTAACAAACAGTCACAAACACATCAACAACAGAGATCTCATTTCCGGTCAGCAATCCAGAATTCAGAGTGCATTCGTTTGCCCCGAATTTCATTAAAAGCTGTATTCTATCTTTCTTACAATAGACTTGAGGAATAAAGTATTAGCAACATACGGTAAAGAAAGGGGGGGTCTGTGTGCGCAGGTGGGTTCCACATGCATACAGAGGACAGCCACACAATTGGCACTGCGTAGGCGGCTCTACCCGCTCCCATACACCCACTGATCACGGTGAACTGACTCTTTCCCATCACAGCAAGAAGAGCGCTTCCAGGCTGACACACGCTCCATCCATCCTGCCTGTGTGGGAATCCACCTTTGGACACATGGAAGGCAAATGACTTGAAAGAAGCCAAACACTGAAGCCAAAATAAACAATGGGACAGAATGAGCCTTGACACTAAGCATGGCCATTCCTGACAGCAGCGAGAAAGTGTCAAGTTTAGCATCTGGTTTGCTTGAAAAAATGGTAACAAGTTGAAAAATGTATGGCTCGCTCTAACTAATTATTCATGCCCCAGGGAATGTGACTTACAGGGCTGGAGAACGTAATAGCAAAATCAGTTCAAGACCATATTTCTCTGAAGTAAGTGAACAGGCATTACCGATTACTATTCATGAGATATTTATAAAAGTTCTACTTTGTCAGGCGACTACCATGATTAACTATGAAGCAGAATGCCTTGAAATACCTAGGGTATTCTGATGTGTTTATTCTTCACTTATTACAGACATAATTGCATGGAGCTAGAATCCTTGCAAGTCCATCATTCACATGGAGACAGAGCAGTTTGAATTCAATGAATATTTGGACTTAATGGAGCTCTTGCCCTTGGGGAAATAACTATATAGTAACATATTATAAAAGTACCTTTCCATGGGGTCAAAAGGTGCCAACTTCCAGCTATAAAATAAGTAAGTCGGCCCTAGCTAGTTTGGCTCGGTGGATAGAGCATTGGCTTGAGGACTGAAGGGTCCATGGTTCAATTCTGATTAAGGACACATGCCTGGGTTGTGGGCTCGATCCCCTGTAGACGCTGTGCAGGAGGCAGCTGATCAATGATTCTCTCTCATCATTGATGTTTCTATCTCTCTATCGCTCTCACTTTCTCTCTGAAATCAATAAACATATACTTTAAAAATAAATAAATAAAATAAGTAAGCTCTGAGAGTGTCATGCACAGTATGGTGACTAGAATTAAAAGTACTGTATTGCATATTTGGAAACTGTTAAGAGAGTAGATCTTACTAGTAAAAGTAACTTAGCACAAGGGAAAAAAAAAAGAAAAAGAATTTGTAACTATGTACGGTGACACTGGACTTACTGTGGTGAGTATTTTGCAATGTAAACAAATATTGAATCACGATGTTGTACATATGAAATATAACATTATATGTCAATTATACCTCAATTAAAAAAGAATCTCTATGGAGAAGACATGTATCTAGATGGGGCCTCCCTTGGCGGATGTAAAATAAACTCAGAGTTGTATCTTTAGCCCAGACCTGTCTACTAAACTGCAGATCCCGACATCTAGCAGATCAGTCTACAAGACAACTCCACCTGAAGTCCCACAGCACCTGAGTCTTCGTGGCCAAAACTGACCTTCCCTGCTGCCTCCTCTTTATGTTGTCTCCCATGTCAGTACATGGTGCCACTACCCACTGAAGTACCCAAGTCAGAAACATGGGCGTCATCCTTTCTAGATTTCTTACACTTATTACCAAGTCCTATCAATCCTTCCTTCCAGATATTTCTCAAATATCCTGCATATAATTATGAATTCAAAAGGGAAGTTTATCATAAAACATACTGTGTCCACTGAGAAAGTGGTTTCCAGACTCCAGAAAGAATTACCAATGGGCTTTCGGGACAAAATTTGGATGTCCCATTCAACGAATGAATTAAAAACCTCACAGTAAGGAAGTTGTCAGCATTAATGAGATCAGCACTTTGTGGATATGATAGTTCAAAAGTTCATGAATCCTTCTCTCTATTCTATTGCCCAACCCCAATGGATCCTTCTCATTGATAATCCCCTGACAGACTGTAACAAATGGCGTGTTGAAACCAGAAATGCCACGCCTGGAGCAGCTCCTGACCTATCCCTTTAATCACTCTCCCGGAAGCAGCACTCAAGTTAGTCTGGCATGGTTTGCCCTGACTGAACCCTGGCTGGTTCTTATGATCATCACTCTCATTTAAAAGTGCTTCACCTCATCACCTGAGTCCTGGAGTCTACAGTTCTTTGTCAAGATCAATTTGAAGTTCATGGGTCATTAGCTCCTAACTCCACCTTCTTTCCTCTTTAGGGGGAAATGAGGACATTAATCTCTCTCCAGCTCTCTGGCAACTTTCCATCCTCAACCTTTTCACAAAGATGACTCCCAGCTGGTCAGCAATCCCACCTGCAATTCTCTCACTGCCTTGGGATGAATTTCATCTGAGTTAGGAACTCTTTTGAAATTTCCCTTACTAATATCCTGGGAACTCACCAGACTACCTGGTGGGCCTGACTTCTAAGTCACAGAGGGCTTTCAGTGGCTGATTTTACACAAGTCAATCCAAGGCTGCACTGCACCCCACCCCCGCTCGGCCGCCCTTTCATTCACTTAGCTCCTTGGGGTGAGTCAGGATTGGTTCCAGCAACCATTGGCCTGCATTACTTCCTGTACTTTCAAGGAGGTGAACTTGTCCACACAGTGAACCAGGCATTTTCAGAGTCCATTCAGCCTCATTTAATTCCTTAGTGACCAATATGGACTCCATTTGATATGGGGGGGGTGGCGGGGGAGAGGTGGGGTAGGAGGGTGGAAACATCTTATACTATCACCACAGTTACATAAAAGTCTAGGAATACTCCCAAACATGCTATTACTTCCATGTTCCCTTAACTATTTTTCACACACAGTCTTTTATACTAAAGATGCTAAGAGAACATACTGGACAGAAACACATCCTTGACAAATGAGAGACAGATGCTGGGTAGGCCAGGGTGATCCAACAATCTCAAATGCACTTAAGGTACAGTCAATCCTCAGGGGCTCCGGCCTGCTGTCATTTCTGACCAAGTTATGCAGTAGCTGAACTGTCTACAGAAACATATGGTCCTCGAAGACACATCACTGCCTTTTAGAACTGGAAACCAGCCAAGGCTATGCACATCCCAGGTAAAGAGCCACCAAGGACAGCCTGAGAAGTTCAATTCCACCAATCCCACCAAACCACTAGCTTCTTAAGTTATCTTTCCAAAAGCACATGTGTCTTTCAGCAAAACTCAACTGGACTATCTATGGGGCAGGTCTGACATCTCCGACTCTAGCATCCCCCAACCATTACTCTGACATCGTGCAAGGGACAACGCCAGCCCACACAGATTTCTCCTTTCTACGAACTTTCCTTTCCTTATTATGTCAATTATGTTGTTTTGTTCTTGAGTCTTCTTGAGTGCACATGAGAGAGAGAGGAGATACTGTGTAGAACAAAACCAAAAAATTGTTTTGGAGAAAGAGGGCCTGGGATCTGGTCCCCCCTTCTTACCTCTGACCTTGAGCAGGCCCAATTAACCTATTTGGGAATCAGTTTCTCTATCTGTATGGCAGGGATGATTGCCAGGAGGATCAAATGAAACCACAAAGCCAAAGGCCTTTGTAAATTACATAAAGGGAGGTATTTTTGTTGTTATTCTCACGCAGGCATGTTTCCTTCACGAAAGTATTTTTGTGTGTTTTTTACTGAGTTGTGATTGACATATGACATTGTATAAGTTTAAGTGGCGCGTTGATAGCTTATATGTTGCGAAACAGTAGCATTAGATAACCCTCTATCACAATTAAAATCCAGACTCCCGGAAGTTTATAATCCAGTGCTGCTGTCTCCAATCACCATGCTGTACACCAGGTCTCCAGAACATACTTACCAAGAGTTTCAAGTTTGCACCCTTAAACATCTCCCTAATCCCCTCCCCCAGCCCCAGGTAACCACATTCCACTCTATTTTATTTTGCTTTTTTACAATTTCAAATCTTCTCTGGCATCTGGCAGACAAATAGGTGCTCAATAACAACTTGCTGACTCATTAGAGATTCCTTTAATATATAAATGATTTAGGGGTAAGTGGATGTTGATATTTTATAATATCCACAAAAGGTAGAGAGTAAACTCAGCTGCCATCTTGTATGTATTTCAGGACAAGGAAGATAAAAGGGAGGGTACCAGGGTTAGGGAAAGAAGAATTCTATCGTTGATTGAGTCCTTCTGTATGTCAAACACCTTACTAAGCATTTTATATGGCTCACTTAATTCTGACAATAAACTCTATGAAGAAAGTATTTCAATTCTTATTTTACAGGTATTAAAACTAAGCTTCAGAGAGGTCACATGGTCCCAAATCTGCCTAACTTCAGGGAAATGTGATCTTTATGTCAGAGTTACTGGAAAGTACCTTTAAACAATGAAATATTAGAGAAAATCCTTTGGGGAATAATCTAGTCAGGTTGGAATCAGGCTAGTTCTCCAGGAGTTCAGAGAAACCTATAAATTGAGTACCTTTCAGGCTGGCTCTCCTCAAGAAAAGACCTGGTAGGAGCAGGCATGGAAGTAGACAGAACTCAAGGTACTGAAATAGTCATTAGAGGTGGGAACCGAATGGGTGACAACTCCAGGCCGAATGTGAGGTCCAAGGAATACAGTGCTGAATGATGGAAGTGGCTCTCAAGAGAGGACCAAAATCCACAACTTGAAAGAAGATGCTACATTAACAGAGGTGCCAACCAGAGTTGCCAGAAAATATTGAGGGATAGGTATTTGGAGAGTAGACAGTAAACTATTGAGAATGAAGGACTATGTGTCCTGGACTAAACACTAGGAAAGAGTGTGTTCCCTGAGACAACACCTGCTGACATTTTACCTGTTTCTGCCCCTAAACAATTTCTGTCCTAATTCATCAATCAAAGAGAAGCATCAATCAGTAAGACCCAGTGTACATGGCATGAAGGCAAACAGACCATCAATGGTTTCAGCAAGTCCACTGTTTAGTTAGTGAAAGAATCAGAAGACAAACAGACCATCAATGGTTTCAGCAAGTGAAAGAATCAGAAAGTGTAACTGGCATCTAATTCCTGCAGAATACAAGGGTTCAAAAAAGCAATTCTTAATTCCCAATTAAACCATTTCAAATAAAAATGAGCCAAATTAGAATAAAGTACTACATGTACCAAAAAAAAAAGCAAACACCAAGCATAATGCCAAATAAAAGTACTTATTCTATACAACACTGAACAAGTTTAATCACGTAATTTTAAAATATGAGTGAGCGAGAGGAGGATAGTAGAAGAAGGAGGCTACAAGACAAATGGTATAGAACAGTCCTGTGATGCAGCAATTATTTTTATAGGCGGTCACCAGCAAATGCTAAGTGTAGGGCTTTTCTTCAACCAGTGACATCTGGGGACTTTTTAAAGTCTTTACTGTTCTCATACATTAAGAGTTAGACAATAAAAAGTCTCATCAATGTATCCTCAATTGTCTGAACAGGATATAAAATGCCACGACAGATAATTGTTAGAGACAAAAGCAAATGGTTAACATGGAACACCTTGTAAATGACTGATCTGTGACCACCACAGAAACTATAACACTCCCTCTTCTCTCTTATGTTGCTTTCTTTCCCTTCATGGCACTCATCGTATCTGACACACCATAGACTTCTCATTGCTGGCTTACTTATCTGTAAGCACAATAGCTCTAGAGTAGAAGTGCAATGTGAGGAGGGAATTTATGTTGTTCACATCCCCAAAGTCTACAAAAATATCTGGCTCATAGTAGGCACTCAATTGTTAAATGAATACATATAGATCAAGTTGTGTTACCCAGGAGCTCAACAAAAAGATCAGATTAAGGACTACACCTTCTGGAAAGTATTTTGGAGTCCCATAAGTACAAAGGTGAGAACTGAATTCCATAAAGGAACAGAGACAAAGAGGAGTGGCTGGGTATTCATGAGCACCTTCAGAGTTTAGCAGAAAAATCCAACCCACTCATTGTCTCAATATGAACAGAAAGGCGTATTGCAACATCTTTCTGCTTTCTGTCACACTCAACTTTTCAACATTTGAAAGCTCTACTACCATAAGAAAAGTTATGATGGAAAATCCATTTTGGTATCATCTGCAAAAGCCCTCATGAGGAATTTAGAATGAGCACAAGTCCAAGTGAGAACGGATGGAACTGCAATTATACCACAGAGAAGCTTGATCTATAGATGACCAAGAGCCCAACATTTGACCCAGAACAGAAGGAAAAAGTACGCTGCCTACTTTAAATTGGAGATGCATGGCCTTCAGAATGCAAAGACGAAAGCTATTGCTTAGAACAAGTGGCTCTAAGTGTGTGACTTTGGTTGAGTAGCACAGTGACTTAATGTGTCTGCGTATGATTCTACTAATCTGGCTGGCAAAGTGAAATTACTTTTAAATGAGGTGCTGTGTTTCTGTCACTACAACTGGAGCAAAGTGGTCACAATTAGATTGATTGTATACACCTAGGTATGAGAAGTCATTTATTACTATTACTACCCAATCAAGATAAATGCATTTATATTGAAGAGCAATCACTTGCCAATTTGGTAAGTCGCATTCCATTAGCAAATTCATGAATCAGGGCTGTGTTTATATCACCACTTAGCTCTGTAAGGTAAAGTTCAGGATCTGCTCTTGGGTTATAATATCCCTCAGTATGTGGAAGTGAGAGCATGAATGGAACCTTCATAGACAACCATAAAATGTATGCCAGATGGGAAAATTAAAACCAAATGCACTTTCTGACCAACACAGACTACAAAATATTATCAAATAAGCAATTAATGAAAAAATCTTTTCTTCTCCCCAAAGATCAACATCTCACCGTTCCATTGATAGACACTCTTGGGATGGGCATGAGGCTCAGGGTTTGGGGCCACCTGCACCAGGTGCAGCTCAGGCTGCCTGGTGCTGAGTCCAAAGCTTTGAAATGGAGAGTGTTTTTGCCAGGCCTACCTATACCACACTTTCTAAAGTACCTAAGTGTCTTCTAACATTTTTAACAGACCCAGAAGGTCCGGCGTGTTCTACTACTCATCTTGCAGCAAATCTTTCCTTGATCTCTGTCCTTCAGCCCACTGTTCTTTCAGCTGCTGGAATATGACCGTCTCTTTCTACAAGCCCCCTTATATATGATGTTTCTTTTGTCCAAAATGTTCTCATTCCCATCGCCTTCCCCAATTAAAAATTAACTCAAGAATTTTCCTGAGGCAACTCATTGTAGCACAGGCTCTTAAGGCATTGCAGAACCATCCCTTTCTAGCACTTGTATCAGCTGTACATTTGCACTAATTTATGAGATATCTGGGTGGATACCTATCTCTCCAGCCTGGACAGAAAGTTCCATGAAAAAAGCACTTTTTTTCAGACCCTTGATGTACCCTGGAACTCAGTACTACTTTGAACATATATAGTAAGTTGTCCAGCATTTGTGAAAGAAAGGATAGAAGGAATGAATGAAAGAAAAGTTCAGAGTTTGGCATAGAGTGCAAAAGAGTTCAACTTTTAAGGAAAAGATCATATGGAGGACAGAAATACCAAGGAAAGCCATGAAAGAAGACACAGTTAGTGAGAGCACGTGTAATTAGAACCGAAGCAAGTGTATCAGATCTCCCTCAGTGCCTGATGCAGACACTATTTATTAAATACTTAAATGAATAAATCCTATCTAATAAAAGAGCAATATGCAAATTGACTGTATCCCCGCTACACTCACAAGCCACACCCAGTGGCCAGTCAGAGCAAGTATGCAAATTAACCCAACCAAGATGGTGGTTAATTTGCATATCTGGTGCAGAGTGAAGACTGAAGACAGCATAGAAGGAAGCCAAGTGCTGCAGAAGGGAGGGAAGCAGGCCGGGCTGCTGAGAAAGGAGGGAATCTGGCGGGGCAGCAGAAACAGCAGCAGGAAGCCCCATTGCAGGAATCTTCCTGCAATGGGCCTCTAGTGTATTATATAAGGAACATGAGCAATCAATCAAGATTTCCCCCCTGCATCTGCTATTTCTGCTGCAAGTTTGCGTTTGTATGTTTCCTAATTCTATGTGGTCTCTGACAGCCTCTTCTTATGCCTTTTCTCACTTTTTAAGTATTTTGCTTTCTACCATTCTCCCTGTGGTGACTATTTTATTTAGTTTTGGTTATGTAACACATCAGGTAACAATGTGTTTCCACCAGAACTATTTGTTGCATGTAAAAATCCCACATTCCTCATGCCAACTCACTTCCTTATTTTCTCCATGGTTATAACTTACTTAGAACTTTCCTTTGAAGTTGCCTTAGAATAATATTTTTTTTACATTCCATATGTATATGTGTGTGTGTATTTATTTATATTTTATTTTGAAAGAGGGCTCATTTGGCATTACACTGCTCTGTCAGAAAACGGGCCAGACAGATGAAATAAAACTATATGGTAAGAACTCTGTGGTACCTACCGAGACACTGCCCATTCCAGCCTCGGAACCCTTCAGTGCAGGGAACACACTGGTAAGATCCAGGGGAATTCACACACTGCTCATCTGGACAAGTACTTGGACTCAAACACTCATCAATATCTGAAAAATAAAAAAGCTAGGTCTCAGACATTTTATCAGGATACTACAGCAAATACTTTTGTGATGAAGGGGGAAATGCATGTCCTATTGGGTGGGGAAAACCACCAGTTAAGTGACACGAGGTCTATAAACACAGAGCGATAATGCATGGCCAACTACACCTTGACCGAAACATTTACACACATTCTCAGGAAGCCGCTGGACCCAATTCTCCAACTGGCAGGGCCTGAACTCCCTAGTTTAGGAGCTTGCAACTTCTCCGGGGCACCTTTCTGGACATCAAACCTTTTAAGCAAGTGGGCAATTTACCAGATAAAAAGGGAATAGGGATGAGCAGAAGGAAGCCATACAGGGTGGGGCAAAAGTAGGCTTACAGTTTTCCATGTGGAAAATGATACCATAATGAATACAAGAATAAACTCTGTTTTCAGATACTCCCAACTGTACACCTACAAGTCGGCTCTACAGACACTTGACGTTCTGGGGATATCCTCACTTTGGCCTCATGGGCCCTAAAACATCCTAGGTTGAATAACTTAAAACCTTTCAGATGCTAGGAATTCCTTGGAAGTAGGAAAAAAAACACTAGATGAGAATGAACTCATCACATACTTTCAAGATTTCCCATCAAACATGGTGATAAGATCATATGGTAGTATTTTCTGGTAAAAATATATCTTTCTTTTCACATTCACAGCTAACTGAAGTGACTGATCACTATTCTCTTCCACGTGAGGAGAACAAAACACTTTAAATATGGTTGGGACTGGGCAGAGATAATGACTCCAATAGCTTGAGGCATTTTTAATAGTAGTTAAACAAAATGGGGGAAGCAAGTAGGATCTATTTAAAGTAAGTGTTTTTCTGGAGTTGGGTTTTTTTGTATTTCAGTGAGTGCATTTAATGTCTAAGTGTCTCATTATAAAATGTCTGTAAGACCTCTACTCATACTTCAACTATAGACAGATACCTCAGGATATAAGCTAAAAAGTGAAAGAAATACATGATGGATACACAGAACAGGCATGGGCATCTGACGTCTTCATTCTGTTAAATTCCTTAAAATGATCTCCCATTGCCTACCCTTGGATGTGTATATATATAAAAAAAATGCTTAGAGTAAAAGAGTTGAAGACGATAGTAACAGAATCAACACCAGGCCAGCACTGTAATTATTTTTCCTATTGGTGAAAAATTCTTGGCAATAGACAATGACACACAGTGGTTGTGTGTGTTTGTGTGTGTTTTAGGTTAGATGTTCTGGGACTTCTTGTTCTACAAAAAGATGATGCTTGCCAGCTTCACTTTCCAAACAGCATGACATTATTCTCTGGATTGGATGTGTTTTTAAACCAAACTACAAATGCTAGATCAGAGAAGGTCACTGAGGTAGGCTGGTCCAATAAATAAGGTGCAATGCAGAGCAACACCAGATTACATCCCCGAGTTTCCCGCTGCCCTCACCTGCTCTCTTGTCCCCTCCTCTATGAAGTAGGGACCACCTGACGGGGAATATCTCAGCGGAATAAAGTAAGGATGCATGAGATAATGTCTGTAAACTACAATAGGCTCCTTGGAGACTGGCGCTGTTTGAAAGCAGCTTTGTCAGGGACAGCTGAGAAAACCTTTCGTGAGCCAGGAGCCCGGGGACCTTTGGTTCGGGTCCATGACAAAATTAGAAAACAGCCATGTTCTTTGGCTCCTTCTTCTCGAGCCTTTTCACGGGGAGAGAATTACATGTGTTTCTTTCTTTTTTTTTTTTTACACAGGGAACTCTGGTAATATTTCTGTTAAATAATCTGCGTACATTGAATATTACTGAAAAGTCTCCTGTTTCCCATGGACTTACAACATTTCTTTCTACTCCTTCCCGCTCTCCATCCTGATGCTACGGTTATTATTTCAATGTCTTACCTCCTTATTCTGAGACTGTACGTAGAACATAAAGATCCATTATTTGACCTCCTTGGGGAGTGCTGCTTTGCACATAAGTGCTTATCAAATACCTAACCACCCCCCCCACACACACACACCCTTTTTAAGTACTCCCACAACTAGAGATGTACTGAGAAGATCTACACAAAAAGAAAAGGCGTCAGGGAAGGGCAAAGTTTAAGAACAAATGCTTCCTCGGAACTAATAATGTGACGGGCACCATACGAGATACTGCAACCGCATGTCTACGCTCAGCAACCCTGAGGAAAGTTAACTTCTCAGCTGCCATGCTACAGATGAAGAAGGAACTTTCAAAGGGGCCAAGTCACTGGCTCCCAAGCAGACAGTCATGACCTGTGGGGGTCGTGAATTGATGCCACGGCTCTTCTCTCTCTTGTGTCCACCCCGCCTCTCTGAGTGGAGAGAGTTCTTGGGAAGAGGAGAGTGGGGACACGTCACACCTGCACTCCACCATACCCCTCGGCCCTTGAGGGACAGTTCATGGCTCTGTTTTCATTCGAGTTGACCAGAGATCCGGTAACATACACTGTTCCCACTTGTCTCTTGATTAGAACCAAAGGGGCCAAGGCGAGAGGCCAGCAGGAGGCAGGCGCAGGCTGCCAAAAACTGTCTAATTAGCTCTCCCTCCAGGCCTGGGCCATTGGAACTGTGAAAACCAACCTGCAGACGCCAAGGGACAGCTGAGAGCAGCCCACCCCAACCAGTCTACCTCCTTCCCTCCCTCTGGACACCCAGCCATATTAGAAAAGCGGCTGAGCCTGATCCTCGGGCAGCCCGGCAGGGAACCCCAGGGTCCCAGCACCACCTCCACATCTGAACTCCTCAAACACTAGCTCAGAGACCCCGGCACCTTCACCCTCATGTTTCCATGGCAGGATCTAAACCAAAGTCAATGCAATTTTCTTTTCTTTTTTTAAATGACTTTGTCTGTTTTGGGGATCAGGGTAATGCTGTTTTCTTCGTGAAAATAATTAAAGGAAAAAGTACCATCATGGTTTCAAAAAGAACATGTGTGCAATTTGGATCCAAGCATGAAGAATGTGAAATTGTTCATCATTTTGACCATGCTATAAAAACTTTTGGTTTGGTGAATAGAGCATCGGCCTGCAAACTCAAGGGTCCCAGGTATGATTCTGATCAAGGGCATGTACCTTGTGTGTGGGCACATACCCAGTAGGGAGTGTGCAGAAGGCAGCTGATCAATGTTTCTCTCTCACTGATATTTCTAACTCTCTATCCATCTCCCTTATTCTCTGTAAAAAAAGCACAACCACCAAAAAAACCCACAATAAAATATATTTAAAAAAAAAAATTTTCAGCCCCATCTGATTTGGCTTAGTGGATAGTGTTGGCCTATAGACTGAAGGGTCTCAGGTTTGATTCCAGTCAAGGACACATGCAGGAGGCAGCCAGTCAATGATTCTCTCTTATCATTGATGTTTCTATTTCTCTCTCTCCCTTTCTCTTCCTATCTGAAATAAAAATATTAAAATAAATAAAATAAATCATGTCCCTCTTTAGAAAAAATAAATAAAAACTTTCCAAAACATTTTTGTAAGGAGAGCCAGTTTCTGGCTGCAGTCCTGAATAAAGGCATTTTTATTTGGCACTGGTAGAATTTGACCTGCAGTGGGTCAGACAGAGCTTCTGTGGGGAGTCTGCAAGCAAGTCCCAAAATCTACGTGAAAGAAACAAGTTGAGACAAAAGAACGTATCAAGGTGAAAAGGTCAAGAACAAAAAAAAAATCAAAGATAGTTAGTTACACCTGCACCAGGTCCTTACATGAAGCACTCAGACACTGTAATTAAGTCTGGATTGTACTAACTCTGCAATAACTGTTCTCACGTGATCTCACTGGAAATACCAGCAAAGGAAGATACTGACGTGGGCACGAAAGAGCATAAAGATAGAAAATAATCCAGACAGAGCCACAGAAGTGAGGCAAAGAGGCTGTGAATCCAGAAGGCGGGAGGCACCGAGACGAGCTGGTGGCATGCACAGACTGGCAGAGGGAAATACCAGGCAGGGGAGGGCCTGTCAGCCCCTGGCCTCCACCAGCCCTGCACTGCACAGTCAGGCTTACTCAGCACTCAGAATGGTGCAGCTGCCCGCCTTGCAGCACACTCACCCTCGCAGTGTCCTCCGGGGGTCATGCGGTACCCGCTGTCACAGTACTTGCACCGGAAGGCCCCCATGGTATTGATGCAGTGGCCTTCCCCACACACATCCGGCCGCAGGCACTCATCAACATCTATGGAAAGCAGAAAACGGTGTGAGGTTTACTTCATAAAATACCATTTCAAACCTCTCCCTGTTTAGGTTGAGTTTAACAATGAAATAACTGATTTCTGTTATCACCTGAGTGGTTTTGATTTGTGTAGGATCCAAAAGAAACATTTAGCCCCTCTGGTCTCTGTATACACTTGACACTCTTTGTTTAAAGGGGTCAGAGAAATAATCCTATATAATAAAAGCCTAATATGCTAAGTGTCTGACTATTCATTCGACCAGTCGCTATGATGTGCACTGACCACCAGGGGGCAGATGCTCGGAGCAGGTTAGCTTGCTGCTGGGGTCCAGCAGATCGGGACTGGGTAAGATGGGCCAGACATGCCCTGGAGCCCTCCCACAGTTCCTCCCCAGCCAGCCAATCTCCCTCAATCCCTGCCTGCTAGCCAGCCCTCGTAATTGACCCTGATTAGGATGAGGCGAGACAGGAGCAGACATGCCCTGGAACCCTCCTGTGGCCCTGATTGTGCTCCAGGGAGGTCCCTCCTCCTGGCCTGTGCCCTCTTGCAATCCGGGACTCCATCAGGGGATTGTCAGAGAGCCAGTTTCAACCCGATCCCACAGGCTAGGCCGAGGGACCCCACTGCTGCACGAATCCATGCACCAGGCCTTTAGAATTCTAGTAACTATGTATGGTGCTGGCTAGGTACTCAACTTATAGGGAAATTCATTTCAAAAGTTACATATATGTTTCTTAATGCCTAGGTTATACACCTAAAACTAACTAACAATGAATGTCAACTGTCATTAAAAAAAAAATAAATGCAAAAAGAAGTATTGGAGGAAAAGAATTAAATTTTAGTATCTTTCTGCATCTAGCAGATTGCTATGTGATAGCAGGAGCTGTCTGATGAAGCAGTGAATGGATGGGATCTTAGGGGAGACACAAAGGCAGACCTGGGAATTGAGGCACAGGAAGCACTGCCATTACCTATGCAGCTAGTGCCCTCCTCACTGGCCATAAATCCTGCTGGGCAAATACACAAGAAACTGCCCTCAGTGTTCTCACAGCTTCCCTGGGAGCAGAGGTGTTGGGCCTGCGCACACTCATCAATATCTGTTAAGAGAATGACGGATCAAAGGATTAGTCAACCGGAACATGACAGTCTCTGTCTCCGGGATCCTGAAACATCAGCCGACTCCCTGTGTCCCACAAGCTTTCATCGCTGAGGACAAGGAGACATGACTGTTCTCCTTAAACACTTGAAAGGCTGGGACTGGGAAGAGGGAAAACGCACTGTGCATGTTGCTGGTGTTTCAAAGAGACAGGTTTCAGGTCAACACAGAAGGACCTGCCGGATCCCTGGACTCATCTAGCTCTGCAATTCCCTGAGCCGCTCCCAGGCCAGGGCAGCAGGGACCAGTCCAGTGGCCTGAAAGGGACGCTCCCACTCTACACACAGGTGGACCAGGACTGCCCTTTCAACTTCATACTTTATGGTCCCATTAACACACACAGTATATGCAGATGAAAGGGAAATAACCACATTGTGAAGTCCCCTTGTCCCCTCCTACTTAGACAAAACCAAATAGCAAAAGTCACAAATCTTATCTAACAGCATTTAGCATATTAAAGTAGTATTAATTAGTTTCATGCCTCTTGCTTTTATTCACTTTATAACCCTTGGTTTATAAAAACTAACTATAGTGTTAACAATCCATCACCACCATCTCAGCTCTTTCTGAGACACATTTCTCCAGAGAGGCATATTCAATAATTCAGTGTCAGCATTCACTGATTTTCAATTTAGAAATCCCTGTTAGAAATCAGATGTTATGCAATTAGAGAATGTAATTCTTTATTTCAGTATATGTTAACATTTGTTTGATTTTTGCTAAATAGATGTTCATAGCTCACTGTTTCTAGAACTCTTATTTTATGTATTTTATCTGAAAAACTTTTGAAATCACTTCACCTTTATGTAATTGTATTATACTTGGCAAAGTAGGCAGAGTTGAACCAGGAGGTAAAAGCTCTCTCCAAGAAAACCTCTTTTTGAGCATCCTTAGCTCAGGGATAAGAACTTTATAATATTAAACAAAGTAACATTTTCCTTTGATAACTACAGAAAAAATGCTCTCACTGTGCAAATATATGCTACTGAATCATTTTGCCTATGAAAGTGTCTCTTACCAATGCATTTCCTCTGCTGCTCACTGAACTTATAGCCTTCGTAGCAGATGCAGGTGTACCTCACCGGCAGGTTAATGCAGTGTCCTGCTCCACAGATGTCGGGGTTCACAGAACATTCATTGATTTCTTTAAAAATAAGTAAAATATTGGGGGGGAAAACAGATATAAAGATTTCATTGCTACCGGTAAACCATTACTTTGTGTTTCCTGATGAGCTTATTGCCAGGTATACACTTAAAAGTTGACCACTTCAAAATCAAGTATAAATTCATTTGACTACTTTATTAATTGTTCCATTAGGCCCACCCAAGGTCATCAATAATTCCTAATGAAACAATTTCTCGATGAACTGGAGTGGGTGGACACTCAGAAAGAGCCATGTTGGAAGTTGGGAAATAATAAATTCTTCCAAACTTCTAAGATGGCCTACCAGTGAATTTCCATCCACCCAAATTCATTTCTGAATCATCATGTGATCTGTCCTGATAAGAAATATATGATAATGTTGCACTTGTTAGGAGGCCAAATTCAAGTTCCAGCTATGTCCAACCTCCTCCAAAATTTCTCATTAATTCTCAAGAAAGATGTACCCTCTTCTAATCGAAGCAAAACTTCTGGGTGTAACTTTACTCTTAATTTGCCAATTCCAACATGCACATATTTTATTTAATTAGATAAAATAGAACCTTCTTCCAAATCTACTCTGCTAAATTCCTCCCTTACTCCTCATCCGATTCCTGCTTGAGACTTGCTTCTTCTATAAAGCCCGAGCAGATTAACCTTGAGTTCTCACTTCACTCATAGACAGATGCTATGCTAGAGACAGGGCCATAGGAGTCCATGGTAGGGGAAGGTAAAAAAAAGGAGCTTCATTACCAAAAGGACCTACCGACTCAAAGGGGGCCTTCAGAGATGACACTCCTCCCTAAAATAGTTTGCTTTCAATGACCTTTGTAAGGAGGTGGAATGGTTCAATGGCAGTGAGGCAGTGGTCAGAGTCCAGTCTTAGAGACAGTCTGGGCACACATCTTGCTGTCCTTTCTTAGCTCTATCACAAATCCTATGCCTGACTTTTCTACATGTGTAACATGAGAATAATCAAAGCGCCAGGCTCTCAGGTTCAAAGGAGATAACATCAATAACTCATGGAGACCAATGCCTGGCACATTTTCTATGATCAGTAACAGACAGCCCTTATCATCATCATCACTGTGGCTCCTGTGGAAGTCACATAAGAACATACAAGACATTTAAAACAACAGCTGTTTGTTCACTGTCATCACACAGTAAGCAACGCTTGAAACGCATGCTGTCACAGAAGAACCCAAGGGGCCTGGAGAAAGATTGGGGTCTTGAGCATGGCTACCCAATGCCCAGCCCTGTTAGAGGGTCTATAATTTGAACGAGAAGAAAACTAAGTGACAGGTGTGCTCTGTCACCAATAACCCACCATGTACTTTGCAGGAAAAAGGATGTGAAAACCAGTGCCTTAATCATTTGTATGCCATAAGCATCTATATGTCTACAGATGCAAGCAGCAGACCCTTTTTCTTTAAATTCAAAATATCATGGCAGTTAACTAGTTAACAAAGGTTCATAGTGGAAATGACCTACATGAGGTTGAGGTTACTCTCCAAAACACCACTACAGTCTTCCTATTTCATCAAGTGCTATTTGCTGTGCTGTGACTTTAAGACAACAGACGCAAGTCATTTGAAATGTTGGTAGACTTTAAAAGAAAGCATATGAATACAGAGCTGTAGTGTTTTACACAAAAGCACTTGGAAGTAAGGGACAACCACATACTTACAAATTACTGGTATCTTCAGGGAGTCTGGTTATGCTAACTCACTTTCAGAAGAATAGTTTTTACACTCAGTATAATATAAAATTATGTAAAACAGAAAAATAATTTGAAGGGCTAAAAACAGGGATGATTAACATGATTTCTTAAACTTAAGTAATGGACAATTATGACAAAACAATGAATTAAGATCCATATATAGCATAGATTATTATATAGTCAGTAAATGATAGGAAAATGTTTCTTGTTACAAAATATAGTTGGGAGCAAATTTTAATATAGATATCAGCTAAATTGCAAAATACACAGAAAAGAAGATTTTAAGGAAATAAATCCAGTGTCAGGATTATGGGGATTGGTAATTTTTTTCTTTACATTTTTCTGTATTTTTCTATATAATTTTATATTCAGAAAGGCCTTCAATTAAAGTTATCATTCATATGTTCATTTCTATGTGTGACAAAAATATGAAGGTGAAAGGTAGTGTTCTCCAGGTTATAGTCCTGGACCCTCAGGTAAAAATTCTCTTCTCTGTTGATAGGAATTCTTTAGTAGAATAGTGTCAAAAGTATTCCTCTGACCATCTAATCCATGTTGAAGTTAGATGCCTTCTTTGAAAATTATTGCTATTTATACTTCTTTTTTTATTTTATTGATTTTATTACAGAGAGGAAAGGAGAGAGATAGAAAGTCAGAAACATGGATGAGAGAGAGACATCGATCAGCCGCCTCCTGCACGCCCCACAGTGGAGATGTGCCCACAAGCAAGGTACATGCCCCCGACCGGAAACGAACCTGGGACCTTTCAGTCCACAAGCTGACGCTCTATCCACTGAGCCAAACCAGTCTTGGCTTTGCTCCCATTTTCTTAAGACAGAAAAGACATATTTATCACATTTGCAAAAAAATAGAAGATAATAATGAGGGACAAAAATTCAAAACAAATCAAAGACTATAAATACTTAGATTTTTATGAAATGCTTAATCAGTACTCATTCTCCATCTTCCTCCCTCTCTCCCTCTCTCTCTCTCTCTTTCTCTCTCTCTCTCTCTCTCTCTCTCTCTCTCTCTCTCTCACACACACACACACACACTAATTTGTTGATTACCAAATATTTGCCACTTTTCAAGCATATGGGAATGGAATTTTTACATGTGTGAATACAAGTCTTTAAAAATATGTGATGCTTAATTCACACCAGCTACATTCCTATACCAGTTTGCCAACATACTAAGTTTCTTCTTAAATCAGCTCTAAGATATAAGAAATTCTTAAGAATTATAACTCCTTAATCTTAGGAAATGAATAACAGCCTTTCCTTCCAATCTAGTATTCTGAATACAAGCCGAGCCGCTGAAGTTATATTCATGAGGCACGTTTGAGGAACGTTAGCTCATGACCCCATAGATTAGTAAGTATATCAAGCTGCAGCTTGAAAATGCTGATCCCCTTGGGAGGGCCTAACTTAGGTAAGAAAATGTTCCTCTCACACCACTAGAGGGAACTAAGAGACACATCAAAGGAGCAAAGGGACATTAACAAAAACACACGTGATTTCTACAGCATCCCACTTTTCACCCACTTCATTAGTTCATTAGGAAGAACTCCACCCTTCTCGCAGAAAGAAGAGTCATAACACCTCCCAACACTTCTGTCTGCTTTCTCTTCACTAGTCATCAAAAGATAATCAGCACCGTTTTCTAAGGGAAAAGTAAATTACTAGTACTCCTATCTTAAAACTTAAGCAAAACATGTCTCCTCCCACCGCCTCCTACATTTCCCCTCCTTTTCTTATTAAATTCCCATTCTCTGGCACATGTGCTACACAGCAAGGCGAGTCCTGAGGGTACTGTCTTGAAGGAAAAGGAAAGCTTCCTGCTTTTTCCATGTCTTTTTTTTTTTTTTAGAGAAAAGACATTGTGCTCCTTATTTTTTGAAGGGGTCACTCACACATAGGTATGTGACCCTCTTCCCAGAGAATGGATCAGTTTATGTCAAAACATACATTTCTGCCCAGTCAGCGTAGCTCAGTGATTGAACATCAACCTATAACAGGGGGTCACGGTTCAATTCCTGGTCAGGGCACATGCCAGTTACAGCTCTAGCCCCAGTAGGGGGTGTGCAGGAGATAGCCAATTAATGATTCTCTCTTATCATTGAATTTTCTCTCTCTCTCCCTCTCCCTTCCTCTCTGACATCAATGAAAATGTATTTAAGTTTAAAAACACACACCTACATTTCGTGGATTAGACTGTGTCGACATAACCCTGGAACTATAGCCAAGCCTCACACAGGCAGCACTGGTCTTAGTGGAACTCTCGAAAGTGGGGATGTCTTGTCTCCCTCAGCATGTCCCACTTCCCAGAGAGACCAGCAAAAGACCGCTCCCCCTAGAACCTTCTGTGTGTCCCTCATATACCCACCCTATCCCCTGGTGTTCTCAGGACCACCCTACCCTTTCCTGCTATACCTTCCCCTGAAACAACTCCACCTTCACTGGTTCAAAGACCCTTATTCTGTTCATGTTTTCACTAGAGTTCACTTAGAATTTGGTAAAAGAGCCACAACTAGACGCCTGTGAAAAATCCAAACACTCATCTATCCCAGCACCAAGGCCAGGGATGGATTTAAGAGTTTGGTATCTCTGTTATATTTTCTAGAATCAAATGAAAAAAGACAGCTTTGGGAAAAATCTGAAATTGAGTATGCTGATTTTAGACTTTTTCCACCTCATCCTGTGATTACTCAAAGTAAATAAATAAATAAAGAGCCTGGAAATATCAAATCATGATGATTTTACATGAAAAAGAGAGTTCCTTTTCCATCACTATGCACGGTTTACGGAGGCTGTAACAATGCTGGTGATACTCGTCAGGGATAAATGGTCTCTTTAAAGGGGTCAGTTATGAGATCTGGAAAAGGTCTGATGAGCAAACAGTTTTTAGAATGTTTGGGCTATGAGAATTACAAAGGTTTCCACACAGGCAGTCATGATGTCAAAGAACAGTTTCTGGCTGGTCTGCCAGGGCTATGGAGAAAGTTTGGGATGAGCAGGAGGAAGCATCAAATGTTAACTCCTGGAAAGGTTTACAAAATGCCCTGGCCTCCTAACTGCCACACAATGAGCATAAATTGTCCCACAACAATTGAAACAGATGTTTCCACTTTGCAAATATTTGCCAGAGAAATAAAGGTCTCATTTCCCAACCTATCCTTGGGCTGTTAAGACACTACACTAAATCAAAACTTTATATGCTGAAATGTAAATTTATTTGGACACAGCGTGCCAATAATGTTGAAAGCCACCAACTCAGCTATTAAGAGTGGAAAATATCAGCCTTATTTCCTGCAAATATGTGGCTCACTTTATAATTATTGCATGTCAAGGGGTGTCTGACAAAAGTCTACTTCCAACCTCACCATCATAAAGATATCATCACTAGGCAATGTGGAACTCATTTTACTTAGTTTAGACTCATTATTATTCTACCCCTTTCTTCAACTTATGAGAGCAACTAATAGTGACAAATAACACCAACCTCTCCTGTGTTTTAGGGAGAGAAATCGTTGCATAATATTTCCTAAGAGAACAGATCACATCACTCCCTCAATTTTTTATGTTTGGCTCCCATATCAAACCAATGCAAACAACTACATTTTGATTTAAATTAAATTTGATACAAAACAGTCTTCTGGTTCTACTATAGATTACTGATTATAGTGGAGCTTCAAAGTTGTAAACCATTTAATTTAAAGACTTTTGTAATGCCCTCATGGATTGTTTTAGATAATTTTACTATAGGAAGGGGGGAGTACCTACACATGTCGCATGAAAATGAAGTTCGATGTTAACTTATTTCCTGAAAAGACATATTTGTGCTTCAAACATGTGATAGCAGATGTTAACCCCGTGTTCCTGCCAAACTCAAATTAATCTCTGTTAACATCTTCATGTAGCCCCTTGTTTTCAATGGGCTCCATAGTCCTGTTTAAGCTCAGTGACTTCAATGTTACTCCTCACACGCTGCATTGAAATGGCAACGCTGCATTGATCCAGCCAAACTGACCCTCCACAAAGCTAGCTGCAAGAGGTCTGTCTACTGACCTCTGTTAAAAAGACACAAATTGAAGTCTATAGGGATACACTGATTTTTAAAAAACTCGTGAATTACGCTGTCACACTGCAATTTTTCTTTTCCACACCGAGACTAACCATGAGAAGATGCTTGCTGACCAGGACAGTGCATGACCAGTTCGTAGGCATTGCGAGGCATAGCAGTGAGGATAACTTTGAGATGGGCTTAATGAAATGGGTAGACACATAAATGGTCTCAGAATGGACAGCCACTATTTTACCCAGGGTCACTTAAAAACATCACTCTTGTTCCACTGCATCACTCCAGAAATACAAAAGCTAACACCTTTACACCACTTCACTCAGTATTAAGAGCAACTGCCATGAGTCACTGTGGGTGGGCCTCTAGGGTCCCAACAGAGATGAACATGAACTACTCAGCGATGACATGACTGCACCCGGCACCTGTCGACACGTGCTTCTAGAAAATACTGTCTAGCCTGCTTGCTTGATTCAACTAGCGAAGAGAAATGACATGCACATTTTTGAGAAAATGGCCAAAACTGTTTGGTTATTTTAAACACATAAAAATTATACATATTTTATATAACTGGAGAATGATATACAACTGCATGTATGTACACAACTGTATACTTGTTTTTAACATGAAGTTATATATATATATTCAAGACGTATAATCTGATATTTGGATATATGTGGAAATTGTGAAATAATCACCACAACCCAGCTAATTAACGTATTTGTCAAGCACATTTCTATCTGAGAAATGATGCATCTAATGTTTCTGAGGAAAGAAATATTTTAAAGGAGGCTGCAAACTCCTGTATTACATACTGTCACACACTGCCAATCTCATCCTTAACTGACACTGACATAATGCATCTGGGTGGCGCTACAGCACCCCAAAGCTCTCGGATCCTACCACAAGAATAATCACTGCTAATATCTGGTGCATTTCCCCAGCATGTTCTCAACTATTATGTCTTTTTAATGTAACTGGTATAATACTCTATATCTTCCATTTTTTATATACTTCATCTTATACTTAACAATTTATCCCGTTGCCCTAACTGGTTTGGCTCAGTGGATAAAGCGTCAGCCTGCGGACTGAGGGGTCCCAGGTTTGATTCCAGTCAAGGGCATGTACCTTGGTTGTGGGCACATCCCCCTAGGAGGTGTGCAGGAGGCAGCTGATCGATGTTTCTCTCTCATCGATGTTTCTCACTCTTTATCTCCCTTCCTCTCTGTAAAAAAATCAATAAAATACATATATTAAAAAAACAAAAACAATTTGTTGTGACCATTTTCTGCTAAATATTATAAATGTCTTTTAAAAATACTGTATTTGATGGTAGCATTATATTCCAATGTATAGATAAAACACCTATTTCCCTAAAGTTAAATGTTTAAGTTATTTCTATTTTTTTCTCTATTATACATATTGCTTTAGTAAGTATCCATTTATATAGACCACTAGAGATCTGGACCCCTCGGGGGATGTCTAACTGACAGTGGGGGTTAGGCCTAAGCTGGCAGGCAGACAACCCTCTTGTAGTCCAGGGCTCTCGCTGTCCGGGACCCCTCGCTCCTTACCGCCCACCTGCAGCGGAGGTGGGAAAAGGTCCCACCACCACTGCTATGCTTGCCAGCCGTGGGCCCTGCTTCTGGCTGAGCTGGAGCGCACTGACTACCAGGGGGCAGCTCCTGCATTGAAGGTCTGGCCCCTGGTGGTCAGTGTGCATCATAGCAACCAGTCGTTCCACCATTTGGTCAATTTGCATATTAGCCTTTTATTATATAGGATTATCAGTATTGGAGGGGACATGATTTCCTTACACTAGATATCTTACTATTGCATTACTGAGTCCAAAGTTCTGAATATTTTTAAAGTTCTTATTTGTGCTTCTCTGAAAAGCTGAACCACTTTACATTCCTTCCAGCAATGTGAGAGCCTCAATTTCACTCTAGAGGAATTAAGTCCTAATGTGATAAGAATAAAGAATTATTTTAATTTGCATTTCTTTCATTACTAGCAAAGTTGACATTTCCTAGCACGTTTCTTGGTATTGTTTTTCTCTATGAATTACTCTGATTTCCTCATTTTTTTCTTTTTTGTTAAGTCAGTTTATTTTATTTATAGCTCTTCCAATATAAACTGAATATAAATGCTGATACTGAGAAACATTAGGAAGAGTTACTAAAAGATGTCAGAGCATCATGCCTTCTAATCCATCCTCCATGAGCTTCTTATGTAGTGCCACGAATTTGGCCACAAAGCCTTCCAAGTGATGAATGTCTACTACCAGCTGGAGATGATGTTCATAGTAAGCTGCCACCTGGGCCACTTCTCCCTCCAGCTGTCCATCACAGTTATGCAAAAGTTCCAAGAGAGGCCCTTCATTGTTATCTCAGGAGGAATACAAGGAGCTAAAAGCTCAGAGTCTTCCATGACCTTCAAGGAGCCTTTGTGGAGTCTGCTGACTGACAACAGCACGAACAGTCTCTCTCAGACACATCTCCCCATCTGTATTGGGGCTTCGTGATATGGAGCAAAAGAATATTATTGCACTCTGCAGACTCACACACACATAGGGCTTTCCTGAGCCTTCCGTGGGATTTTATGCAAGTCTGAGAGCCAGCGGTGCAGGAAGATGCAGACTTTCCTCCCTGCGCACGGTAGAGAACCCGTGACAGAGGCTGGGAGCAGGCACGCAAACAGCCAAATACCTACTATGAGCAGGTGCTATAACTTTAGATGTAGAACTGCAATACAAGATCCATCTGTAGGTGGACATATACGTGCCCATGGTTCTACACAAAGCATGTTTGTCAACCCCTGCCAATCAATCCACTTTAAAGTCTCCTAGAGAGTTTGTTTCAAGTTGCTCTGATTGTGCCATTGTTTCCAACATCCAAATTGCTACCCTGTCCCTCTTTCCAGCTTCCCTGGGATAAACTACACGGTGGTAGTTGCTTGCAATAGTGCTAATTTCAATTTTCTTTTTAAACGGAGCTGTGATGGTCTGATGTGCAATTCTCAATTTTCCTACTCCAACACCATCGAGTTCACATAGAACACACATCATCCTTGTCTTTCTATCAGCACCGCATGGTCCATACACAGATGAGGAAAGTCACTACGTAGCACCAGACTGTGCAGCTGGGCCATCTGCTCCTTGTGACAGTCCAGCCGTCCCAGTGAGCAGAGCGAGTCTGTCCACCCAGGGGCTCACGTCAGCTGGGGTTCGCGGCCATGTGCTTCAGGTCCCACCTGCCCTGCACTGCCACAGTTTTCCATGGCGTGTTTTTACTGTTCTCCAATGTTACAGATATTAGCTTTTAAGCTGCTGATTTGTTTCATATTACGATCCAGCCTTATAATTTGTCACTAATAGTTAAAACAATATTTATTATAAAGAATTCTAAAAATATGTAAAAATCTATTGAAGGATATAAGGATTACCCATGATCCTTCTAACTGGTGATAGTTGAACACTTTCATGTGCTTTCTGCCTCTTCTTCTATTTGTAATTATTTTTAAAAAATAAAATTGGGCCCGGCCAGCATGGCTTAGTGGTTGGGTGTCGACCTATGAACCAGGAGGCCGCGGTTTAATTCCCAGTCAGGGTAAATGCCCAGGTTGCAGGCTTGATCCCCAGTGGGGGGCATGAGGAGGTAACTGATCAATGATTCTATCTTATCATTGATGTTTCTATCTTTCTCTCCCTTCCTCTTTGAAATAAATAAAAAATGTATTAAGATAAATAAACAAATAAAATTGGAATTATTATATTGTGTTCTGTATTTCTTAATATCACGCCATAACTATCTCATGACATTAAGCATTCTTTTAAGACATTACTTCCATAACTGTGTGATATTCCACTGCATATGTGCCATCGTTTATTTAAATATGACTCCATCTAAATAATATTCAGTTTATTTCCTAATCTTGCTACTATGACTAACCTACCATAAGCAATCTCACATATTTGACAGTTTTTTTATTATTGTTTTTCCTCTCTTTATTGAGTAAGGTATTACATTTGTGTCCTTACCCACCCCCCACCACCACCCCCCGCCACTGACACAGTTTTGATGCTCTATTTAAAATGAAGCTCACCCCCATGTTCCCTCCCCAGACTACATCACACAGCAGACACCGCGCCTACCTGTTACTTGAGTAGGTGCGATCACTTGGCTGGCACTTGAGGTAGAAGCTTCGGGGGCCACTTCCACAGGCACAGGAGGTGACGTTTTTTCAACCACTGCTGCACAAGGATGGCGGGACCAAAAGGACATGAAAGCCGTTAGATGCACTGACATGCCATTTCAAAATACAAGCATAAGAACTGTCATGGGTTCGTAAAGCTCAAGGTATGAACCTATAGGTTTCAACATTTAGCAAGAATATCAGGGATAATTCAAAAGCCAAGAAAACCGACCTGTCATCAAATGATGATCCTTGGTAATATCTTAATACTGTAATACATATTACGCCTGACCACAGAAAACAGCAAAAACACTTCTCTTTTGCCTTTATAATACTTATAATACTAACATTATATAAGTATATTGATATACTTAAAGTGTATAATTCTAATGATTTATTAAGCTCTAAAATCAAAGACACAAAACATTCTTATCTTACTCTTCTACTGAGAATGCTGTTACACACAGCACAGGTGAACAAAGGCTACCTGGAAAATGTGAGTGCAGATGCATAGTGGAAATGCCTGGAGAGAGCTGGGGTTGACCAGGCTCAAGTTTGTTTTTCTCCTGATCCAATGAAGGTATTTCCTGCATGGTTGAGTTAGAAAGACAAAAAGAGAACTGAAAATAGGAATTATTTTTCATTTGCCTTATAATTATTTTTATTTAATTAATTCTACTCTTACAAAGGCACCAAAGGTGAATAGGACATTAGACAAAAACCTGTGCAATTGTGTGATTTTTTTTTTAAATGAACTATCACTGTGCCACTATTATGGCAAGCTGCTGAGTGTCGCCTGCAGTACTAATCCATGTGCACGCCATCACCCATCTTCGAGGGCCCAGAGCAAAGGGTCCCTTCAGATGCTGGAAACCAATGCCTTGGCTCTGGGGCCCACATATGGCCTGGAACAGAACAAACCCTGAAGGAGAACTAAACCGTCACCTCATTCACATGTGGCTCTGCCCCAGCTTAGATAATGGCTCTAGCAGATGTGTCATAACAAAATACACAGTATTAAAATGTGATATGCTGGTCAGTCATTATGGCCACTGTTAACCTCATATCTACTAGTAATAACTTGGCACCTCCAGCTCTCCCAGTAAGGGCAGTCCAGCAGAGAAACAGAAAGGCAGAACCTGGGAGGAGCCCACTCCTGTTCCCTGGACCACAAGCAAAGAGAGATTCATGATCAGTTCTAGCTCCAGCTCCTTAGGACTCGTGCAGACCGAACTTGGGGCTTGTCAAGCATCTGTGACCTCGTCTACACATTTGGGGCCAGGGAGCTACCAGGTTTAAAGCCACTTTTTAGTCCTCCCTCCTTCATTTCTCATCCCAACCCCTGCCCATTTGCACTATTCCTTCTATTGTCCATCCTTTTCCCCTTTTCCAGATGGCCCTCACTACCCTAAGTGTAGATTTACACTCTGATTCTCAGTTTATTCTAATATTTACTTGGCCTCTCCAGCTTCCTCTTTCTCCCTATCTCTGTCAATCCTGCTGTGACTTATCTTCTAAAAATACTGAGCACTTATTACTTTTCTCCACTTCTTAAGAACACACACTAGCTTTCTATTATCTAGTTAATCTGACCTCAATCAGTATCAGCTGCGCGCCAATCCTTGCAGCCCATGGTCAATGCCAGCAAGAAGATCATCAATCCACTCCCACCGCTAACAGACAGAATTCCCCTATCGGCCTGGGCAGCAGCCTCCCTCACCAGTGCCACCTCACCACTGGACAGGTGGTGTCCAGCTGAGGAGCAGACAACTGCAGGCTGGTATCCCAAGCCTCCCAAAGTTTCTCTTTCTAACACGTCTCCCCTGCTCCCCTCACTGACCTCTTGCCGTCCCAGCCACACCTTTGCACATGTAACCTCCCACCCCAGACCACCCTGCTTTCTCATCATCCATCTTCAATATCATGAGGCCTCTGCCAGGAGTTAAGACCACAAGGACTCGGGCTGCATTCTTCCCACCTCCGCTTTTCCAAATTAATTGCAGTAAGAGTACACAAGAAAATGTTCAGGCCCTCTTTCAGATTCCTAATGAAAGGCAGCATGAACTCAACCATAAACAGAGAAGAACGAGCCCAAGATAAGACGAGGCTGGGAGGGAGCTGGCCAGTCCATCCCCACCCTGAATGATTCCTCCCTCTTATCAACCAGAACCAAATTCAAAATCAACAGAACTGCGAACTGCCATACGTCACTGAACTTCAGGACATGCGAACCAACAGCTGCAAATGCTCATGCAGAACATGCATATCTGTTGTGCTTCCTCTGGGGGTTAATATAACATGACATTCTTCCGTGTTGGGTGCTATCACTCACAAATCACTGCTGGTTTTTTTCTGGATTCTTTCAGCACGTATGCGACTCTATCCCATGTTGATAAGGGAAAGATTTTTAAAACTATAATCATTTATATATGTATTTGCCCGACCTAAATTTGAATACTTACTGCAGTCTTGTCAACAAAATAACTATAAACGTATAAACATTTAATAATGACCTCATTGTCATGGTATTATAGAGAATAAAAACAAGATTCAAACAAGGAATAATATTCCTTAAATAAGACTTCGTTCTAGAAAATTTGTCTATTTCCTACTAATAAATTTCACAATTTATAGCCCCATTTTATGCCTCCAAAAAATAGGTTTATAAAATTTCTCTCAAATTTCTAATCAGTATTCTAGGAATGGTTGTAACTTTCAAAGGTAAGATCTGTTCTTACTCTAACAAATTCAAACATGCATGTTAAACTTTTTTGTTTTTGCTTTTAAAATGGAGTTTGTTTTTTAATTTTTAAAAATTTCTTTATTGATTAAGGTGTTACATATGTGTCCTTATTCCCCTATTACGTGTTAAATTTTAATCAAATTAAAAAGTGCATCGCTCAGTACATATGGGCCATAAGAATATACAATTACATAAGCCCGCCAGAAGCTTTCTTTCCGTAGATGGTCCAGGCCATACGTTGACTCTGAATTCTGTGTTAAGACATGGTTCCTGTTAGTCCCATCATTTTCTTCCCCTGGAATTTAAATTCCATGAAGAAAATACGTTTTGTGTGGTTTTTCGCTCTATTGTTTTCCTAGCATTCAGAATACCGTCAGCCATAGAGTAGGTGCTCACTAACTACCTTCTTGAATGAATGAATACTATTTCCTCCAACCAAATGATGAATATACATGCTACTGTATTGAAGCTTTTAAAAACCCATACATATTCCAAAAGGAAATCATTGTGAAGTTAAAGAAACAAAAAGAGACTTGTAAACAATGAATAAATTACCTTCTCAGGGGGTGCAGTTGCCACTAAAACCAGAAAAGAAAGGAGGACATTAGTAAAATTTAAGCAATCTACTACACAGTACTTTAAGTTTTAAAGTACAATGGAGGTTCAGTATGTCTCCAAAAGGATTAAGAATCAAACTAAATCAAATGCAGAATTATGGTCACCACTATTTTGGATGTTACACACGCCTGACAGAGGAAAATGGTCAGTGCTACGTCCTTCCTCAATTACAGGAGGTCAGCTCACAGATGCGATGAAGTTCTTTCCCTGTCTCTCATTAACTAAAAATTAGAGGCGGCAACACTTTCTAGTACATCATTTTATGCCTAATCTCAATTTTGTAGAACATTCCATATTTTAGAAAACAAACATTTCCTTTAATTGGTCATACTTGTCCTTAACATCATAAAATGTTTGAAATGCTTTCTGAGGTCAATGTTAAGAAAAGAATGCCACTATTTCAATGAGACAAGAATAGGTGCTGCATTCTTGATGCGTACTCATTCTTAATGAAGCTCTGTGAGCATTTCCAGGAAGATATGCTAGGGAAATTTCAGGGAAATATCACAAGCCAGTAAGATCCAAAGACAGATTAGCATCAATATAGTGAACAAATTACATATGACACAATCATAAACATTATCAAAGGGTGAGTGCTTATACCTTTGTATTTTGAAAGGCTTGCTTTTCATTAATCATTCCTTACGCCTTAGGTGAACATCCACCAACATTTTTCTCATGACCCAATGTCTCAGTAACATTAATATACAAGTTTGGTAGATGCATTAGCTCCTAAAAGCAATCAGATACCAGACTGCCCCCTCTGCTGCAATATTCTTGTGATTGGAAAAACTCAGAACTAACATTCTGTCCTGCCTGATCCACCATTAAGGAAGTCTTGAGGCAGAGCCAATTTTCTCCGGCTTCGCAGAGGATGAGGAGTTGCAAACACTTGGCCCTAACACTCCAAGTGTATAGGAGCAAACTGGTCAACACTGTCAACTCCAGGTGAGGTCCCATTGCTCTGCCTAACCAAGAAAGAAGTGCAGCAAGGCTAGGAGTGGAATGGAAGAGGCTAGAACACCCGAAGAAGGTTCAGAGCCCTCGACCAGGAAGGAGGCTTTGCCAAGATCCCAAGTCTTCACTAACCCATGGCACCTTTTCTCCTTACAAAATCCATAAATGAGCACCCTGAATTCTGACCTAAGACTCAAGTTAGAAAAGCCAACACCAGCTTTATTATAGCCAACATATATTCATACAAACCTAAGATTTGTTTTCTTCCCATGGGGGGTGAGAATTTTTGTAGTAATGGAGATATTCAAAGTATTAGCTATGCTGGCTTATATTGAGAGGCAGAGAGAGAGATAATCCTCTTTGGGAAAGCCATGGAGATAGATCAGCTGTCTAGGCTCCCTCTGGAGCATAAGGCCTAAACCACTTCCTTGAAAAAACACGCTTCCTGGTATCATCACCTACTCTGTGCATGACAACTGGCAAGTCGGGTCCCCTCTCCAAGTCTCAGGTTTCCCAACATGTAAATCAAAGGACTGTACTAAGTAGTCTCCCAGATCCTTTCAATTGACCCTGTCCTTCCTCCCCCTAACCTGGACTACCCACTGGATTTTATTTCATGGAAGCTCCTTTGATGCTTTACTTTTAAGCCTGTGGATTCCACTTTTTAAAGTAAGTAAATATTTATTAAACCCTCTAGACACAGAAGTGAATTTGGGCTATTCCTTGAAGGATCTAAAGCACTCTCCAGGACTAAAGACCAAGAGAAAGGGGCCCAAACACAAGACTATGTCCTGAGATTACCTTGGAATATTGTTACCTGCTAGGTACATATTACTCTAGAGCGGTGGTTCTTAATCAGGAGTCATTTCCCCCCCACCCCCACTCCAGGACATCTGGAAATGTTTGGACACCTTTTTGGCTATAAGAACTAGAAGGGAGGTGCTACTAGAATTCAAGGTCAGAGGCCAGGGCCGTTGCTAAACATCCTACAATGCACAGAGCAGCCTCTACATCAAAGAATTATCCACCCCCAATGTCAATAGTGCCAAGGCAAGAACCCCCTGGAAGGAGATGGACAGGGAAACCAAAGCAAAGACAGATGGCTAGCTCCATGATCCATTCGCACTCTCACCTTCGGGCTCCGCCACTCCTGGCCCGTGTTCCCGGGAGAAAGTCAGGGCCTCCACTGGCTCTTCCTTGGCTGGGAGAGGTGGAGGATGAGTACTTTTAGCAACAGGTTGAGTGTTCTTTGGCTTGACAAATACAGGTCCTTTACCTACATGGTGATGGATTGGCCTGCGTCTATGAACGCCAGAAACCGTATAACCCATTCCACCAGGACAGATTTCCTTAAAAGCAGCTAGATTTGGGATGGGAAAATATTCCTTTTAAAAATCTAAAAGTGCAAACTGATACAGAGGAAAATATCATGATGAGTATCTCTTAATAAATCATCACTAATATAGTTACATTTAAAATCTTCAAAGACAGATGCAAAATGCTTGAATTTCTATTAAACTTGCATATTTACAGAAAAAAACCCAACCCTTCTTTTACTAAACATTTTTCCATCTGTTAGTTTTTTATCCTACACAATCAGATTATATATATATAGCATATAAGAGCATATATTTTATATATCATTTATATGTATCAGCAATAAATTAAGTACTATATAATTAATACTTTACATATCACATATATTACACATAAAGCATATGTAATATGCTTTATATGTATAAAAGACACTACATAAGATATATTTTATTGGAGATGTGTGTGTAATATCAGCAAAAATTAGGCTTTTTTCCTTCTGCTATGGGTTAATTTCATAGATAATTAACAAGAAATTCAGTAACATCTCTCTAAATTAGATGGGCAAAAAGAAAAAAAAAATCACTATTTCAGGGAAATGAGAGGTTGAAATCATCATAATTTGTTTCCAGTTGAGGAACCCAAAGGACTCAGCCAGGATGGAGTGTATGAGCTGACATGGAGAGGGCAGTGAAGAAGGATTGAAGAGAGGAAGTGTACTTGAAGAGAGAATCTCAGGACAGTGGGGAGGAACCCAGTGCATTAAGACATGCTAAAGAGATGATGGTTAGGAATCAAGTTTAAAAAGGACATGCCACAGCCCAGCTGATGTGGCTCAGTGATTGAGCATTGACCTATGAGCCTGGAGGTCACAGTTCAGTTCTCAATCAGGGCACATGCCTGGGTTGTAGGCTTGATCTCTAGTGGGCATGCTCTCTAATCATTGATGTTTATCTCTCCCTCTCCCTTTCTTTCTGAAATAAATATTTTTTTCAAAAAAAGGATATGGCTGAAACCGGTTTGGCTCAGTGGATAGAGCGTTGGCCTGCAATCTGAAGGGTCTCAGGTTCGATTCCGGTCAAGGGCATGTACCTGGGTTGCGAGCACATCCCCAGTAGGGGGTATGCAGGGGCAGCTGATCCATGTTTCTCTCTCATCGATGTTTCTAAGTCTCTATTCCTCTCTGTAAAAAATCAATAAAATATGTTAAAAATTTTTTTCAAAAAAGAATATGCCACATTAGCATATACTTATATTCATAGGAAGGGATGATACATGGGCAAAAGCCTGACCATGAGCAGATAGCTAAATTATCCAGAAGACAGGGGATATTCTGTGCCTAGAATCACTATCCTTCCCAGCAAAGAGGTTTTGTAGAGTTAAAATAAAAAAAATAGACTGGCATGTGTAAGTTACTGACCTCCATTGCATAACCCCAAGGAACACGTAAAGAAAAAAGACTAGAGAGACAAGACAGTGTGGGCCCAAGGAGGAAAATTCCAGTGAATCCCTTTGGTGTTGGTACTGGAGACAAGTTACCAAATGCGGACACCAAGGAACTTATGGCCAACATTTTTCTTTTTACTTGTAAAATTGAAAGTAAAATCATTCACTTAGTATTTCCACTGAACAAAAGATTTCCTAGTGAATGAAATGGACCTAAAATTAGTTCCCAATGAAAAAGAAACTCTAAAGCATGCTAAAACATAATTTTAATAAGGTTCACACAATGAATGGTAGAACCTCCTTTCTATGTTTAACTATGAAATAGTTCTTACCAAGAGAATAGATGTTTCCAGAAGGAAACATGGTATTCTATCAAACAGCTAAAGTATTGATGACCTAAATATTATTTTTATGAAATTCACTACATAACCAAATTGGCTAAGTGTAAAAATTTTATCTTTAATATTATATTTAAGTTTAGCTGTTGTATGAATGTGAGTGCGCAGCATGATACTCACCATCTTGATTTACATTTCATGTAAGGGTTACAAAGCTACCAAAATTGAACTTAAAAGAGAAATGTATCTATGAATTATAAAGATAACTTATTTTTTACTACTGCTTTTTAATAATGAGTGGATCAGATCCTATATGAGAAAAATAAGACCTTTTGGAGATGTCTAAAATTATCTGGTCTACAAAATACCATGAACATTACGCTACCCTGTGCCTTCCCAGTTCTTTCTGATCCTACCCATCACCCAAAGTGGATCATAATATTTAAATTTACATTTAACCCTATCTGCTACAGTATAAGTTATGGCTTTAAGATTGCAATGGCCCTGTGAAAATTTGTGCATCTTCTCAATAACGCAACTGAGCAAACTTTTTATGTCCATCCACACCAGTGACATGGAGGCCACTCCTTCTTTGATAAAATCATGGTGCCCAGTATTTGCAGGGTATGTTTCTTTCTATTTCACTTCACTCTGCTTGACCCTGACTGAGAAATTGGCTTGACCCTAAATAAGGCACTTATACAGATTTACTCTTTCAGGGCATTGGGTAATTATGTACCAAATTGAAGGTTAAAGACTAATCACCTTCTTAATATTCAGGTCCCATCTAGAATTTCATGGGGACTTTGACAAGGTCTACCCTTGAGTTACTGAAATTACCTCCATTTCTAATTGGAGAAATTAAACAGCACCTGACAAGCACACCATCAATAAATGAATGAATGAGGCAACCTACATAAGGTCTAATTACCATGCAAGTGACGAGCGGCCAATTAGGAAAACGCATGGCTCAGCAGGGACTTCTGATCTCACTACACTTTTACACAGCAGCCTCAGAGTCCCAGAAGTGATGATCAACTGTAATGGCTCTTCTTAACACTCAAAAGGAAGCCTAATGTTACACAGAATTGGAAATCTCTTTGCATGTAATTATTTTTACAGTTCACCCTTCTATGTACATGGTTTCTACAGAAGTGACAAAAACACACTGTGTTATTAAAAACTAAATTTAGAATCAGAGACAAATAAAAAAATAACTCTAGCTGCGGAAGTTGTCCTGTGTACTTGTGTGGCCAGGAGTGAACGTGAGTGCGCCGCGGAGCATGTCTTACCTGTGCCTGGAAGGGGACATTTCTCACAGTGGGGGCCCCAGGCCTTGCCCACGCTACAACAGCAGAGCTGCTTGGTGAGGTGAACAGACAGAGGGTGCATGCACTGTCTTCCGGAACTGACAAGCCGGTAACAGGGCCCCTTCTCTTCCGAGACCACAGGGGTATCCGCTGAAGCAGAGAGACAAGGCCCGACGTCACCCAAGAAACCACAAAAACCAGTTGGACTTTTCACGTAATAATAAAAATAACTGTAGAGCCTGGATCAGAAACCATACTTCCGAATATGTCTATCTGGATTTAGGACCAAAGCTTTTCTTCATTTAGAGTCAGTTTACCAAATGAGTTTTCTAGTTCAGTCCCTCTTTCCATTTTAGAAAAAGCATTAAATCAGGTTTGTGGGCCTAAAAGTGAAAAGAAACAATTTCACACAAAATCTACCTGCCCAAACAAACCTCTTCACCTAATAGCAAAATCACTACACGGCAGCTATTTTCTTGTAGATGGCCATAACAGAAGTCGTCCCAGGGAAGAATTTGGTGAGCATCCAGGCACTATGGAAGCTCACAAACTGAACACAGTTGATGTGGCCAGCCAGCTGTGGTTGCTCTCTGTGCTTGGAGGACAGTGAGAGCTTGCAGGGCCTCATCAGATTGCACCCTAGGACAGTGAACAGGGAAAGGACAGCAGCAAACCCTCTGACCAGGGCCCCACGTCCAGCCGGACAGCAGATCACAGAAGGAGCAGAGGATGGGCTCAACCCTGAAGAAAAACATTGCAAAAGCACACCAGCCTACATTCCTCCAATACCTAAATCCATTCCCGATGGTCCTTCTATTCTAAGTTTGGTAGATAAGACTTCTTGAATCTAACCGTTATACCCTCTGCTGGGGAGAAAGGGCACATATGACAGCTCAGTAGAAGCTACAAGAAACACCTCAATTAAATCGAGATGCTATGTAGCAGAGTGAAAAGGGAAAAGGTCTACCACCTATCAGCAATATAGCTTAAGGGAAGTTACAACAACTGGGTATGATGGTTAAGTTTATGCTCATTTTAACTGGGCTAGGCCATGGGCCATGGTACCCACATATTTGGTCAAACACAGGTCTGAATGCTGCTATAAAAGCCTTTTTTTTTTGTACCTGAGATTAGCATTTAAAGTAGCAGACTTTGAGTAAAGCAGATCACTCTCCAGAATGTGAGTGGGCCAAAAGATCTGATCTCCCCCAAAAGAAACTGATCTCCTCCCAAAAGAGAGAATTTTGCCATCAAGACAGCAGGGCCATCAAACTCAATGCCCACCTTATGCTGGGCAACACTACAGACTTTTCCAATGTTGCCATGGTAACATTAGAGGGTCGCACAATAAATTCTGACTTTACTCTCAAAGACATGCTGCTCTAATATCAATTCAAATGTGAAGAATAATTATCATGAATTTGGTCTAAGGCCCTAAATTTGGAGGCACAGACCCAGTTTTCAATCTCCAATGTCAGTTATTAGCTGTATGACCTTGAGAAGTTATTTAAACTCTCCTAACTTCAGTCCCCCAATGTGTACAATGAGAACAATACCTATCTCATAAAGATGCTAGGAAAGTTAAAATGAAATGATGTGCATCAACATGACTGGCTTTGAAGGGATTTGTCCTTCATCTCATGACTTCCAAGGCTCTGGCAGAAGTTCCTGAGCACATCTTCTCTAAAACCCTTTATTTCTGTCAATTAGCACCAAGTCCATGGCTTAGGAAGACTATGAAGCAGCGAAGTCCAGACTCAGAATTCTTTTATCTGAACCTGTAGACACGCCCCCTGCAGCGCTCATCCTGAAGCTCTTGAATTCTTAAAGAAAATTAGTTGCCGCTCAGGTCAGAAAGTTTTCCCACTCTAAATGCAAAAGGTTATTATACTTTTTCTTGGATTTGCTCTGACATGTCCTAAAATTTCACCTTTCCCCAGACGTAGGGAGAGCAGGCTTGGAGAACGCTGCTGCATCCTGAATACACAGACAGAGAGGTGAGAGGCAGCAAATGCCAGAACCCTCCCACTTCCCCTCTTTGAGCTTGGCTAAGTCAAGGACAGACAGCGGGCAAGGAGAGAGAGAGAAATGGTTGCAACCTTTGGCTGGAGTCAAGGAATTCGGAGGGTGCATTCGGGAACAGGGAGAGCTTCCCATTGCTCCTCAGCGGTTGCCAAGGGCACTTCTTTAAGTTCACAGAGTCAGCTGCACCTTTTTTGGCCTGGGTACGGCCTAAATTCATGCTGTCTGAACAAACGTAGTCAATTTCCCTCAGCTGTCTTGCAGACTGTTTCTACACCCCTCAAGAGGGTATATTTCAAATGTTAATCCAGCAGCTACTGTGTGTGTGTGTGTGTGTGTGTCCCCACTCTCTGCTGCATCCCCATAACCATTGAGGGTACCATCTTCACAATTTTTTTCCTTACTCTGTAAGTATTACCTTCTTCTCTGATTTTTCTCATCTGTCTTCGGATTTTCCCCATCAATTTCGTCAAAATCTAGTTCACCAGCAAGTCCAACTGGATTAAACCAAGTCACAAACCCTGAAGGACTCTACAAATCTCTACGATGTTACGCATGGTAAATTCCAAGGCAAGAGAAATAAATCTGCCCACTCAATACTGGTAGAGAGCCCAGGTTATAACTTCAAACTCTAAACTGGAATATTTAACTAGCAACAAATATCTCCCAATACTTATCATTTCAGCTGTTGTAGCTGAACAATAAAATTGAATTATTTTTCAAATAAGAACGGATGGTGTTTTAATAAGTTCAGTATTATTTGGGCAATGACAGGGGAAAATAAATGTTAAGACAATGTGTGTTTCAAAAATCTCATTGGCAAATTTCAACAATCTCACTAAAACTTGGATGTCTGCCCTTAACACTAGACATACAATCTAGTCAAAGTTTAATAAAACACTTTGAGACCAGTTCTCTAAGTTTGCTAATCTGCAACCTTAAATGTAGTGATTTCAACAAGTCAAATTATTTAAGGAAATAAAAACATTCACAACAAATTTTATATCCAAACTCTGAAAAATCTTTTACACTTAAATTATAAAGCTATTTAAAATATTGACTTATGTAATTCACATCAATCAGAAATTATTTCTAAATTTTCTGGATATTGTCAACAATGTGATTTTTAGCCTGAAATTTCCAAATTCTTGCATCCATTTTCAAATGTACCTCGTATGCAAACATAATTTTACAGTCTTAACTTTACCACTGGCTAAAATGCTCTATAATTGTCTGTCTGTGCGTGATCAGAATTAGGTGAAAGAACATGGAAAAAAAGAACTTACGCGCAAAATTTCCTAATCTGCATTCGGCAGTTTTTAAAGGAAAATAGTAGTAGTTAGTAACAATGTTCCCAAAGACTCAACGAACTCATCTAAAAGTAATGAATGAGCCTGTCATTTTCATTTTATGACACCTGTTTTTCATGTCTATGGTCTCAGCTCAGGGCACAGAGTTAGAGGTAAATGCACAGTTGAAAACAAATGATGATATCATCATGAAGAGCATGTCTTGATCAAGTGGACAGTTTAAAACTGGGGCCCCTAGGGGTGCAGCTTAACATATACCAAAGCCACGTTAAAAACAGATAATTAAGAACCAAACTTCGTAGGGCAGAAATTAATACAGAATTGTTCTTAAAATTATCCTAATAGTTTTCTCTCTTATGTTAGTTTAAAAGGTTTAAACTTTAGTTGTATGTGGCTTTGAAAAATCTGCATTGCTTACTTACGTTGTAATAATGGGCACGAGAACATTTAAAAAAAAAGATAACTTTTAAAAATCTGCGTTTGAGAATTTTGTATCTAAAATGCCTGCATCTCTGTCAGGTGATGCAGTGATTACACTGGATTCTATTTCATGGTGAGAGAATTTTCGGAGAAACTCTATTTTCTGTCCAATATTAGCATACGTGGTTTGATGGAGGATTTACCCCTTGAGATGCAAGAGAAAATCATAGACACAGTATTTATTAAGCAAAAGAGTATAACTTTGGGGATGCATTTTGGTGGCTTTTGAGGACAACGGAATAGAATATCCAAAACTATTTCCCAGACTCTCCAACTAAGAAAGTACAGTGAAACCTCATTAAATCAAACACCAGTGACTCAGAATTTGGACTAATTAAAAACAGAAGCTGGGAGAAAGTTGAACTCTGCCTAAATAATGCTTAAAATACTGGTGAAGGAAAAAGTGTTTCATCTTGCAGGTATGCTCACTGTAATGAACTCTCTTCTCTTCATCAAATCCATTTCCTTAGCGTGCCTGTTCTCTCCCTTGACTTTTGGCTATTATATTTTTCTGAATGCAATAAAAATGCATTTTGGTTCTGTAACATAGGTTTATTGTAATATGTCATCCCCACTTCCTCCCTCTGGTCATTTTAATGAGGTTTTTCCTGCATATGTACAATATTCAGTTAGCCACTGAGTATTTACCTTAGTTTGCATAACCTCCCGCCCCAACCCCTGATCCAAAATGAGAATAAAAAAGTGATCATTACTTACGAACACAAGTTGTAAAAGTAGGATCCGGCCCAAATCCCATTTTGCAGGTACATCTATAGCTGCCCATGGTATTCAAACACTCACCATTAGGGCACACACCCTGTAGCTGGCATTCATTAATATCTGCAGGAAAACACAACTATTTTAAAAGCAGCATTCATCTCCTGGTGGACAGATTCTGGCTATAAATTGCACTCACTTTCTTTTTCATCATAATCTCTTGGTGATATATATATATACACACACATACATACATACATATGCCTAATATGCAAAATGTCCCCGAGGGAGTTCTACCAACTGGGAGTTAGATTGCTCGCTATGACATGTGCTGACCACTAGGGATGGCGCAGAACAAAGGAAGGCCCCAGCTCGCAGCCAGCAGCCACTAGGGACACCTATCTGCACGCAAATTTCATTCACTGGGCCTCTAGTAGTAAATAAAAATGCTAGCATCTTTTACATTATTTTTTTTATTAATTTCAGAGAGGGGAGGAGAGGAAGAGATAGAAACACCAATAATGAGAGCGAATCATTGATCAGCTGCTTCCTGCACCCCACAATGGGGATCAAGGCTGCAACCTGGGGCATGTGCCCTGACCAGGAATCAAACCATGACCTTCTGGTTCATAGGTTGATGCTCAACCACTGAGCCATGCTCATCAGGCAAGATGCTAGCACCTTTTAATGCAGCAGGTGTGAATGAACTAAAATGAAATCACAAGCTATGGAACATCTACAATTTATATGACAAATACTTATTAGGCACCTACTGTGTATCCACTGCTGTTCTAGATATGAGGGATTTACTAGTGCACAAAACTGACAAAAGATTCCGGCCTTCACAGAGCTTACCTTTTACTGTGAGTGTATGTTAGGTACTCTAGAGCACACAGGGAAGCAAACAGTTCTCCCTGGAGACATTGACAATCTAGTCGAACAGACATCCATGCAAAAAATTCACGAAGTGATAACGAGTTCAAGTGATCACAATTCGAGGAAAGGTCATAAACTTGAAGGTGAAGTATGAAATGGCCTGCACACACAGGAAGAGCTAGGAGAGGAAGTTGGAGGTAGAGGAGACGGCAGCATTGAAAAGCAGGTAAGACTTAGGGCGTTAAAGTTGGGAAGAAGTTGGGTAAAAGTGGAGGGAGGGGTGCGTGATCTCGGTGGGTGGATGCAGGAGCATATACACAGACACCGAAGAAAGGAAGGGGCATCAGAAATCATGAGTCAAACCGTTGGCTACAAAAGAAGTTCGGGAAAGTATATATCTGGAAAGAGAGCTGGTTAAAGCCAGGCTAGGTTTGAGTTCCATTTTATTGAGAACAGGGAGTACACTAAAGGTTTCTAAGCAGGAGAGAAGACGTCATCAAAGGCAGGCTCTGGGGAAATTCATCTGGTCAGCACATGGCTTGGTGAGAAAACATTAAAAGGTGGATCACTGAAGGAGCAATGCAAGTATGAGAATGGTGACAAGCCAGGTTGATGACCACGAGAATAATCAAGAAGAAAATGAATAAAGATTAAACACACACACACACACACACACACACACACTTGACAGCGCCTGGTGTTTGACTGGCCTACAAAGAGAAAGGAGCTGAAGGTGCCTGGGAGGCTTCTACTCCCAGAAAAGAGGAAGACATTGTTGGTTTTGTGGAAAGCTCTGAAGAGGAAGGAGGTAGATGTAGAGATCAGAGCTACACTCAAAAGTCACACTCAAGAATAAATGTCCAACAGCAGGAAAGGAAAATTCAGGAAGCGAAAGGAAACCAGAACTGGAAATGGAGACTTCAGGTCATCTGCCTGGTGGTTGCTCTGGTTCCAATGTTTGAAATTCATTCATTTCAAAATTCTTATGTTGAAATCCAGCATCAACATCTGATGGTATCAAAAGGCGGGGCCTTTGGGAGGTGCTAAGTCTAGATGGTGGTACCCTCAAGAATGGGAATAGCGTCTTGCAAACAGGCTCTGGCGGATTGCTGGTCCCTTCCTCCATGTAAAGACACACGAGAGAACACTGAAACTGGAAAAGGGCCCTCAGCAAAAGGAGACCATGCTGGTGCCTTGATCTTGGACTTCCCAGCCTCTAGGACTGCGAGCACTAAATATCTGTTATTTATAAGCTACCCAGTAGGTGGTGTTTTGTTACAGCAACCCAAATGGACTAAGACAGTGATCTAAAGGGAAACCAAAGTTAACTGGAAAAGGAGAGATAAAAAAATGTGCTGACTTTAAAAAGAAAGATTATAGCCAAAACCGGTTTTGCTCAGTGGACAGAGTGTCGGCCTGCGGACTGAAAGGTCCCAGGTTCGATTCCAGTCAAGGGCATGTACTTTGGTTGCGGGCACATCCTCAGTGGGAGGCGTGCAGGAGGCAGCTGATTGATGTTTCTCTCTGACCGATGTTTCTAGGTCTCTATCTCTCTCCCTTCCTCTTTGTGGAAAGTCAATAAAAATATATTTCAAAAGAAAGATTATAGAGTCGTTTGCAAAGGCAATTAATTAACAAGCAAAAGCAGAATATGACAATTTCAAAATTATCAGTCATTTCTACTTTGGTATATGAAGCTTAATGGTTAACAGACTTGCTATTAGCATTTCCTTTTTAAATAATACCCATTTCCTTCTCTCATTAATTCTAATAAAGCTTTTATTAAGGATCCCAAAATATCAATTTTCTAAATTAAAACAACACATCGGAAGCAAAACCTTACTAGCAGAAATGACACATAAAAAAGCACATACAGCCCTCAATAAATCAGTATTTGTTTATAGCTCCTATTCTAAGTAGCCATAGATATCTATATGGCCATACTTTATCCAACACATGCAGTTTTTAATTTTATTTTAGTGATAGAATACATTTTTTCAATGACATTCAAGTGACAAATTAACACATTTGTTGTATCAGCACCACAGCATCACAATTTGGGTCCGGCTGGAAACTGGTCAGCTAGATTACACTGGGCCCAGCATAAGGCCCAGCACGTGACCATCTTATTCCTTATGACAGTGTGTTGGGCTGTCATACACATTCATGCACAGCATATACTATTGCCCTGTAACTCATTCTCCTTAGGAAAGTCCAGCTGGGGCTTACATGGTATGAGCAAAGGCCCTGTTGTATGATCCAAATTAAACCTCAAGTTTGGGTAACGAGCCACCTGTGGTCAGGAAGGCTGGACAAAATCGCCTCTCTTCCATTTCTGCTCATGTCCCCCCAAGAGGTGCCATGTCCGGCCTTCCTTTTTCTCTGAGTGGCCTCTCCTCCTATTCACTGGCTGCACCACCACCATTCCTGGCTCACTTCCAGGGACCCAGAATCTCCCCTTGCTTCTAACATCCATCCCAGTCTCCCTGCTGCCTGGAGGTTGCGGCGAAGGGGTTCTGCCCTGACATATAAATACCTTGTGCATGACCACTGCCTGTGCCCTCTTGGACTCTCCTCAGCATTGCCCACTGCCTCAACCATGATGCCATAGGAATGGGGGACAGGAATTAAGACTTTAAAAAAAAGTACAACTATGGCTACAGAGAGGAAGGAGTGGAAAAATGAATGGAAAAAGAGGAATCGTGTAAAATCCTCCCTTTTCCTGCTATCACTAATCAGCTAGTGCCACGAGCACCAGCCAAACCAACTCCCCTAATTTTGGCCTCAGTAACCCAGAAGCATGACCCTTTCTTCATGAAAGACAGCTTCCAGACAAACTCCCATTTCCCTCAGCTACCTCAATTTATTTTTGTCATATTGTCTAAAGTACCGTAAATTAGAAACTAGATTTCCGACTTTTAAAAAAATGTATGTACAGGAAAGTATATCAAACTAGATAAATTTTACATACACATACTGTGAAGGTATATGCATGCATGAAGGTGTACACATTTGTGTGTGTGTGCACTCTGTAATTACCACCCAGAACATGTTTATTGCCTGTGAAGGCTCCTTTGTGCCTCTTCCAAGTCAACACCTCTGCCCCCACAGGTCACTGCTACTCTGACTTCTATCACCATAGATTAGACCTGCGTGTTAGGGAACTTCACATAAAGGCCATCATATTGTTTATGGTCTTTGGTGTGATTTTTACATTCATCATTACACCTATGAGATTTATCAATGTTGTTACTGCTGTATTGTATTTTATTGTGTGAAGCTATCAAAATTAATTTATTCATGCCAGTTTTTGGCTATCCTTAACCACGCTCCTGTGAACACTGGCATATGTGTCTTTCGATAAGCCCGGGTACTCATTATTCTCATATCTGTATCTAGCGGTCGGATTTCTGTGTCACTGGAGAAGGTCCATGTTTAATAAATACTATCAAATATTTATCCAAAGAGGCTATGTCAATTTCCATTCCTGGTACCAACTGATCCACATTCTTGTCAAACGTTGTCAGTCTCTTTCATTTTAGTCATTCTTGAAGAAGGGTGGTGTGACCTCATTAAGGTTTCAGCTTAGGTTTCCTTCTCATTAGCCATTTGGATTGAAAAAAATTACCTTCTCAAAGGTAAATATCGATAGGAAACTTGCGGGTTGATGAGATGGCTTCCCTTTTAGCTCAGGGAACATCACTTGATGATTCTCAAAAGGGAGGGTATGTGACCACCTAGGGGACATGTTGGGCTGTCACAACGACTGGAGAAACACAGGGGTGGACGGACACTGGGAAGCAGACCTTTCTAAAAGTGTGGTGAAATCTCCCTTGACAAAGAATTGTTCTGCCAAAATGGCTATGTCCTCACACAGAAGTGATGGAAATAAGTGTCTGTATGTGCAAAAGGCACCACTGTCTGAGGAAGATGATGGGGTGGGGGTGGGTGCTGGTTACATGTGAGGACTTGACTCGATGTCTGTATTTTCTGTATCTGGACAGTCGCTTGCTGTCTCTGAGACAGTGCTTTGGCCAGAGGGTAGGTGGGAGGCTGAGCGAAAAGCAAAACAGAGACTGAGTCTCCCAAATCCCTGAGTCTGGGGTTGAGTAGTTAGGAAAAATGCATAACAAGAGACTCATTAAATAACCTAATATAACACAGCCTTCCTACTGCAGTACTAGGGAATGGAATAACAATCTAGTGAGTCAATAGCCCCCACCATTACCCTTTATATTTGTATGGCACACCCTACTTCAAGGAACTTCATAGCAATTCTGGATGGTGAGCCACACAATAATTATGTCTGCCTGATAGAGTTAATTTTGTTCAAGATCATATTTCTTTTTCATAATTAAGGGGGAGTGGGGAAATTTAATGGGAAAAACTATACCACTACAATCTAGTTTTGGTCTACCCAGGATGCTAAATTGTTAGCTGAAACAAGTCACTTAATTTCTGTCCATCTAGGATTTCTCTCTTGTAACACAAAGGGATTGAAGCAGATAATCCCCATGATTACTTTCTCGCTTAAATACTCTGACTTCAAAATAATCTGCCAGTTGCCAAGGTGGAAAGAAAATGTGACATTTATGGATAATATATTACAAATAACGTAAGTGCCCTTATGGGAAATAAACACACTTTTATATATCCTGTGTGTTTAATAATTTGCTGCCTTTTAAGTGACGCAAGTTCATACAGGAAATGAGACATGTCCTGTAATCAACAGGAATTAGGCCCAAGGTGAAACAGCACATGAAGATCTTTGTGCTGTGTGAAAATCTGAAGCTTTCTGGTGATGCCACTGTGAGCATATTCAGTGTTTACTGATGGACAGACATGCCATCAAACAATTTAGCAATGTAACTTCTCCTTAAAAGCAGAAAGAAGTATCTCTGGAGGTGAATTCTTTCCCTAACCAGACAAACCTTTCAGCTCTTGAATAGGGGTCACTTACTTGGGCTAAAGGAGGAATCCGTTCTCTAAAAGGAGAATGAATTATATATTTCTTCAACTTCCACAGAAGCAGCTGCACATTGGATACACATACCCTTGAAGTCACATAACAATATTCCACATGGTACATACCTGCTTGGATACTATTAAGGGAATCAAATTTTAGATATGGGGTCTATTTTCCTTTTCTAAGTGGTTTGCCTAAGAACACATCTGACCATCTTCCTCTCCTGTCTCTCCGTGCCTTCCTCCTCCTCACAAAGTCAAGTCATCTCTTGCCCATTCATAATTTCTTTCTAGGTTTTCTAGGTGCATTGCCCTACAGTGTAAAAGTCCCAAAGCCACCAAACAAATGAACAGTTGGCAAATATATCCCTCTAGAACAGTGGTTCTCAACCTTCCTAAGGCCGCGACCCTTGCATATAGTTCCTCAAGTGGTGGTGACCCCCAACCATGAAATGTTGCTACTGTTATGCATCGTGATATAAATATCTGCATATTCCGATGGTCTTAGGTCCCAGGTTGAGAACCGCTGCTCTAGAAGAAGAACCATGGAAAAAAATGGTACATCTGATTTGGCTTCGCCCAGCCGGCATGGCTCAGTGTTGAGCATCAATCTATAACCAGGAGGTCATGGTTTGATTCCTGGTCAGGACACATGCCCCAGGTTGCAGCCTCGATCCCCAGTGTGGGGTGTGCAGGAGGCAGCCAATCAATGACTCTCTCTCTCTTATCACTGATGTTTCTATCTCTTTCTCCCTTTCCCTTCTTCTCTGAAAAAATACATTTAAAAAAATAAGCAGCAGCAGCAGCAGTCCTGACTTTGACAATTAGGTTGAACAGCAGACATAATTTGTAAACCGAATAAGCCAACTCTGAAGCTCTGAGGCTTTGATAAAAATATGTTTAAAGCACATATCTAATATAAATACACTGTGCATAAATCTACTGCATCCACTTAATTCCTGATAGGAAAAAATGTAGATGTCAACTTTAAAAATGTAAGTTTTTCAAAATTATTATAGGAAATAAATGAGAAAAAAAAGTTTGAAGGGCAACAGTCTACAGCAATTTTACTCAGAGTAATTTACACTAACTACTTTGTTAGGACTCTGCTAAAAGAAAGGTTCTGTGGCAAAATATGTTTGAGACACACTGCAGAGTCCACAAATACGAGCACATGGACTCCTGTTTTGGTTGCGGTTTTTTAACTTGTTATGTTTCCACACACTTGGCCATGGGACCCATCTTTGCACACCATTTATTAACATCCCTAAAATGCTGCTCTCCGGACTGGCCCTGCAGCTACCGTCCAGGTCTCTTCACGGTAATATCTGCTTTGACCGCAAGAAGAGCTTCCCTACTGACCAGTCATTATCCCATCATTATAAAATGATAGATTTGGCCGAGACCGGTTTAGCTCAGTGGATAGAGCGTCGGCCTGCAGACTGAAAGGTCCCGGGTTTGATTCCGGTCAAAGGCCTGTACCTTGCTTGCGGGCACATCTCCAGTGTGGGGCGTGCAGGAGGCAGCGGCTGATCGATGTCTCTCTCTTATCAATGTTTCTGACTTTCTATCCCTCTCCCTTTCTCTCTGTGAAAAATCAATAAAAGATATTTAATTTAAAAAAATGATAGATTTGATCATAAGAGGAAGTGAGCCATTGTGGGAGCGACTACGTTCCTCCTACTTCTTCCCTCTTCAGGGTAACCTGACAAAAGAATGATCAGAACCCATAGAACAGCTGTATTTATTTCCTGATACATGTGTACTACACATGGAAGATGCGAATGGCACACACATCTCTGTTGGTCTTGGATTTCTGTCTGACTCTAGTCTACAAATACTGCATTCATTTCTCCTTGAAACATTCACAGTAACATGAATCCATCATGGCTTCTCCTATTGATTTTATAGCCCCCAGAGATGAAGGTCAAAGAGCTATTGGAAAATATAATGTGCTAATGACTCACTTCACCACTATCCTTCCTGAAGAAAAGCAAATAAAATAAACAGACATTTCCTTTTTGAATCCCATTTCGGTGATTTGAGCTGAGTAAGAGGACACATCAGAAAGTGATTCTAAAATAAAGAGGAATGGGTTCCAAATTGATTTTTAAATGCTGGAATAATGATACACAGGTCCAGATTAGATTTGTTTAAATTCTAACTGAAAGGAATGTGCCTATTTAAACTAGAAATAGCAGCAGGAGTTGTGAGAAGATGCCTTGAACGGTAAGCTAAACCCGTCAAACAGGAGAAAAGTCTATTAATTCCCTCTTAGCCACTGACCACTGTAAAACATGATTTGACCTCACATTAGGTATCCCACAGTTTCTGGGATTAAATCACTAAATACAGCAGAACAGTGTTTGAATCTCCATCCAGGAGGCTAAATAAAAAGAACTTTAAACATTTTTAAGTGTCTTGAAGAAATAAATGATTAAGCCTGAATGATTCCAGTCTTGGTTTATACCTACTGATGTTCCACTATTATTTCCCAACTATACAATAAGAACGATCGATTTTAAGTTTCGTCTTTACACCTACATTACTCTCATAAACATAGTCCCTATTTTATATTACATATTCCTGAGAAAGAAACAAATGTCACAGCAATCGATTCCCCATTGATAATGGAACTGAAGGGTACTTTAGAGACAGCACTGAGAAGGGGATTCAGAACAGGCCTCCCCAAGAATGTGCCACTTTGGCAAGTGAATTAGTTTAAGATGAAGCCATATTTAATATAAAATAACCAGGGAAAGCCTATATAGAAATGTCTAAGCCAGGAATGGGGAACTTTTTTTTCTGCCAAGAGCCATTTGGATATTTATACCATCATTCACAGGCCACACAAAATTATCAACTTAAAAATTATGTCGCTCTGAAAAAAGCTCCTAGATTTATTGAATTTTGAGTCCTGCCTGCGGTCGCCCTGGCAGGGCCAGACCAAAGGATACAGCAGGCCAGACGTTCCCCACCCCTGGTCCTGGGCCTTGGAGAAGGAAAACACACTGTTTAACTGTCCCTAGTGTGTTTTCCAATTCGTAAAGAGAAGCAAATCAGGAAGGAGGGGAGGGACATGGTCAGTGGGCACTCTACTGAGAGTGGGAAAGGAAATGGTACATCCTCTTCTAAAGGAAATTGGCACAGGATGAAGCAAAGCTTAGAAAACAGCACAGTCAGAGGGTCCCATTAAGGTACTAAGCCTAGTCAGAGGGTCACATACAGGTTCATGGTCACGCCCTAACAGCATTCTCTGTAACAGGGAAAAACAGAAACCAGTCTGAAATCCAACTCTAGGGGAACGGGTAAATGAATTAAACATTAACTGGGATCCCATGGCAGCGCTACAGTAATTTTGAAGATCATTTAATAACATCAGAAAGTATACTATATAAAGTAAAAAACAGTTTGCACAGCTGTCAATGAAATTGCAAGTGTGTATGTGTGTGTGTGTGTGTGTGAGATTAGCAGGAAATCTAGCAAAATGAATCAATTTTTGTAGGAGATGGTGGAAACTTTCATGTTTCCCCTTTATATGTTTCTCTCATTTCTAAATTTTAAGCAACAGGTAAGAATTTTATAAATAGAAAAGACAGGTGAGGGCATGTATTGGGGCGTGGGAAACACTGGGGGAAGGTCAATAGGGGGAAAAAAGAGACATATGTACTACTGTTTGTAATACTTTAAACAATAAAAATATTTTCTTTTAAATTAAAAAATTTAAAAAAATTTTAAAAATAGAAGACTGATTTTTTAAAGGAATGTGTTTTTTTTTAAAATAGCATCTAACTAAATGGGAACTTCCTTCTGAAACTGTATAGTATTTAAATTCAGTTCATAAAGTGCTTACAACATGCCACCTTAGTTTTCTAACTGTGTGAGAACAGCATCTTCATAAGGGTAAGAATTCAATTACCCTATACTGCTCAGAGTGTCCCTACTTAAGGCATCATTAAATGTATGTAACATGAATAAGTGTATGAATGGCAGGTGGTCAATAAATTTAGGTTGATAGATGTTTACTTACCACAGATAAAGAAACTACCTATGGATAACTGATGGTATAATTTTAAGCTTTTCCCTGAAAAGCTTTTAGATATACTCAAAAAAGAAGAATATATACACACTAGCTTAACACCATATTCCAAATTTTTCTAATATGAGGAAAAACATGATTCTTCAGACTGACAATGTACTATCTACTGTGTAAAATCCAGATAAATCCACGTGGAAACTAGAGAAGATGAAAAATTAAGAGACCATCTCAAAAGAGAGAAAAGACAGATTATCTACAAAGAAAATATAAAAGGTAGAAGAGTCAGATGGCATTGGTATAACAATCAAGATTATTATTAAAAAACTGTTAACCTAGAATTGTATACCTGACAAGACACATAAAATTAGTTCAAAATAGAGTTTTCAGACATATAAAGGAGTTTTCAGACATATAAAATTCACACTTCTCAGCTAGTCTCAATGAACAAAATGTTAAAGGATCTAATCTAAAAAAATACACTGTTAGCAAATAAAAATACAGGCCACTGAGTTAAATTTGAATTTCAGGTACACAACGAATGCATTTTTGTATAAGTACGCTTCCAAATTATCTGCTGTTTATCTGAAATTCAAATTTAACTTGCTTTCCTGTATTTTATCTTGTAAATCTACCTCAAAAGAAAACAAGAACCCAGGAAAAAAATATAGGATGTAAGAAACCATGCTGAGTGCAGAAATTGATAAAATGTCAGTAAGTTCATATACCTAACAACTGTATGGGGGGAAAAACCTTTTATATATTGACATTAGATAATATATAATTCAAAAATAATTATGAAATGATGACTCTTATCTAAGGCACAAATCCATTTTCTTTTAAATATGTGAGTTGTCATAAATGGTCTTTGGACATTTCCATGTTAAGAGAAGTGCCACTATTCCCCCAGCATGCTCACAAAGCCTGTTCTATCTGTTGTACATGGTGCATGCAATCAATCATAGGAGTCTTGCCTTAAAGTTACAAAGCACTTCATCTTACCATGCCTGTATGTGTTAACCCAGCACATGCCATAGGCCACCTTCTCTTCTCCAGCCAAGTAGGTTTACTTGAGGGACTCACCTGCACTTTCTAGTCTTTTCAAGACACACTACTGCAGTCACAATCAATTTTTCAGGGAATCATTAAGAAGTCTGAAATGCAAGCTAAAACCCAGGCAAGCTCTTCATAACCAAAATGTCCCATGAATGGTTTAGTTATATGGAATATTAATCAAGACCGGCGAGTCTCATTTTATGACCCAGAGATATGCCCTTGAAAACAACGTGCATTATCTTTCCTATGGGCCAAATAAAATTCAATTTCAGATGCACTTTGAGGAGCTATCTAAAAGGAGCCCTTCAGTGAAACTTGTGAGAATGAGTATTATTGTGCCTACCGTATCTGTTTTGTAAATGTGTTATATTGAAGCATAATAACCAGAGTAATAAAGTGACGCCGAAAGAAAGTTATGTGGACAGCTCTCTCATATTTGCTTTAATGGGCTCTTGAGGAGCCAGCTAAAACCCAGCTAGTTGGGACAGTGAATAAAGTAAGTTACATGCTGCTAATTCAAAGTGATTTAATTATACTAAATCCAAGGGCAGGAACGATGTCTTATTCATCATTCATTACATATTCTTGGTCTGCAGCTCAGGCGCCCCGTGCCAATTAATGTTGGTGTAGTATTGAATAATTTTAAAAGTTCTCAATATTATCTAGGAAAATGGAATATACATACACAGGATTAAAAAGTGTAGACGCCATCTAGTTGTTTATTTTGGCATTGCCCGTAGCACCTGGACACATGCACAAAATGTAGAAAATAATACTAAGCTGATTTTATACCTAAACACTCCTGCATCATGTAAGTGATTTTAGTAAATCATAAGGGAGATATTTGCTTTTAATAAAAGATTTTACTAAATAGATCAAGCCCCAAGTACTTTCAGAAATAAATTCTGCTTTTAAAACTTAGGTTTACACCTAATTTCATAACTCATTTCACACCAAAGTTACAGATCAGAGAGAGAATTCAACATTTGGGGTGCAACTTAGCTTTCAAGTAAAGCAGTATGAGCATATGAGGTTCCTATTGTCATCATCACGTGATATATCATTTCATTTAATTCTCGTTCAATATCAGACCTGTAGCAGAGTCACAAAATGACAAATGACGCTCTCGATCCACAAGGAAATAGAACTGCATTGGTTGTTATGAGAAACAAAGCAAATGATAACAACCCCAAAATATTGAGGGCAAGTCTGAGAGCTCCATGTGTGTATATGTAATAAATCATTCCTCTGAAAAGATAATTGCAGTACCACTAGCGAGAAGAAGGAGGAAAAAAAAAACACAAAAAAACACCCGACTTTGAGGGCAATTATTTGAAAGCTCCTCAAATTAACTTGGGCACAGTTGGTTCTTTGTTACCGAGCACATATTAGTGAAAGCTGTATCACTGGGGGAAATAATGTCATTCTAGGTATTAATCACTTCAATTTTACATGTGCTTGGTAAGCCGAGAAGACGTGAGACTGTAGGAACAATGTGGAATGCAGAAGTAATTAGATGCCGAGTGGGCTCCTTTTGAAAACTGCAGGATAACAGAACCAAAAAGCTTCAAGGCTCTAGGAAAATGGAGGATATGTATGTAACGTGAGAAAGTTCTGTTTCATTTCACTGACCAATCATATCACAAAGGGAGTGAAATTAAGCCCTTCTTTCAGAAACAATTTTAACAGGTTATGTGGAATGAAATCATAATATTTTTAGGAGTTAATCTTCTAGTGTAATTTAGTGGTGGCTTCTTGAGGCACCATGAAATAGTTTTCTGTGATACTTTAAGTCCAGAATCTGTGCCAAAAAGTATAACACTGTTTTTGCAAATACCCTCCTGAGACAAACATAAGACAGGAATTGGTGTTACTGACATCAGTGCAAATGACCATTTGTTATGCTCAGTGTGAACAAAACTTGTTGAGGGCTACTTCATACCAGCCACACCAGGAGCGGGGGAAAGCCCTCAAGCAAGTGCTGTTGAAAAGTTTCTCCATTCAACTTGTGAAATGAGATAGAAAGTGGCTACCTGCAAATTTTCACTTCCATTTCGACAGTATTTTGATAACTATGAACTCTTAGAACCTTGAATCAGTCAGTAGAAGGAATATCAGATAATCATCCTTTGCTATTAAACAAAACCTTATAACCCTAACTGATTTGGCTCAGTAGATAGATCATGGACCTGTGGACTGAAAGGTTCCCAGAACTGATTCCAGTCTAGGTCATGTACCTTGGTTGCGGGCACATCCCCAGTAGGAGGTGTGCAGGAGGCAGCTGATAGATGTTTCTCATCAATGTTTCTCTCTATCCCTCTGCCTTCCTCTCTGTAAAAAATCATAAAATATACTTAAAAACAAAAATAAAAACCTTATAAATGTTAACTGCTTTGACTTCTATTAAGTTCAGCACACATAGCATACCTTCTGTTCCAATTAGTGAGTATTCACATCAGTAATATTTTACAGGTATATATGTATACATGGTAAAGGAGGCCATATTGGACACAGAAAACAATTGGAAGTTTAATCCTGGTTGTTACTCTTTTCATATGTGTGACCTTAAGAAAGTTACTCTCTCTATGCTTCAGTTTCTAATTGGGATTAATAATGTCTAAATCCTATCCCACTCCCCAAATCATTCCTATTCTTCCTCACTTAACACTTAGAGAAGTTAGGAGCATCTGTCACTCATGCCTTTCTAACAATTAGCCATTAGAAGACAGGCCTCATCACAGAGGAGACTTTAGGAAACTACATGTCTAGGGCTAAAACTTATGTGACACACCAAGATGTCACTTCTTTCTTCTCATGCACAACCTCTAACCCGAGAGAGAGAGAGAGTAATGAGAGCATCAGAGAACTGGGGTGTCCCCCAGAGTCATCTAACCATGTGTGCTGTACAGGATAGAAATCCCCTAAAGCATCCTGGCCAATAGTTAAGCATCTGTTGGGTCACGTCTGGGCGCAGGAGGCTCAGTACTTCCAAAGGCATTTCAGAACAATGCTGGGGAATGCTATTCCATAGCAGAGATTACTTGTAGTTCTAAATATGCCTCCTTGTCACTCCATTGTATTGACTTTGGCTTTTGAAGCAACTCACGAAAGTCTAGTTTGTAAGACAGTTAATCAAACATTTAAAGGCGCATTTACAAACATTGAAGGCATGTTTATAAATCAGCCATTATATTTGTCTTTGGTCTGCACTTCTCCACGCTAAACACTCTCAGGGTTTGAGGCCCTTCACAAGCTTGGTTGACCTTAGTAGCCAAAAGATAATGAACATGAATACATAAATACCCAAAACCCAAATTCGGTCTGACTGACAGAGTACAAGGTCATTACTTCTAATGCCCTGCTCATTCTGCTTCCACTGATGCAACCTAAAATAGAGTTGGGCTTTTTATAGAGACTTTTATCCAAATCTGTGAAATTAAAACTTGGTTTACACTGTAGTATATACATTTAGCCATCTATTCATTTATTTAACCTACTCATTCCTCCTTCCATTTAATTTAATCTTTCATTCACTTAATACAATCTTTCAATGATATTTTAAATTCTGCTGGCACACACATAATGTTGATTAATCCACTATTCCTGTGTCACTGAGGTTTGCAGACATTCTTCAAAAAGTGCCTTGGACATCCTCTCCTTGATCAGTAATTCTAACTTTCCCAAAATTCCTCATATATGAGCAGGGCATAAGGTGAAATTTCTAAAAAACATGGTATGTGCATTTCAAAAAGAAAATTAAAGTCAGTGAAAGCTCTACAAATCATAAAAGCTACGCAGATGCTGTATGGAATAATTTATTCAAGAAAATTCTCAGTGAATTAAGGTATTTCTTTGACATGAACCATTTCTATAATTCATAATATTACCTTAATCTACTGTCTTATAAACAGAACCCCAGACCACAAGTCAGAGACATATGGTACATTTTTGACATGGATTTTGGTTCAATAAGTCTCTTAGAAGCTGTTCCTATTTATGACATATAGTCCAGTAACGAAATAGCAACATTTTCATCCTGGACACGTAAGGGGATATTAGGAGCATTAAGTGCATATCCCACAAAATAACAAACAGAATGTGTTATCCTAAATGGGTACTAAACTCGGTATGGAGACACCTGAGGTACAACCTCAGTTCTACGTACTTGGCCACAGGAAAGCCGCTTAACCAGCCTGAGCTTCAATGTCCTTCGTTTGCAAAGTGTTGACGCTGGGCTAAATGACCTCTGAGGTTCTCCCTGCTTGTACAACTCTGCTGTGGGTTCAAGATAAAATGAGCAAAAGCACTCAGGTCCTGTCACCTTTAGCTACCTAGTTTACCTACTACCTGGCTAGTGTGTGTTCACTCTGATGTTTAACACCTAGACACTTTAAGGTGGCCAGCAATACTCTGAGAGCAAAAAGGGAACCCTGCTGCCCAAACATGTGTCAGCAAAGAAGTAGTACTGCTAGGTACATGCATGTGCTCATGTGCACACACACATGCACCCATGCATGGATGGAAGGTGACTAGCCTGGAGACCACTAAGCGATCCATAATGTAATCCAATCTCCTGTGGATTTCATTGCAAATGAATAGAAGGAAAGAAAGTTCCATAAAGTTTACATGGTAGCGAAGCTATTCTAGCAACTTTACACTATACCCCTGTATTTCTACATAGCTAAATGGAGTGAGCAAGAGGTGAGTCATTGTATGACCTCACCTGCTGGGCTAATGAGCAAGGCATGGCCAAACAACTCAGGTCTCTAAAAGCCAAAACAACTGGGAGTCCATTACAGTGAATTCTGTTAGCCTTACCTTGACAAAAGGTGTTGTTAACCCTCTTATAGCCTTGTAGACATTCCATCATTTGGTTATATCCATGATAAGCTGTAAGGGAAGAAATAATTCTTTGTTATGTGCTTAGTATTAATTCTTACAATCCTAAATTATTATATGTGATACCCAGAGCCACTTTAGACATTAGTGGTCCTACTCATTTCTAAGATACCAATTCAATATATACTAATTAGTTTCACATTGTCCTAGTTTGTCAGTATATTTCATATTTTACATTAGACATAGTCTCAATTATTTGTCGGTAGATGCTGATTATGTTAAATGGGAGAATCATAAGACTTTTATATTTTATTCCAGTTATTCCTTATTTATATTACAAAGGATTGCTTCCTCTCCAACCATTGCTACAGGCGCTTGAATTTTCTTATTGTGGGTTTGGGTGACTACAAGCTAGTCTTCCCGAGACACTCCTGAGTTATGCCTGATGTTCCAGCAAAGTTCATGAATAGCACTCCATTTCACTCTCAAAAGTGTCCCAGTTTTCACAATGCATGGTCTGCTTGCCTTAATTGCAGGATAGCATATTCTAATTATGAGCTGATTCTTACTAATATGAATTCTGGAAAGAACAGGAGATGAGGAGAAGAAGCTGGGATCAGTTGTATGAACTTATCACTCAGAAAACTCATCAGCAGTATGAATGCTGCAGTCACCAATTTGCCAAAACCCTACTTCGCTGAAATCTGACACTCTAAAGTGAAACCAGAGTTGAAATAGCATAATTTCTGGAATCAAGGAGACCGAGGTTCTGCCCAGCAATACTCTGCAACGTTGGGAAGCAACACTTCCTGGGCTTCGAATGGCAACTGTGCAATGCGAGTATCACCTCTACCGACCATGCAGGGTTGTGTGGAGTTTAGAGATAATGTACACAAATGCCTGCAACAGGGCCTGAAAAGACACATGTCAATGACACATGTCACGGTTATTTCCTGAAATAAAGTATTCTTTATTAAAAAGATAATGAACAATACAAAATGCGCCATAATCAAAATAGGTTAGACTATTAAAAAGACCTGCAGAAGTAAGTAAAATAAGCCAGTCAAAGGAAGATAAGTATCACATGATCTCACTCATTTATGGAATATAATGAACAACATAAACTGATGAACAAAAACAGATCCAGAGACAGAGAAATATCAATCAGACCATCAAACCTCTGAGGGAAGATAGGGGAGGGGGGAGGGAAAGGGAGAGATCAATCAAAGGACTTGTATGCATGCATATAAGCCTAACCAGTGGACACAGACAACAGGGGGGTGAGGGCATGAGTGGTGGGAATAAGGGGAATAATGGGGGAATAAGGACACATATGTAACATCTTAATCAATAAATAAATTAAATACAGAGAGAAAGAGAGAGAGCCCTGCAGAAGGAGTAAAAAAGGAAAGCTGAAGTAAAAAATAAATCTTATGGAAAATAAAAGTATTTTGCATTCTCCACACTAATGGAACAGGGTATGCACTAAGTGTTGTTTTTCTCCTCCTTCATTTCCTTTCTTTGCCATATTTCCCCTATCTTCAGATGCTTCAAATGCTAGGAAATGGATAGAGTGAGGAATCTGAGATTAGTGGGTTAAAGGGAAAGGTTGGCATGGGGGGAGCAGCCCGTTCACCTCCTTGACTGAAAGTCTAGACTTCTCCCATGCAACAAAGCCTTCTGGAGCAGACTGCCTACAGAGATCCTGGAAGCTCTGTCTGTGAACTGTTCAAAGGCAAATGAGAGGCAAAGGCAGGAGCGGGGCAAAGGATCTCCTGAAGTCTTCCTAAGCTTAGGATTCAATGTTCATTTTCTTCTAAAATCTCTTAAGGGACAAATGACTTACTCATATTAAGTAAATTTTTTAATAGATTACAGACTATTTAATAAAATCATCTGCAGATTTAAAACTTCACAGTAAAAACTGATCCACAGTGAAAGGTATTTCTGTATGTGGCTAAACAAAAACTTCAAACATTAAATAAAAGCCATTTGAAAACTGAGGTTTGGACTATTTTGAGTGAAAAAAATAGAAAGACATGGAACACAAAACCATACCATGTAAAGCCAAGGAAAGTCTGTTCTCTCCCAAAAGGAGTATGATTTAGAGTGTAGTACCAACCAAGGAAAAGAAAGTTTATACATGACACAGGAAGAATGTGACTCCCAGTATGTTTCTTGGGAGTGAGTCACTTAGGCACAAACAAAGTAAATGTCAAGATGCTAATGGTTTACTTCATTCATAATCCACACTGTCCATCCCCAAGTGAATCAATCTCTTTAATTTTATACATTAAATGAGTCACCATATGAATTTATTTCATCAGCCTTTTGTTAACAGTGTAAGCAACTTTGCACTTTCACATTCTATCTAAATTATCATCAACATTAAAATATAGAGCTATCAAAACCATATAAAGTAGATGAATTTATACCCAGAAAGCATAATTCTAGGTAAGAAAAATAAAAGGCCAGGAATAGAAGTTAGGAACTAAAAGCAAAAAACAACAAAACTATGATTCATATTATCCTTGTCTTACAACTTTGGTTTGTGAAAAAAAAAAAAAAAGAGAGAGAGAGAGAGAGAAAAGAGAAGAAACTAAGCAAAAGATCCTATCTAATAAAAGAATAATATGCAAATTAACCATCACTCTGCTACACCCATGAGCCACACCCACCAACCAATCAGGAATGAGTATGCAAATTAACCCAACTAAGATGGTTGTGGCCACGGAGAGTGCAGGAGGTTTGGGTTTCCCTGGTAATGGAGGGAAGCCAAACTTTCCCATACCCAGGCTAGCCCAGGCCTCCACTCAAGGCTACAAAGTTTCAATTATAGATGATAAATAAATCCCAACAAAAATGGTGGCAGCCATGGAGTTGGAGAGAGCAGGAGGCTTGGGTTGCGCCCGGCAATGGAGGAAGACAAGCTTTCACAGCTCTGGCCTGCCTTGGCCTCCGCTAATGGCTAAAAAGTTTCAGTTATAGAAGATAAATAAATCCCAACAAAAATGGCTACAGCCACGGAGCAAGCAGGAGGCTTGGCTCTGCTGAAGGCTACCAAATTTGAATTACAGAAGACAAATAACCCCAGACACCAGGGCCTCCGCTTGGGTCGCCAAGGGGTATGGCCAGCTTGCAAACCACCACAGGCCCCTCGCCCAGGCCACCCCACACCTCAAGGTAACCCCCACCTGATTCAGGACACCCTTCAGGGCAAACCAGCCAGCCCCAACCCATGTACCAGGCCTCTATCCTTTCTAATAAAAGAGTATTATGCAAATTGATCATTATTCCCACACACAAGATGGCTGTCCCCATGTGGACACAAGATGGCCAGCAGGGGAGAGTAGTTGGGAGGGACCAGGTCTGCAAGATAGGGTAGTTGTGGGCAATCAGGCCAGTAAGGGAGGGCAGCTGGGAGGGACCAGGCCTGCAAAGGAGGGCAGCTGGGGATAATCAAGCCTGCAGGGGAGGGCAGTTAGGGTTGACTAGGCCAGCAGAGGAGGGAATTTGAGGGTGACCAGGCTTGTAGGGAAGGGCAGTTGGGGGGAACACCAGGCCTACAGGGGAGAGCAGTTGGGGAGGGACAGGCTTGCCAGGGCAGTTAGGGGTGACCAGGCCTGCAAGGGAAGGCAGTTAGGGGCAAACAAGATGGCAGGGGAGCAGTGAGGGGATCTGACTGGCAGGCAGAAGCGGTTAGGGCAGTGGTCAGCAAACTGCGGCTCACAAGCCACATGCGACTCGCGAACCGAGGTTTGCCACTCTGTTGACTAATGAGTTTGCTGACCACTGACCTAGACTCTCAATTCCAATTATTTTAGACTGTTGTTGTTCCTTGTGATTAAGCCCCTATCCCAGTGGTTGGCAAACTCATTAATCAACAGAGCAGCAAACAGTGGCTCATGAGCCACAGTGTGCCGACCACTGGGTTAGGGGCAATCAAGAAGGCAGGCAAGTGAGCAGTTGGGAGCCAGTAGTCCTGGATTGAGAGAGGGATGTCTGACTACCCATTTAGGCCCAATCCCATGGGTAGTCGGACATCCCTTGAGGGGTCCCAGATTGGAGAGCATGAAGGCTGCACTGAGGGAAGGACACACACACACACACACCCCACACACACACACACACACCTGTGCATGAATTTTGTGCACCAGGCCTCTACTATATATATATATAAAGAGAGAGAAAGGAAGAAATGAGAATAAGTGTAAGATAAAAGAAAAGTACTGGAGAAGAAAAATTTGGCCACAAAACAAAGTTGAAAGAACTGGGTTTGTCTTTCTTTAGTCCTTAAACCTAGCAGCAGGAAATATACCACCCTCTACAATATTCCTACAAATATACACAGTCAATGAAGGGTAGGCACTTAAAATAAAAAGTAATATTTTTTCAACACTTTAGATACAGATTCTCATATTCCTGATCTATTGACTCAATAGCAAATGAGAATTGGGAGTCTAACACTGGTTCTATCTAACGTCAAACTCCAGGCTCTTTAAAATCACATTAACTGTCTCCTAGATGCCCCTTCCATCAGGTTCCCAACATAATTCCAGGCAAATGGGTCTTCCAGTGAAGAGGGACCATCACATTCAACCCACTTGCTGGAAATCCACATTATCATCATTTTCAAATCAGCCTAAAAAGTCCACTGGGGACATCCTTGCAGTACTCAATGTTCTTATTTGTGTGACATTTTCCCTAAGTAAAGGTTATTAGAAACTTTAGTGGCTATTTCCACAAATTGGTCCTCTAAAAGAAGGCAGCATTATCAACAAAACAGTGATGCTAAGTGAAATTAACTTCAGGAGATTTAGAAAACACACAAGTTTGAGAGATAAGGAAGTCTAAATGAGAGACAATTATTTAAAACAAGTTACTATGATGGGAGAATAGTTTATAAGACAGACATAGGGAGCCACAGTGATTTCAAGATGGCAGATTGTAGACTTAACAGAGAGGTTTCGAAAGCATTTGAGAATATCAACCAAATCAAATAAAAATCACTCAATTGAAGCAAATGAGAAATTCCTTGCAGTGTAAAGCATTTAAAAAAAATTAAAAAACTCTTCAGTTATACAAAGCAAAAAGAGAAGACTGAGAAAAGTATCACTCCCTTCCTTAGCAAAAACATGAATAAATGTAAAAACACTCCACTTAAAACAAGTTACCTTTGTTTTTCTAAAAAAAAAAAAAGGATTAGAAATTAGTTTTACAGAATTAATGCTACATACAGAAATTAAAAGTCAAAACTATATGTTTGAGAAAAAGGTAACAGAAAGATGTAGTTCTGGACTTATTCCAATCAATAGGTTCTGAAGAACAGATTTTATAGAATAATCAAAGCATGTGAGTGTCAATAGCCATGTGATTGAGAACTGTGATGGTATAGAAGCACGAGTAAGAAGAAAAGGGGAGAGTACTGGATCCTGGTAAATTTCTTTTTTACAAATCAGCAACAATCATTTCTTCATTTGAGCTTTTTTTTTTTTTTTAAAGTTATAACAAAAACTACAACAAAAGTTGTGGCTGTTAATACAAATTTCATTTAAGAAATTTAACCTAAGAAATCGCAACTGCATTGACTTTTATAGAATTTGAATCCTGTAATTATCATCTTAAAAGCTATCCTGTTTTCTCTTCCCCTGAGAAAATAAGCCTATTTTATTTTAGCATATCACCTCTTAAAAGGCTTTTTTAAAAAAATATGTAATCTGACTGAAGAAGGCAACTCATAACTGTACTTATTAAAAAACAGAATAGGGCCAGAAAGTTGTGACTCAGGTGGTTGAAAATCAACCTGTGAACCAGAGAGTTGTGGTTTAATTCCTGGTTAGAGCACAGGCCTAGACTGTGGCTTCATCCCCAGTAGGAAATATGCAGGCGGTGGAAGATCAATGATTTTCTCTCATCATTGATGTTCCTATCTATCGCTCCCTCTCCCTTCCTCTCTGCAATCAATAAAAAAAATATTTTTTAAAAAGCAGAATGGGTATAAAACTTTTCTCAGATCTGTAAAGATTCTGGAAGAGAAAAATTTTTGCACGATTATTCTACAATTCAATAGGAGTTCTTTGAAAGTTGAAGTCCCACCATTAAAACAGTGATCTTAAGGAAACAGATGTGCAAAGGAAAGATGACATGTCACTTACATGGCTTCTTGGGGCATTTCTGGCATTTGTGAAAGCCCCAGGAGGTCCCCACGGTTCCACAGCAGTCCTCCTGCTTGGAGAGGCCAGGGAGCGCTTTGCCACACTGCAATGATGGGGTGTGAAATACGCAGGTTAATGGAGTGCAGGATGCCCCGATCTAGAGCACTGCTGAGCTTCAGCCACATTCTAAAACAGCCAAGTTGTTATCAACAGAATTAGAGAGGAGCAAAAACACCTCTAAAACTTCAAAACAGAATACTGTGATGGAATCAAGACTACACTGAAATGAACAGGCATATTTTCTGGAGCTTCCTGGCATTTTTAGTCTTATGAGAATCTGTCACTGTTCAGAGCGCTTCATAAAACTTACGTTTTCAAGCCCCCTTTTCTCTTAATAGAACCTGAAAATGTAGAAGATCAATATAAACCTTTAGTTTCAATTATCAGTGGATCATCAGGAAACAGCACTCTAAGGGCAAGACAGGTGTGTAAACATTTAAAATGTGACACAGCTCCCATTTACAAGGGGCTGTTGGTCTCCCTGTAACTCCTTGGCCCGGGGAGGGAAAGAACAGAGAGGACAATACACGAAATGCTCACTGGCTGAGCCGGATCCGCTCGACTGACCTAGGAGGTTGGCCAAGCTAGGCAGACACTGGCAGGTTTGAGACAGCAGGCAGAAGAGCAGGGCACAGAGGCCACTGACCAGCTGGAGTTGCCCAATGTGAAGGTCCACCTCATGGCGGTGGTCAGGCACAGCAGGCCAGAAGAGGCTGAGAGGCAGGGGTCTGCAGACAGACCAACTCCATGAGGTCGGGAAGGGTCTAGGGAAGCTGACCCGGCTCTGTGTGCCCATCCTGAGGGCAGCTGTGCAGGGAGAGCCACTCCACCCCTACTGTGCAGGCTCAGCCCACACCCCCCATCTCAGGGATCTGTCGGTGGCCTTCCGCTGTCTCAACCTCCGCAAAATTCTCTAGCGGTTTCAAGAGTCATCTTTCCAAAGACAAATCTGACCACATTCCTCCACAGTCACTGTCAGTGACTCCCACTGTCTGAAGGCTGCCAACGCCCTGTCCTTCCTATTCCTGCCTAAGACTGCTTTTCTGACATTCTCTCTGCCCTCTTCACCTCCTTACACCCATCCTTAAGGATCCCAAAAGACAAGTTTTCTCAACAGTCTTTCGGAAAGCTGTTCCTTCTCTCTGTTGGCCCGCCCTTTTTCCTTTGTCCAGAGAAACTTTCTAATCTCATGAGCCCCAACTCTAAAGAACCATCACGGGAAGTCTCGTTCCTCCCCAGTTTTAGCAAGCTCCTCCCTCCCTCTTTCCTCCGGCACGTTTCTCACACTCCCACAGCCTCTGCAACGCATTTTACTTGAATATAGACCTATTTTATTTACCTTTATATTCCAGTGCATAGTACACATCGCAAATGCTCAATAAATGCTCGAGGGAGAGAGGGAGGAAGGGACAGGGAGGGGAGGAAGGGAGGGAGGGAGGGAGGGACCAGTTGCCACCCACCCAGGCGAGCAGTGGCTCTGTGAAAAGCAATGGAAATCAGCCAGTGCAGAGGCCAGTGAGTGGGACATTGGCAGAAAGTCGGGCAGGTGGTGCACCTTCCAAGGTCAGCAGGGCGCAGACATGGTCACCTGGCAGTCTCCAGGGACAGTCTTCTTTCCCACGGGTCTGGGCACAGCAGCATTCTGACTGAGGCGCCAAAGTGACCAGATTGAAAAACGAAGCCAGAGGTGGCCCTGCACAGTTCATGGATTTTTAGTTATATCATAGCTTTGAAGTCATTAAGTTGTGTGTGTTTTTTATGATTTTAAATGATTCTGGCAGAATGTTGTGTGCTCCCCAAAGCTGGAACATGGTGAGTGAGAAAGGGAACGCATGAACAAATAGAGAACCTGATAGAAGAAAAAAGCACAGATTGGCTAATTCCAGTAGTACCCAGACTCCTTCCGTTTATACTCAGAGGCTGCAATGTGACATGCAAGGCAAGGATGAAGAAAGAGGCAGGGATGCTCCGGGCACAAGACGAGCAACACATTGGTCGCATTCAGAAAAGGAGAAGGGATTGAGAAGTACAGACTGGTAGTTACAGAATAGTCACAGGGATTTCACTAGAGCATAGGGATACAGTCAATATACTGTCACGACTATGTATGGTGCTCAGTAGCTACTGTACACCTCGGGGGAACACTCTGTGAAGTACATGACTGTCTAACCACCAAGCTGTGCACCTGAGACTAATACAACAGAACTTACTGAATATGAACTGTAACTGAAAAAAAATATTTTAAAGAAGGACACAGTAGTCTCACTGTTACAATCTGCTGTCCTTCCAGCTTTACCCACCAGACTTCTGTGAGACACCAGAGCACATCACATGTTGATCATTCCTCTATCAGGCTCTTCGTGAAGCAAAACTCTCAACACTTGCTGACTTTATATACCATATTTTCCGACGTATAAGACGACTGGGCGTATAAGACGACCGCCAACTTTCCCAGTTAAAAATATAGAGTTTGGGATATACTTCCTCTATAAGATGACACCCGGCATATAAGACAACCCCCGACTTTTGAGAAGATTTTCCTGAGTTAAAAGTCATCTTATATGCCGGAAAATACGGTACTCAAAGGTTCAGTAGCAGTTAAAATCCAATTTTCACCTGGGATTCCTAGAATGTTTGACTTGGTCCGGCGAAAATAAATCATTTCTCTCTACCAGGCCTCACAAAAGGTACCAGGTTTTTGTTACCGGACTCGAGCTGCTTTATCCCATGGCTTTGCTTTTTCAGGTCGACAGCCAAGAGCAGCACAGGCCTTCCAAAGCGATGAAATAAACGGCTGTGTAGGTGGTACCAGACACTGTGTGTTCTTCCCCAAACTGGGTCTGCACAGCCTGAGGACAGGCTGCCAGGGATGAAGACAGGCTTGCAGCGAGGCACTAAGTTCTAGGTATACACCCTGTAGTGTTTGAGCGATGAAGAGCTTTCAACGTGTGGCCAGACACTCCACCCAAGAGATCTTTGTGGCCAGTCTCAGGGCGCTCGCATGAGACTACCTAATACCGCTAGGTCCTCCCTGACTGTGGGAAATATTTAGAGGAAAAGAAGGCAGAGGAAGGATCTTCTCTCCTCCATGCTGAAAGGCCACAAGGGAGAGACCACATAGAAGAGGATGCTGGAATTCAGAATGTCCTCTCAGATGGGAGGATTCTGCTTCTCCGTGAGACATCATTACATGGACACAGATTGACTCTGCCGAACTACATTTTTATGTCCAGATTGGGGTGAGTTTTACAAGTGAAAAACCAAGTGGAATTTCTCCTATGTGAATCATTCACCACATTTTCAAAGAAAGCCAGTCTCTCATTTCACAGCATACCTTGCACATAAGCAATCCAGGAGAAGCGTGTTACATTTACAACCCAATGTTCAGCTATTTCAAGCAAGAAAATTTTATCCTGTCAAATGAGCAATGTGTTATAACTGCCCCCCACCCGCCCCCAAATTCACACGACTCCGCGCTGCACATTGGGGGACACTATGACTCCACACACCCATGCTAGGATTCTGCAAATGCATGACCCACGTAAAGCAGTGCAAAGGGAACCATGAAGGTTCTGGCCAACATATCCTGTGGGTATCAATTAAAGGAAGTAGAAATAATAAACACTACCTGTAGCCATGATGGCAGAGTTCAGATATGTTAAATTGTGTTGCTTAAAGCTAGTTACATCGTGATGGTATTAGTAGGACTCTCGGCTGCAAGTCACAGGAAGAGAGGATTCAACTCATTAAGCAGGAATCCATTTCAACATTTAATGCCCCTCAACAATGGAAGATACTGACATCTTCACTCGGAGCACAGACTGCGCGAACGCCTCTCAGGAATGCCCAGAATATAAAGCAGATGACTCTATGGTGTCTGTCAGGTTTAGGGTTCTATGTTCAATATATGCTGATATACATATTCCTAACCACCTCTTTTGTCTTACTTCCTTGCTCATCAATAGCTTCAGCAATGCTCACTCCTAGGGGATTATGCAAACTATATGGAAAAGAAAACAACAACACACAAATAGAGATACTCCTGATCCTTATTAACCAGTACAGTGACCATGATCCTTAGAAAACTGGGTGCATGAAAATGACTCTTTGACCCTTCCTATTGTTATATCTACTTTAGCACCATGCTTCAGAAGGTGAAGCTATTCGAGAATCATAAGAATTACTTCACGAACATCCATGTTATAATACAACATTATTACATTATGGTGTGAAAACCTTCAATTTTCAAAACTTACGAATTAACAGATTGCAAGATAATGTACTTTTCCAAACCTTGGCCTGATTGAGAACACTTATCAGTAGACTTTATCCTCAATTTTGGGATAGTGCCATAGTACTTTCCTGGTCAACCCGTGATTACAGATTTTTTAGAGCTCCCTCTAAATACATAAGCTGGAATGATAGCTCGAAACTTATTTGGCAACCAAGGCTTACCATTTTTATTAATTGTAAAAACTCACCACTGGAGTTGCTTCAAAGATGAACAATAACTTGAAGAGACTGTGATAAATAATGGAGATTTAATTTTCATACCATAAAATTACTGGTACCTCCAAATCCTCACTCCAGGAATGTTTGCACCATAGGGCCAGGGGAAAGAAGATCCAACCATGGGAAAGAGAAAGAAGAACTGAACTGACTCATTAGACCTGGATATAAATCCCAGTTCTCTCTGATGAGCAGTGAGATGTTCAACAGATAGTCCAGCCTTTCTGTGCTAGTAATGGGACAATAATCCCAACTTAAAGGATGGTAGTAATATTGATTCATACCAAGCAGGGCTACCTTTATCCCTCTGGAAATTAGAAAAAGGTGACTCTTTGGGATGTGTTCTGCACTAGGACATAGCCTTTGGAAAGCAGATTGAAGGCTGACTTTCCATTCGTCCCCTCAGCTCTTGTGCTGTGTAAGTATCCTATCGAATGAAGAGAGAATCTGCAAACTGACCATCACACCATAACAATAATGGCTGTGCCCCACAGTGGAGGCAGGGATTCCATAACATAAGATGGCTGCACCCACAGCACAGGCGGGTATCCCATAACACAAGATGGCTGTGCCTACAGTGAAGGCCAAGTTTCCATAACGAGCCTTAATGAGCAATCAGCAGGGACCTGAGGCTGTACCTCCCGCCTGGTGGGGCTTAACAGGAGACTTGAGGCCATGCTCCCCACCTGGTGGGTCTTGATGGGGGACCTCAGGCTGCACCCCTTGCCCCAGGCCAGGGGACCTCAAGGCATACCCCTAGGCCCAGGGACCTCAGGCCACACAGCCCCCCTGGCGCCAGGCCAGGCAACCTGAGGCCATACCCCCCTCCCAGCGGGGCTTGATGGGGGTGGGGCCGACCAGGTCTGGATCTAGACCAATGGGGGTGGGGCCAGCTGGGTCTGGGTCTCATTCGATTTCAAGGCACACATGGGTGGTGGGGAATTGACACTGGTTCTTGTGGCGTGCCTCAGACTCTGACAGGAGAAAGATTTTCATATACATTTTACTAATTTTGTTTCATCTCTGACACTTCTATTACAGAGAAAGGGCAAATAGCAATATTAAAATATTCCCTCTAATTAATTCCCTTTTAATGTGCATGAATTTTGTGCACCAGTTCACTAGTAATCTATAAAGTGTTAAAGTGCTGGCAATTTGCATAATAAAATACTCTTATAAATTACCTCTCTCACACACATATATATATATAAAAGTCATTTTATTTTATTCTCATTATACAATGAAGGATAAAATATTTTGAGCTTGAATAAAAATTATTTTCTCAAAGAGAATATGGCATTGAACCATGGAATAAATAAAATTTAAAATGTCAAGTATACAGATTCTTTAAATGTCTCTAAATATTACACTGAAGTCATACATGAAAGAAGGGGATGCTGATTCATTGCAACCCTTGCAAGAGTACACAGGACCATGTTTAGTCAGGAGCTGAAACAAGACAGTGACTCAACTGCTGTTTTGGGGAGAAAGAGATTCCAAAGAGATGGAACAACTCTAGCTACACCCAGGGCCCACCACCAACAGGAGTGCACCCAGGTTGAGCGGGTAGGAGGAGAAGGCCCAATACAAAGAACAGAGAATGTGTGGGGAAAATCAGAGAATGACCTGGAGCTGAACCATGGAAAGTTTTCCAAACTTGTGATTCGATTTGTAGTTGGGGATTAAAGGAGACAGGGAAAAGGAAACATCCAGGCTTGATTTTTTTTTTCCCCAAAGCAAAAAGGTTTGGGTTCCTTCCAATTAAATATTTGGCATCTTCAAAGTAATGGTGGGCACAGAAAGACTGATAAAGAAGAAAAGAAAGAGGAGGAGAAGATTAAGTGTTTTTATAAAAGTATAATTTTTATATCTGGTGATTACCCTCAAAAGTAAAAAAAAAAGGAAGAATTATTGGGATACAGTATATCATTTATGGGGGGAGGAATTATATGTAAGGATAAATAATCATCAGAGGACAAAAAAATGAAATTGAGTAATTATCAAAGGCTCATTGGTTATTCTTCTCAAACAAATAGCAGAAGAGACTTGAGTTCAGCACAAATGAGCTCCTTTTTTTTTTTTTTAACAAGACATATTCTCACACAAAGCAAACACCCGGGCATCTCCATGTTCAGTAGAGTTAGTGCTTTATGAATGAGAACTTGACCTTTCCACACAATCATGTTCAATGTGGGCCCCATAAAAGGAAGTGCAGATATAACAGTAGCTGAGAAAATGGCTAGTCATAGCTTTTGAAGTTGGATCAACATGGGTCCAATTACCACCTATATGACCATGGGCAAAATTCTCAATCTTTGCCTATTTCCTTCTCAATAAAATGGAACTAAAAATGTCCATTTTCACAGAGCACTCAAGAGGACTGAGATAAAATACACAAGAGACAGATTCTACATAAAACAGCCATATATGGCCAGCATGCATGAAGCTCACTGGCAGTATGAGACACCTTCCTTCAGGGCCCTCATTTAAAAACAAAGGACTGAGGAATCTAACAGTTACTCAATATACAATGTCCCAGAGTCAACTTACAAAGAAGAGATATGTAAATAAATAATTCAGACAGACATAGAAATAAGAATAATAAAGTATTCTTAAGATTTTACTTAAAATGTTCAGGTTCTCACAAAAGTGTTCTGGCTAATAAAGAAATGCTCAGAGAATAAATGCTGTGAAGGATTTGTAATTATGCAAATTTCATCTTAATTCTAATCAAGAAGCACAACCTGGTGTCTCTGAATTACAATAATTCAACCAGTAAAATCAATGTTCAAAAATGGCAGACTATTTTACTTCAGGAACATCAAGATCTTTCTGGTCATGTATTATGTCTTGGTGCCAGAAGACCAAGATTATGAAGCCAAAATAGTGGAGCCCACTCGGCATCTCTTCCCTGTAAACATACATGGCCCAAACATAAGACACTGGAGAATATAGAACTCCCTAATACAGATCCCAGAGAATATATCTGTCCTTTCATGTTCAGCTAGTGTTGTAGACTGAATGTTTTGTGTGCCCCTCCCCTCAAATTTACGTGTCAAAGTCCTGACCCCAAGTATATTAAGAGGTGGGGCCTTTAGGAGGCGATTAGGTTTAGATGAGATCATGAGGGCAGGGGACTTGTGATGGAACTGGTGTCCTTATAAGGAGAGGAAGAGACCAGAGCTCTTTCCCCATTTGCCACAATGAGGGTGCAGCAAGAAGGCGAGTGTCTGAGAACCAAGAAGAGAAACCTACCAGGAAATGAACCTGTCAGTATCTTGATCTTAAGACTGCCAGTCTCCAGAACTAGGAGAAAATACATTTTGGTTGTTTAAGCCATTCAATTTATAGTATATTGTTATGGTAGCCCAAAACAGCTATTACAGATAGCCATGGTTTCTTGTGAATCCTCCTTCCCCAGAAGAGATGGGCTAAGAGCCAGGATGATATAGTAGAAAGGACAATGGAGTAAAAACCAAAAAGCCTAAGTTTTAGTCCTCACCAACCACAAACTCAATGCAAGTCGTGAAGCAAATTAACTTACTTCTTTGGACTTTAACATTCTCACAGTTAAAATTTTAAGGATAGACTAATTGCTAATACTCACGGATGTGCCTAAAATCTATGATTTTATGATGGTATCCTGGAAGCTACAGTGGAACAGTGTCCTGTGTCATGGCAAGCCAGTGAAGGTCAGTGTTTCTTAAATGTTACCTGCCTGCCAGATTGAAACACTTCCACCTGTTATCTAGTCCTAACATGATGCTCTGACCTAGACCAACTTGACAAGTGATGTCCAGAATGGGCCTTCTCTTCTCTACCCTACCTCTTGCCTACCCCTTTCCTACCAGTCTATACTCACAAAAAAAGGAAGCTCCATCTTCCTGAAAGTCATCATGGCTCTTCAATGGCTCTTTTCCAGATTATACTAACATAACTAATTATAATGAACTAGAGGCCCTGTGCACGAGATTTGTGCCCGGGGCTGGGGGAGTGTCCCTCAGCCCAACCTGCACCCTCTCCAATCTGGGGCCCATTGAGGGATGTCCCACCAGGTTCGGGCCTAAATGGGCAGCAGACATCCCTCTCACAATCTAGGACTGCTGGCTCTCAACTGCTTGCCTGCCTGCCTTCCTGATTGCCCCTAACTGCTTCTGCCTGCCAGCCTGATCACCCCCTAACCACTTCCCTGCCAGCCTGATTGATGCCTAACTATACCCCTGCCAGACTATTTGCCCATAACTGCTTTCCCCTGCAGGCCTGGATCCCCCCGCTCCCCGAACTGCCCTCCCTTGCAGGCCTGATCCCTCCCAACTGCTCTCCCCTGCTGGCCTGGCTGCCCACAACTGCCCTCCCTTGCAGGCCTGGTCCCTCCCAAAAGCCCTCTTCTGCTGGCCTGATTGCCCATAACTGCCCTCCCTTATAGGCCTGGTCCCTCCCAACTGCCCTCCCCTGCTGGCCATCTTGAGGTGGCCATCTTGAGTCCACGGGGGACAGCCATCTTTGACCACATGGGGGAAGCCATCTTGTATGTTGGAGTTATGGTCAATTTGCATATTATTACTTTACTAGATAGGATAGAGGCTGGTGCATGGGTGGGGGCTGGCTGGTTTGTCCTGAAGGGTGTCTCGGATCAGGGTGGGGGTTCCCTTAGGGTGTGGGGCGGCCTGGGCCAGGGGCCTTGGTGGTTCGCTGGCCACACACCCCAGCGACCCAAGTGGGCACCCTCATATCTGAAATTTATTTATCTTCTATAATTGAAACCTTGTAGCCTTAAGGGAAGGCCAAGGCAGGCCAGGACTGTGGGAGTTTGGCTTCCTCCATCACCAGGGGCAATCCAAGCCTCTTGCTTTTTCCAGCTCCATGGCTGCCACCATTTTTGTTGGGATTTATTTATCTTCTATAATTGAAACTTTGTAGCCTTGAGTGGACTCCAGGGCTGGCCAGGGTGTGTGGAAAGCTTGGCTTCCTCCATTGCCAGAGAAACCCAAGCCTCCTGCTCGCTCCATGGCCACAGCCATCTTGGTTGGGTTAATTTGCATACTTGCTCCTGATTGGCTGGTGGGTGTGACTTGTGCATGTAGTAGAGGTACAATCAGTTGCATATTACTATTTTATTAGCTAGGATAACTCATTATAATAAACTAGAGGCCCTGTGCATGAGATTCATACACTCAGGGAAAGGAGGGTCCCTCAGCCTAGCCTGCATCTTCTCAGAGTCAGGGAGCCCTCAGGGAATGACCAACTGATGAATTAGGCCCGCTTCCTGTGTCGTCAGTCAGACATCCTTAGAACTGCCACGGAGGCAGAAGAGGCTGGATGCACTCACCAGCTGTGAGCCTGGCTCAGGGCTTTTGGCTGAGCAGTGATCCCCCTGTGAGAGCCCACTCACCACCAGAGGGTAGCTCCTGCATTGAGCCATCAGTGTGCATCATAGCAACCGGTCGTTCCACCATTCAATCAATTTGCACATTAGCCTTTTATTATATAGGATGATACATTATCAATAGGCAAAATATCAAAAATTATTTAAGACAGTTACAGAGATGCAGATGTTGTCTGCCTTGAGCTGTGACCATTATCAAGTCATATCAGAGTCAATCAACCCATACTGCACAGTGTCCCATCAATCATTCCATCTAAACAGTTGCCATGCTCGCTTCCACCCACACCCAGAAGTACCTTCTTCCAATGTTCTGCCATAAAACTCTGAGGGATTCTGGCAGACAGAAGTTACAACCTCAGTACAACGAATCTGGTTGAGGGATATGAATGCCATTTTTTGAAATCTTGGACTTCTTTTAATAAAAACAATGAGGTTCCTTATGGGGAAACTTATCACTGTATGTAATGGGTTGGATTAATCCAAACCTGTGTCACAGCCCTTCTTTGTTCCTATCATCAATCTTTTTGCTATGATATAAACACATCTCCCCTCTGGCAAAGTAACTTTTGCCCATCTTCCGAGGAAATGGCGTTCTTCTAGCCTCTGGACAAACTATAGCTCCAAATTAAACTGAAAACCCCCGAGAGCTCTTCAATGTCCATGTACAAGAACATTAAGTATGTTTATATCCGTGTGCCAATAAGAAAGAGGGTCCAAATCTCTGAACCCTATCACTAAAGCAGCTACGGCAACATTATTTGATCAACTTGTTCTAAAGGCCCGTTGTCATGAAGGAGAATAGTGTATGATGGAGCACTGGCAGGCTAACAAGCATTGTCTCATAAGAAGAAGAGGAAAACGCTTAAATACTTCCAGATTTTCTAAAAGAACTTGTAAAAAATTTGCTTTGGCTTGAGCAGAACATTCTTCATAAGCAAGGTTGGTTGGTTGTTTTTTTAATCCACCCAGCTTTCTTTTGTTAAGAGTAATTAAAACAACATTAGGTATTTTGAGGTATCTGATACAACCCTAATCCTCTGATATTTCAGGCTATTGATTTTATAAAGTATCGACTGTGACGGGGGCATTAACTGTTGGAAATGTATCCACATCGATTTCTGAGAGTGTATTTATTTAAAGCCTGTTGAAGCCAAACCATGGGCTTCAAGGAATTCCAGACAACTACTTTAGTTTATGAAATGGTATTTTAAAAGTTACACCAAGACAAAAACGGTTTTAAAGTAACATACAAAGGGAAATAACCCTTAAGTGTGAAACTTCTGATTTGACATATTTTCTAAAGAAATTATCAAATTTGGGCTGCCTATTTTATCCACCTCTACAATGATTTGAGCATGTCAATAGTCAAGTCTACCAGGTTGTGATACATGTGTGTCTTGCTATTCTTAAATTGCAAAAAGAGTAATAAGCATTGTCATGACTATATTTCTGACGTGCTAATTTCTATTTAGCCTTTCCTTGAAGCAAAACAACATGAATCATATCATACATCCTAGTACTAAGTGGTAAAAATATTTTTAAAAAATTTTAAGTTCCATTACCAAGGATGTGTCTAAAAGGATATACTCATGTTGAGGGAGGAAATAAAGTGGGCATATAGGCATCGTTATTATTACTATGGTATCCAGATCACTCCCCAATGATGAGCATAAAAGGCCTCTTTTGCCCAGAGCTTATTTCTACAACTGTATTGAGAGGAATTTTCTATATTAAACTTCAATGTCTGTCAGTTTCCTTTTTGACTGTGCAGAGATACTGTAAGGAACAAAAACCATTTGTTCACAGCACTACGTAAACTGTAACACGTGCCTCATTGGGTTAAGTTTTCCATTTTTTTGTGTCGTATCCAAGTACACAGAACTCAAAGCTAATAATTACTTGTGGTTTGGTTGCAAGTAGCAGAGAAAAATTGAATGCCACAAATCATATTAATAGCTTTTTTTAGTTCTCTGCAAGCAGGGAATCAAGCCTGTCTCGACCACTGCTCTGCCACTTGGCAGGAACATTTACAGCTCACCTAAGAACCACTTGCTTCCCACCATGTCCCAGCTCCCTAACGGTATTAGTCAGCTCGGGCTGCCATACAAAATACCACAGATTGAGGCGGGGGAGCGGCTTAAACACAGACACTCCTTTCATCGCAGTTCTGGAGGGTCAAGTCCAACCTCAAGATGCCATCGGGGTCCGTCTGGATGAGGACTCCCGTTCTAGCTTGCAGAAGGTCACTGTCTTCTTGTGTCCTCAACATGGCAAAGAGAGCAAGCTCACTGGTACCTCCTAAGAACACTAATTCCGCTGGCCAGTGTGGCTCAATGGTTGAGCATTGACCTATGAACCAGGAGGTAACAGTCTGATTCCCTGTCAGGGCACATGCCCACGTTCTGAGCTTGATCCCCAGTAGGGGGCCTGCAGGAGGCTGCTAATTGATTGGCAATTATCTCTCATCACTGATGTTTTTCTTTTTTTTTCTCTCTCTCTGAAATCAATAAAAACAAGCATTTTTAAATCCTACTGTTTTCAGGCCCGACCCCTTATTAATTCACTTCATCTTAGTTACTTCCCTACAGACTATCTCCAAATACAGCTGTAATGGGGTTAATACTTCAAGTTTTGTATTTGGAGGTGGAACACAATTCAGCTATAACATTGCCATAAAACTAGTCAATAGAGCCAAATATCAACAGCACAACGATTGAAATTTCTTTTGAGAGCCAAAAACCAACTTCTGTGCATGGGTCACGAAGCTTCCATCGCACTGTGCGTGCGCACCCGCACATGGTATTTTGTGGAAGAGCCACACTCAAGGGACCAAAGAGCCGCATGTGACTCACAAGCCGCAGTTTGCTGACCACTGGGCTATGGGGAAAGTCCTGTGTGTCGCATGCAGGTGTTGTATCTGCAGTAAGTACCTCTCTCCCTCTGCTGCAGGAATGGAGGAGGCTGTGTATTCTAGACAGCACATCAGGAACATGGTGAAACCACCATCAGCCTCATTCCCTGAGAGTGAGTGGCAAAGGGCCCCTGCTCTCCTGTCAGACATCAAGTATGGACAAAACAGAAGTTTTTGTTGTGTTTATTACTGCAGCATAACTGAGCCTAACCTGACTGATGCTCATCTATTTACTACCTACTCATCTTTGTCCAGCACTGAGCTCAGCTCATAAGAGCCCTGTCCTCATGAAAAAGACTACTGAAGGACTTGTATGCGTGCATATAAGCACAACCAATAGACACAAGGCACTGGGGGGATTAGGGTATGCATGGAACGGGGGGGAGGGGTAGGGGCAATGGGAAGATATGTACACATATAATACATTAATTAAAAAATAAATTAAAAAAAAGACAAGCTTTGAGAGGTGCTGACCCTGAGAGAAGTCTCTCAAGTTAGGGTGGATTTGAGAGATCATTCTAGGTGTGGTATCTGACATTTGTTCAGCTTGCTCTGCCGAGGGAACCGGTGCCATTTGTTAGTATCAGTGCAGTCTAAGATTGTGGAAAAGAAAGATGTCAAAATCATCACAGTCAGAGGACTGTTGAGCTAAAAGAGGTCTTGGTAGTCCTCCCAGCCAAACCAGTTATTTGTAAAATAAAGATACTGGAGGCCAGAGAATGGCGAGTTTGCCAAAATGGAAAAAAGAGCTATCGAGTTGGAAATAACAACACAAGTCTGTCCCTACCTCCGTGAGCCTCAAGTTTCACTTAAATAACTGGGATACAAAACTACCTACTTTTCCTTGTTTTGAAGTTGTTCTGAAGGTCAACCAAGGCCATAACTGTGAGTGCTCTCTATCAGCTATCAATTTTATAAAAATACACTGTCTTTCTAAGATGCCTGCCCCAAAGCCACAGGAGGTTAAGACCACTCTCTTATCCACTCCATTAAAGCTTGCTCGATCCAAACCAGCCCTCCTCCAGGTGGTCACCTCCAGGCACTTCGGTCTTGGTTCAGAATATTCAGAACTCCTCTGTCTGGATTTCAGAGTTCTCTTCAGGCTAAGGACACGTTCTTCTAAATACCCTCAGGGGTGGCAAATCCCTGCTCCCTGGAGACTGAATTGACCATGGAATGTTTCCAGTTCATTGAAAATACAGTAAATGAGGGAACCTCGGGAGATTTAAGAAAAACTGTCTTTTCTGTGCCGCTCATAAACTGGCTCTGAAACAATTCTTTTGAAACAGACATTTCGAAATACAGCCGCAGTATTACTAGAGTAAATGCACAAGCTCAGAGAGAGATCTTATTGAAAGAGAAGCTCCAGTTTTACATATAAACTCTTACACACAAAAGGAGGGCAAGGGGAGAAAGAAAAACATGGGAGGATGGCAAAGAAAACGAAAACAGGATGATCACGGTGGTGGGAAAGGTGCAGGGTGGAGTAAGGCAATCACTGTTGTCGCTCAATATAGGGCCATGTTGCCTTTTTCACTGTAACTTTATGGGTCAGATTTCAGAGGGCTGGGTTTTTGTTTTTTGTTTGGTTTGGGGGTGGTTTGCTTGTTTATTTATTTATTTTTAGTAAACCAGATGATTCCACTTCATCCGAACAAATTTCAATCCCAAAGTTACATGCAGACAATGCCAAGAAACAACATCAGACCCTAGAAATACCAGCTGTGACTCTTTAAACATTTTTGTAATTTATAGAGCCTAAATCAACCATCAATTTAAGCCATGGTCTCTTAAAACTACTTCCAACATGCTCAAAACTATCATCTTCCAATGTAACGACCACAAGATTTTACCACTTTGCCAATATCTGAAGTGAGGTAACTTCCGTGCTGTAACACACTGTCCCGTAATTACTTTCAATGCCTATTCTTCTGCAAAAGCACGAGTCTAAGTATTAATCGGTGTGGGATTTTAGTGAGCCCAAGAGGTATAAAGTACAGAAATTGGATATCCCATGTCATGATAAAGGCATTTTCATCGCCAATAAAATGCAAACCATCTGAGAGGATGGGCGTGGGAAGGACCAAAGAAGCATGGACTTGCTCATCTATGAAACAAGTCAAGCTAAACGAACACTGGACTCTCTGGTGTCCAAAGATATTGGTCTGGGTAAAGACTGGATATTGGGCAGGGGGAAAGGTAACGTCTGGGTCATCACCCATTCTCTGAAGTCCTCTACTTCAGTTCTAAGAATCTGTATTTTGATTATCCTAACAGTTCAGTCCCACATTCTCCATCCAAATAAAGCTAGACATCCTCCCTGCTACTTGGCATGGGCCCAGGGACACGCAGACATGTTCCCTTTCACAGGCAGCAGCTCCCCTCTTTGGATCCAATCCCCATTTTCACCGTCTTTTCAACTCCAGGGAAAGAGTGCCCTGCATGAAGCTGGCAGGGCTTAGAGAAGCAGGATCAGCAACACTGTGGCTCCCGGGCACCTCTCACGAAGGTGTGCATCCTACCTTGAGCAAACAACCCTACTGTGGACACAGGTAAGGGTTGGCAAAGACGGCCCCTGCAGAGCCGCTGGAGACAACCAGACTCACTCACACTCAATTAAATGTCTCTTGGATTGCTGGAGTGGGACACTTAAGACAAACAGAGGAAGGGCCTGGTGTTAATGACGTATTCCACCTGCAGGAGGCCTCATGTCAGTCAATGCAATCAGCGCACCCCAATGAGGCTCTCTGCTCACGGAAGGCAGACATCTGATGGCTCCCGCCCTGCTTTCCTTAAGCCCTGCCAACAGCACTTTGGCAAGATGAAGTCCACCTGGGAGGGCTTGCCCTAAGGGCACGTGAACTGCAGAAATGGGGAACGCATCTGTTGACCCAGTTCTCCATCCCACATAAAGAATAACACATATAACACTTAGGTGACAGGCTGAGTCTCCAGTAAGTGTTTGATAGTTATTCTTTCATTAGACTTCTCATCTATGTTTGTCATTGTCATTTTTGGTCTCCATATAGAGAAAGAAGAACCAATGTGAAATGATTCTGGCATTTTCTCTGTCAGAAGAAAACTATTACTTCACCAGTGCTTTAGGCCTCCCCTCAGTCATACTCCTCCATTCGGAGCAAAGGGAATCCTCTGGAAATTAAATAATAGGTCTCCAAGCAGAACTGATCCTCCCAGCTCCTTTGGTAGGGAACTAAATTCTCTTTCCATCCTGAGCAGAGATTGTGAACATCTCCAGCCCATCCCTATCTATGTCTGTACCTACACATCTATGTATATTCTCCCTGCCACAGGGAATTGACAGGCACGGGATCTGCTCCCCTCCTTCCTCACTTGCTTCTGTGCGGGAAAAACCAAGAAATATTTTTTCAAAGTCTTGTGACAGAAGTATGGAGATTTTTTTTAGCCATGTAATTAGGATCCTTTCCACTTCAATGAGCTCACACTTTCCTGTTAATTTCTCCATGATGCTTATTAAAATATATATATATATTTTCCTAAACAAAAACTAAGTGCATCTGTTTGGCCCTTCAGAAGTGTATGTTTGTGTGTGTGCATATGCGTGTGTGTGTGTGTGTGTGTGTGTGTGTGTTCCAGTGCTAAGGTTTAGAGCTTGATGATGTTATTGAATTTATCTGCCAAGTGACCTATCTCCAGTTAAATAATCTTTTTCTCCAATGGCCCATTCTGTTTCCATTTTTCCTGTCCAAAAAGAGCTGTTGGAACAACTTCTGACAGTTCTAAGGGGATCCCAAACAATTCTCATGCCACTTTAACTCAGTTTTGCCCCAGGTCTTGTTATTTATATGACCAATAATTAAAGGGGAAAAAAGACTTTTCCAACAATTTTACATCAAGTATAGATCCTCCCTTCCTACTCCATAAAGATTATTGTCTTCTATAGAATACATCTTAAAGAATTTAATCTGAGTTTGTTGTAGGTGTTTTTTGGTTTTGGAGTTGTTTTTTACTGTTAAGGGGGATTCTGTGGTTGTAAACTATAAGAGCTGGTTTGGATATTATTTGATCATCTTTATCTGTGTAAGGACACTGTACTAAAAATGTATTTTATTCCAGTTATCTTTACTCCAGGTTTTCCCACATTTTTGTTCTTAGTTAACTCAGGTGTGACTCTGTGGACTTTTTTGCTTTTGAGCATTTGCAATAAGATCTTGAAGAGGTGTTTTTTTTCTTCTCAGCCTACAATGCCTGTGTCTAATGAAGGAGCACATTCCCCCCTTTAACAAAGAGCATAGGATTGCACACCCAGGCAATGGCAGACCCCAGCGTGGAAGCTGAACCTTGAACCCTACATCATGATTCTGAACTCTCCACAGACCAGACAAGGTCTTTTCATACCATCTGGCATCATTAAGTAACTAAATATTTATTTCCAGCAATTGGGCAATAAATAAAACATGTTGGAAACAACCAAAAACGCAGATGCCAAGTCAGTTTCAAATTGAAAGCAAAGGTCACAGGGTAAAGCAAAGGGTGCCCTGGCACAATGGGAAAGGTACATGCATTCAATGTCCTTGTGGAGCCAAAGTAGACCACAGGGGTGTTTTCTGAAATTTGGCCTCTTCTTATAGATGAACACTAGCCCAGAAATGTTCACATTTTAAGCACATGTAAACATGAGATTATCTTGAAAGTAGCTGGCAATTGTAACCACTGGAGATGTAATTCTAACTTGATCTATACAGTGAGCAAACTCTCCAAAATGTTTTCAAATATACATGGTGTACCCTGTCTGCTGCAGGAAGGCGGGTACCTAACTCTGTCAAAGCTCTGACTTGTTAAGTACTTGAAACTCGATTTATATTCCAGAATCCAATTCCTCCTCCAAGTCACCCCTTATATATAATGGATTAATTTCTATTCTTTTAATACTTTAAAGGAAATTAAATAATGTCTGTACCTAGCCCTATTCACATAAAAATCAATATTTTATATTATATTAACACCCAGAAATTGTTATTAGGACACAAGAGATTGAACATTACTTTCCACCATAGGAAGGAACCCTTCCACTCCATATCCTGACACTGTCAAGGTGGGAAACATTATAGGTTTTTTCTGATTCCATTATTGCTGTCCTTTTCTCTTTATGTACATGCCAAAGAAATGTCCTCTGTTCTCATGAATCTATCATCACTAGATCTATTCACTGACCACTGAATTTTCTCCATTAATCCTCTCTCACTCCATCTCTAACACAGCTTTGGATTTCCCAATTGATATCCAAGAATACACCCTTCTTAGTATCAATCAAGAATGAGGCTGCTTAAAACAAGATGTAGCTGCTCATCTTCATTTCACAATCCTTCCCCAAGGGCCAGTTAATCAATCAATCATAGCGAGCATTTATCTGATTTCTGAAGCAAGGGAATTCAGAATAGTCCAACTCATCACCATCTTTTTCTCCACAGCATCCCATAATCAAATCCTGATGTTTGATTCTTTGCAAAAGCCCTTATTGTCCTCTCTTTATTTTTAACTTTTCTCCTAGATTAAACCCTGATCATTTCACAATTGGACCAAGGCCAACTTCTCTTCCCTGGCCTCCTCATGTCCACCCCACATCCACCTACCCAACCCATTCATTCAGAAGTTGAAACATCTTAAATTATTTTCAAAAAATTCATTAGCTGTTTAAAGTCACAACTTTTACAATCAGCTTAAAATTGTATTATTCCACGGGCAGATTTCAGAGACAGTGCAGGTTCAGTTCCAGTCCTCCACAATAAAGCAAATATTGCAATAAAGTGAACCACATGAAATTTTTGGTTTTCCAGTACACATAAAACTATATTTACACTATACTGTTGTCTATCAAATGTGCAACAGTATTAAGTCTAAAAATGTATGTATCTTAATTTAAAATACCGTTATTACTAAAAAAACAAAACAAAAAATACCGCTATCTCTGGGTTGCCACAAACTTTCAATTTATAAAAAGTTCCATATCTTGGAAGCACAATATAATGAAGCACCATAAAAGGAAGTGTGCCCATATTTGTACATTTAGAAAATTTTAATGTTTCCCCTTTTTTATCCTCATAAGAAAATTTCAAATATGCTGAGATATCTGATACTACAACGATCTTACATATCCACTTCTCAGAGTAAACAATTATTGCAATTTTGCAATATTTGTGTGTAAATACATTTGAGAATAAATTATAGACATGATGGCATTTTACCCTAAATTTTTCATTTGTCTTTCAAAAATAAAAACACTGTCCTACTAACCCCAGCACCATTATCACACCTAAAAAATTAATAATTCCAAAGTATCATCTACTATCTAGTCTACATTAAATTTCCCCATTGTTCCCCAAATATCTTCTAGAAGTGGGTTGGCTTTCTTTCTAGAAAAGTCATTCTACTTTCCCCCCCCCCATTGTATGATTTTTCTTAAGAAACCAGAAAATAATATCCTATATTATGAATCTGCCTGATGGGGATGAATAGGGGCTATATTTTTAGCTTGTTTCTTTACCCTCAGAACTCCATATAAGCTGAGGTTAAGTGTAAAGGCTGGGTTAGACTCAGGTTAAACATTTTTGGCACCGTTAGTTTTAGGGTGATATGCAAACTTCATACTGGATCATATCAGGAGGCACATGAGGTCAGCTGTCCCACTTGTAATGATTCTGAGTTTGATCACTTGATCAAGGGGGCTCCCTGTTATTCTACCTCGACACCAAGTCATTTAGATGGCCCTGTGCCTCTGGTTTAAGAGGCTTCATGCTGTGCAAACATCTGCCAGGAATCCTGAGCCAGTTCGAATCGCCAGTCTCTCTGATACTTCTTCCTCACCCATTTCCTGCCAAGTTCTCTTTCCTCTGTTTAATTATCCTCCCCCTTTTCTCTGTGACTTTAGATTCCTAACCAATTGCCCACTTTCCTCCATCACCCGAACTATTTGTGAAACCCTATTCTATGAAGCTTCCCAGAACTTAAATACATTAATCACAATTCATGCTGGGTTCTCAAACCCAAGCCTACTGCCTAATTATTAGAATGTGCCACAGAAATAAGGGCTATTTCTGCCAAATTTGTTTTGTATACGCCCTCTTATTGTAGCACATAAACATAGATGCTTATTGATAACTCCATGGCATTAAAAATCTCAATAGTTGAAATCTGCAGCCAATAAGACGATTCCCATGAGCAAAGCACTAGTGAGCATTTATGCATCTATTTTTACCATTCACTTAGAACATCCTTTTTAAATATATATTTTTAATTGGTTTCAGAAAGTAAGGAAGAGGGAGAAAGAGATAGAAATATCAATGATGAAAGAGAATCATTGAACAGCTGCCTCCTACACACCCCCTTCGAGGGATTGAACCTGAAACCCAGGCATGTGTCCTGTCCGGGAATCAAACCTTTGTCTCCTGGTTCATAGGTTGATGCTCAACCACTGAGCCACATGGGCTTGGCTTTACCATACATATAAAATCTACCTATACCTTCCCCTGTAGCTGAGTATGCAAACCAACCTTAGCAAGAAAGCACAAATGTTTTCAAACATCTTTGTAGGATACAAAGTTCATCTTATATACTAGGAACTATTTGCCAGTAATTATATTTTTTTTCAAGAATGTTCATTGTTATTTTCTATAATTTGGATCATCCTAATTGCACTAATTAATTTGGCGATCACAGACATCCAGCAAGAGACAAATAAATACTAAGAATGTTTTCTAAAACCAGGTCTTATTTTGAGGCTTCATATTAGTGACCTACACCTGCAAAAAGAATTAAGACTCAAGATCACTGTCTGGATCATTCAGACTGAATGCCAGAGAGGCATGCAGATAAAGCAAAAGTATTCTGAGTTTGAATTATTTGGGTAACTCCACCAATGAGCCAATTCATTTTAATTATATGGTCCAACTTAGGCTGAAAAGTAAACAATGTTTTCATCTTTTTCAGTTAGCACATTTCGGCCTAATATTACACAAGAATAACAAGTTTGTGAATACTTCATTTTCTTGCTTTTTATCATCTGTGTTCCAACTTGGAAACAGGAGAAAGGCACTGGGCACACAGTTTTAAAAGGATCTGTTTTTTCCTTCCTCAGAACCAACCTAAGGTGAAATGACTAAACAATACAAATGGCACCAAATTCATCCTCTCTCTCCAAAGCTGGTCCAGGGCAAAATGTGTGAAGTGCATGAAGTATATCTTCAGCCCCACTGCCTCTAAAAAAAAAGCTGCTCTTAGCACAAGAATCTAGACTTTACCTCAAAGCTAAACTTAAATCAATGCTGTTCCTTCTCCCAAAAAGTATTTGCTTAAACGTGGTCTTCAAAAGCTGTGGCAGGTTTAGGAGGCATTTCACGGGTCTGCGGGCTACACCTCTTAACCAGCAACTACTACTACATAAGGGAGATTGTGCTTGGGGAGATGAGCCTTCCCCGCCATACTGAAGTTACATGACATAAGCAATCACTGGCTATTATTAAGTTTGAGAGTATGGATAGATGAGTCTCTTCTAAGCTAGCATTTGCAAAACAGTACTCAGATTACCTTGTCTAATCTTAACAAAGCCCAAGATTCTTGTCTCTACCTTACAGACAACAAAGCTGGTTCCCTGCTACCAAGGTCTGGGCCCAGGGCTACAGCCAAGATCGTATAACTCCACATGGGTATTCTTTCCACGTGGGTCCACAAACCAGTTTTGCCTTCTTTCCCTGGGAGAAAAGTGATAACTCTACCATGGACTTGCCCCAAACCCAAAAGGATTTTCCAGGTTTCTAAAGCAACAACAATTGATTCTTACTACCCCCAAATATTTCACACACACAATATTCTTTCAATATTCAGGTAAGAAAAGAAGACCTAATAAATTCATCTCGCTCTCTCTTCTCATGTGGGGCTGAAACCATGATCAAATGACAGGAGGAGAACCACAGGACAAAGCTATGTCATCACCACACAATCCCAAACTAGTCAGCACCAAGTGGTTTGGGAAAAACAGCCAACATTTTTGTTGCCTTCATTAAACACTTTCAATGATGAGTTTTAAAGGAAAACCAGCTTCCCTTCGACTTTATGATACAGACATAGGCCTAACGTTCTATGTCAATCCAGTGATGCTTAAAATGCATGTCAAACATCTCAGTCATTGCTAATCTAGTTACGAGTTTTTATAAAGAAAATTAAAGATCACAAATTATTATTATTTTCTGATGGGTTCAAACCCTACTACACTTTATTAACCTACAACTATTACAAAAAGGCCTAAGTATTTTCAAAGCCTTTGACGAATATAGCTCAAATCTGACCCATGTTTTACACACATACCAACTTAACTGGAAAACAGCAACGGGAATCAGGGACTTCCAGCAGCATGTCTGGAAGGTCACTACTTAAACGTTATCTTATAGAGAAGAGGATGGAAAGCTTTTTCTGTAAAGGCTTTGCCATTCTACTGTCAAATGCATGAAAAGCAGGACAGGCAATATGTAAACGCATGGATGTGGCTGTGTTCCAACAGAACTTTATTTACAAAAAAACGGGCCCACAGGTCAGTTGGCCAAGCCTTTCTACAGAAAAGTCATTTTACTACCTCCAGTTTTCCTGTGAAAATGAGACTTTTCTAGAAAGCACTGCTGAAACAGGCTGGGCAGTGTTGCTTACCTGGGACCCGACAGTTTCCTGGAAGCAGCGGCCAAGCTGGGTCTTCGCAGCCACAGGATAGATGTGAGGAATAACTTGCTGGTGGGAGTACGTGGAGTGGACGGTTTGGGTCTTCTGGACGGGAAGCCCTTGGTAAGAGATCTGGGACTGGCCTGGTTGGGCTTCTTTTACCTTCTGGCCACCAGTTGGGCCATCAATTCTTGAAACTTGATGTATCTGGACTGAGGCCTCCGGGGGGTGTTTCACGTGGATATTGACTATGTTGGGAGGAAATTTCACTGAAACAGATTGAGAGTGAAGACTTGTTAATCATGACGAATTAGCATGCAAGTCAGCGTGAAAGTCAATTTTACCCACATATATACTTATACGCATATGTATTATACATAGGATAAATTAAACAAATGTAATGTATACATATATTCGCCACACAGCCATCATAAATAAGTGAGAATAAAAGGATACATTAAAAATAAAAATTAAATTTGAATTTATGTTTAAAAAAAATCAACTAATTACAAAGAGAAATTAAAACCTCTCACAGTAACATATTCAGTGAGGTAATTTTTTCAGGTGGGTCATAAAAGTAGGAAATTCATGCAGCTTAGGAGGAGGTACATTTTATCAAATAATAGTAATAAAGACTCAAAAGTTGGATTACTTTTGAATTTCTGATTAAGTTCCCATTGCAATAGTTGTGGGATATACTTTTCTACACTAAAAGAGGAAACACGATTTCATACAGCACAATTCTCTCGCCCTTAAATAACATATTGTGGATATATTTTGGTGCTTACTGGGACACACACACGAAATATCAAAGTGTGCTATTTTATATCTGTACCAAGACTCACTTTCAGCCACTTTCAGACACCATTTCATCTTCTGATGCTAACTAACATTCAGGTTTTAAAGAATAACAGCCAGTAACACTTTCTGAACCCTATTAAAAACTGTGCAGGTCTAAGAGATGCCAGGTTTAAAGAATGAATGAGTCATAGAATTCCTGAGCTCCAAGTGACCTAGTTTACCTTCCTCTACAGAAGAATATACTGAAGCCCAGGGAGGGTAAGTGATCATTTAGAACTAAAAGCAGGCACTCTTCAACTATTAAACAGACTTGTGCTCATCAGCAGGGCCAGTGTGACCACTAACTCATTAACACTATAAGGACCTGAAATCTCCAACTAGTGTTTCCGTGCCCCAGGCCCAGCCAGGGCCCAGCACATTCACCAGTTCTGGGTGCTCTGAGTCATCAGAGAAGGATAGACTCCTTTTTGTTTTCTATTTCTTAGATACCAAATCTCTATGGCCTAGAAAGCACTTCAGCCACATACCTGGGCCCACATTCTGTCCCTACTGTCATTTCTCAAGCTACAGATCACATACCCCTTTCTGTTTCAATGCCCCCTCTGGCCATCTGTAGGTACCGGGCTGCTGTGGGTTTGGCAGGCTAGCAGAGGTCTGATGAATGAGGAAAAATCAAAATCGTAAGCTTACCTTTGACTCCTTGCTGACTGGTCATCGTCAGAGGCAAGGTATGTGTCGAGTGGACGACGTGCGTTCCCAGCGCTTTGCCTGACTGCTGGGAATGCTGATAAAGTTTAGGAACGCTGGCACCATGGACAGGAATCTGGCAAAGCTTCCCTGTGAAGTTTGGAGGGCACTGGCATTTGTCCCTTGAGCTGCACTGGCCACCATTCATGCATGGAAGATGGCAGATTACTGAAAGGGAAAAGAGAAATTGTGGAGAAATGGTTAGTTTCTCAAATGCTAAATCAGAGTCAACCAACAAAACTTTCAGAAACACAGCACCGTTACAGCCATCACATTTCTACTGACTTGGAAACAGTAAACAAAGAAGTAACTGCGTTGGCCAAAAAAAAAAAAAAAAGTCTCTATTATTCACGATCTTTGTTTTTCCATCCTAAGTCATTTAATTCTCCAGTTCCTTTCGGTGCTCTCCTCCAACAATGGAGAGCATTCATGGGAAAAGAATATGTAAAGGAGCCAGTGAGGATTATTACCTCACAGTGCCCTTTTGAGTATCTCCCACATTCTGTAATTACATTTTTCTATTCAATTCCTAGTTTATTAGCTGTCTCTCTTAGTTTATAAACTCTTAAGAAAAGGATATGTCTGGCTTAGTAACCTTTACATTCCCAGCACCTAGAATAATGCCTGGTACGCAGTGGACATTAAACATTTCCTCAAAGAACAAACAAAGGAGAATACTAAAAAAAAATATCTGCTGAGACTATAATCTGAATAAGGGAGTAGAAGAGTTTGAATCTTGCTTTCCCAGAATGTGCCATCTCACTGGGATAACAAGACCACAGTGAGACCTAAAGACACAGACTAATTAGGTAGTCTGGAATTTAATTTATTTAGAATACCAGAAGATAAAAAGAGCACACTGGGTAAGGAATTTTCCGAGGTGTTTTAAATTCTGATGAAATTCAGCTGATAGCCAACCTCTTTATCACTAATGAATTCTTCCTACCAGCCTTTAAACATGAGATTTCCACCAGCTTAAAGAATAAAACCCCTATACTCCATTTCCTTCCATGATCATACTTTCCAAAAGAATTGTCTGTTCACTTCTCCACACACTCCCTTTCCCCACCCCTCTTCTATGGAAACCACTCTTACTGAGGTTACCAAAATCACACGGACGATTTCAGTCTTCCCTTGGTTTCCATGACATTTCACTCATCTATTTTGATCCTTCCTCTTTGCCCATTCCATCTTAACATTCTTTACAAAATCTACTCTTCATTTGCCCTTTAAACACTGATATGCTTTAATATTTGGCCTTAAAATCCTCTCTTTTACTATCTCTACACATTCTTCCTCTATGACAGTGGCCGCGAGCCACCACCGTTTGCCACTCTGTTGACTAATGAGTTTGCCGACCACTGTTACATACTACCCTTTACCTCTTTGCACACAATATGCCACAATTGCCTACTCCTCACAGCTTCCAACTACACGGTAACATTTAGTCTAGTCCAGTGGTCGGCCAACTCATTAGTCAACAGAACAGCAAACTGCGGCTTGCGAGCCGCATGTGGCTTGTTTGCCAACCACTACTCTATGAGTTCAACCTGTCATATGTGACAATTCCCAAATTTCCATTTCCTAGCAAGAGATTTCTGCTGTGCTCCAAATTACTACTAAAGATTTTCATATAGATATTCCAGACATTTCAAACTCAACATGTCCAAAATGTAACTCATCATCTTCTCTCTAATGTCTCCATTCACCAAGAGAGTGGTCCTTAACAGAAACCTGAGTGCAGCTCTGTCACTTGGTCCATCCATACTCCCAGTCCTGGAAGCGCTCCCTTCTCAACATCCATCAAATATGAGCACTTCTTTCCCATCACAGGGCCCCTGTTCCCTCTGAAACCTCATCACTTATGAGTCTCACCTCATTCCCTACAATCCAGCTACATGGAGCTTTATTTAGTTCCTCATTGTGTAAGGCCCTCTTGCCCCCCTCAAGCTTTATCCATGCTGTGTCCTTGGCCTGGAACACTCCTTCCATTCAGCCCCCTCACCCATCGAACTCCTACTTACCTTTCAGACTCTGCTTAAACCTCACATCTTCTAGAAACCTTTGCTATCGCCCCTCATCTAGGTTTGATGCCTATCTAAGCCTCCAGGGACTCTCATTCACTGCCCATCTGCCACTTAGCTTAGTGTCTGATGACTTTCCTGTATGCCTCATTCAACTAGAGCTTGGTGAGGTCAGAGACTTGATCTTTTGTTTACCTCCAACATGCAACTCGGCTTCTAGAAGAAATACTACAGCTCAAAAAAGTACTGGATGAAAAAATGCATGCCTACCACTCAGTCAGATACCACTGAGGTGCTACAGAAGATTCGGTCCCTGCCCTCAAGACCTAAGCACTAACCGGGGAGATTAGATAATACATGCTAACTAAAATCACAGAACACCAAATATGTGACAGTTGGAAAATATAAACTAGAAATTGTGTGGAACTTCAGAGAAGGGGAAGTTATTTCTGGGAAATCAAAGTAGACTTAAGAGGAGGGGTCATTTGGGGTAAGTCTTTGAAACTGGGCAAGATTCAGAAAAACAACAGATTGCATCCTAGGAGGACAGCATGTGAAAAGGACGGGAGGCAGGCATATTTAAGAGACAATGAGAAAATGTTCTGTTGAAACCTCAGGTTTCTGAGGGGGAGGGGTCAAGTGATAAACTAGAAGGCAGAGGCTTGGGTCAGCCAATGGATCAAGGCCCAATAAAATGTTTGGATTTTATTTTGTAATTATTAAGTTATTTTGGAAACTCCAAGGAAAGAACCAAACAAGGCTGAAAGAGTGTTCCAGGAAGATGACTCGTGATGGATTAGTTGTGATGGAGAGTGACTAGATGGAGAAGCCAGTTAGGAGATCATTAGAATACAAGCTGAAAAACACATGGATGAGGACGATGGCAACAAGAGTTGAAAGAAACATGAAACACTACAATGACAGAGGGAGAATTGGTGCAACAGGAAGACGGGACACATCAGGCCAACGGAGAGGTGAGACAGTGGAGGAGGAAGGGGTGCCAAAAAAAATGACCAAGGGCAAGAAACTGTGTCCAGCGACTATGGCGGTTCAAGCCAAAACTGCCCTTGCTGACCGGGGTCTGAAGTGAGCTTTCTCCAGTGCCGATGTCCTCTGAGGTGCCAGGTATGAGAAGCGATTCAAGTGGACTCCAGGGTTGAGTCAAAGACTTCATAACTCTCACGTCAACTCTGCACCGAATTTCTAAATCACAGCTTGGCAATTCGGGACGGATTCAATGTGTCATGGGCAAAGGGAGCCAGGCCAAGATTGAATGTACTACAAATAATTTATAACTGGAATACAGGCACCACTCACGCTGCATGGTTCCAATATGCATGAATTTCAGTTTCCGCAGTTTAGTTAAATAACTCCAGTCCCCCAACAGTATGGTTCAAACGTCAGTTGCCACAGTGTGTTAACTGTGAGTAATTGCATGAAGTACAAACTTCACTGCTAGCTCTTTGGTCCACAAACACTGCGTGGATAACAGATGTGTACGGTGATCAGTAACCAATCATGTCACTTCCTTCAAAGTCTGCTGGTGACTGATCCCTGCACATCTGTTCTCAGTTCACGCACAGACCGGAAAGCATGTCTTTGTGTTGCCTCCTCATCGCGCAGTGATAAAATCAATAACATTTCACAGACGTGGATAATTAAAAGGGTCAACGACAAAAAGTGCCGCAAAAAAATGACAGGCGGTTACCATTGGAAGTGAAATTGGAAAGCGGTTGTGGTGAAAAGGATGCTGATGTGCCAGAGGAAGTTATATGAAAGGAACCCCGGCACAGCTCCGAAAGCACCAAGGGTAAGAATTTGGCAGCTGATCCAGATGTAGAAAGCAGTATGACAACCAACTAAGGCAAAGAAAAAATACTCCATATCATGTTATACAGTGAGAAGAAAGCAAACATGTTCTAACTGCTCTTGGTAAGTTCTCTTCAAAGAAATAAAGCACTTTAATTCCCAGTGTTTCTAACATTTTCAATTACAGGGCACTAATTAAATAATAGCTTTACTAATTTTTTTCCATTTCCCTCTACATTTATCACCTACAGTAAAAGTTTTAATAAAAACGTGTTCAAGGTCATGGAACTTAATAATCATTGATTAAGAAGATCATTTTGCACCTCGCCATTTTTGCATTAGCTTGCATGATCATTTTCATGGTCCTGTACTACCATGCAAAAATGACTATATAATCTACACTAAAAGAATGTCACATGCGCAACCATCTTTTTTATACACAAAAAACAACTGACATGTACTAGATATTTCCAATATCAATCGATTTTGAGATCGAACTCAAATTTCATCAGTTTTGTTGAAATCTACCTTTAAACCCAAGAGAGCTTCAACCCAAATGTTTCAAGGACTGCCCAAGTCTAAGGGGGAACAGCCATATACCAAGAAGGGAACGCCACTACCCGTGTCTCTCTGCTCAGACAGGAAGCAGTGTCTGCTTGGCTTATTCCGATCAATAAAAGGCCACTACTGATGATCATTTATCAATGTAAGAAAGTAAATACGTATTCTACTGTTCCAGCATTTTTAAAAAATCTACGTTACAATACAAAGTTCTTGGCCTCGGCTCAATAAATGCATATTGAATCCTTTGTGGCAGGTGATCTTTTTATAGCTAAACAGTCCTTTCTATCATAGAAAACAAATTGAAAATCAACCTGCAAACTTAAGGACTGACTATGAACGGTTTCTTTCTATTTCAGAGCTCATGCTTTGACCTTTTACCTAGTGATCTACAGTCTGTGTTGCCAGTGTTCTAGCAAGCCTTCTTAACGCACACAGAGAAAGAGGAGTAAGCTCTCTTTAAGACCGTCTTGGGAAGTTTGTGGTAAGCTGGCTGCAAACCTAGCTCTGACACATATACCGTATTTTCCGGTGTATAAGATGACATTTTAACCCAGGAAAATCTTCTCAAGAGTCGGGGGTCCTCTTATATGCCAGGTGTCGTCTTATAGGGCAAGTATATCCCAAACTCTATATTTTAACGGGAAAAGTTAGGGGTCGTCGGAAAATATGGTATTTTAGAACAGTGGTCAACACACTCATTAGTCAACAGAGCAGCAAACTGAGGCTCATGAGCTGCATGTGGCTCAAGAGCCGCAGTTTGCCGACCCCATGTTTAGAACATGTAACTAGAGTTGTCACCCAGAATGCTGGCTGAGAAAGCCCAGAACTTTATCAGCTTGATATTCAGTGGGCCATTCCTATAACTCACTACGTTGCCTGCTAGGTCACCTGGGACCTACTGAAAATAACAAGAGGTCTATGGGCTCCAGCCTGTCATTCTACAAAGTAGTATCATGTCATCCCAGCCACTCAGCGCATCTCTCGGTTCTGCTATAAAACCTCAACATGAGCAGAAGGATCCACGCTGGAGGATTTACACACGTCAGGTGCTTCTGTGCATCCCACCATTCGCTCTGGTCTCTAAAACAGCTTGCAGCATTCCAGAAGCTGGGCTGACAGAATCCCATTCACATTCTACATGGCAGACTAGAACTTAAATGAATAGATATTAGTGACTTGTACACGAAGATGGGCAAACGGAATTTTCTAAAGATTGGTACTGTAAAAAGCCACAGCCTCTCTGCCTTCCCCGTTATCTTAGCTATCAAAATACTTCTGCTCTAAGAACATACCTGCGTTCCCTACAGCAGCACCCCGGCTCCTCACCACCCTCTTGCTTTCTGTGTCAGCAGACAATTTTGTGGTCGAGGCAGAACAGGGAAAACAAACCTCCACTTGAAGAAACCCTGCACCTGTCATCTCACAGAACACACACACACACACACACACACACACACACACACACACAGGACTTTGATTTGCATAGCTGCTTCAACTTTGCCACTTGTCTCTGATTTAAGCTTTCCCTTAAAAGTTTTCCTCATTTTTGTTGATAGCCCTTGGAGTGTGAAAGGAAAAAGCAGTACAGTACTGTTTTTTAGAAAGTAAAAGTTATTATTTATTCATTCCCCTAAACATACCTATATTGTCCTCTTTTAAAGGGTACCCTTCAACTCTATTCAGCCAGATAGTAGGTTCCTACTATACCTGTTTAAAGCTTTCTAATAACAAATATGTTAGATAACAATTAAATGTTGCAAGAACCTTATAGCTCCTGTCAAGAACCTTAAAAATAACAACACAAAACAAAACTGGGTCCTGGTTAAGTAGCTCAGTTGGTTAGAGCGTCATCCCAATACACGAAGATTGTGGGTTCAATCTCTGGTCAATACTAGTGAGAAGCAACCAATGAATGCATAAATAATTAGAATAAAACCTCTCTCTCTCTCTCTCTCTCTCTCTCTCTCTCTCTCTCTCTCTCTCTCCCTCCCTCCCTCCCTCCCTTCCTTCTTCCCTCCCTCCCTCCCTCAAATTAATCAATAAAAACAAAGCACTATATGCTTGCCTTGTGATCCAGGATGCCTCCTCTCAAAGCAGACAAAAACCTGGAATTGAAAGTGAAGATGGAGGTCCCGTTCTTCTGAAGTTAGAAAAGAGGCACAGAGGAGGCCTAATGCCACACATGAGCCCAGGAAGGAAGTACAGAGATTAGTAGGCACTTACTATAACCTAGATTTTAGGGGGGAGGTGGTGATGAATGGAGTGTACAGATTTACAATTCTGCTCTAAAATTGCCTTCAGCCAATTCTTGATTAACTGTCTGCCAACGTATACTGACTCATGGACACTACCAAGGAAACATGAGATATAGTGGTCCAGAACACCCTGTCCAAGGAGGTGACATTTAAGCTAAACCTGAAAGAAGAATCCAGTGACTTAAAAAGTTGGCAAAGAGGATGTTTGCAGAAGAAGTAATAGTGGGAGGTAGGATCTTGGGGTGAGACATGGTTAGGAGGCTGGGGCAGCAGGAGCGTAGGAGACAGGGAGAAGGTGAGAAAAGCTGGGGTAGATGGACAGAAGAGGGCCAGATTCCATTTCTTTCTACTATCAGATAGGGCAGCCTATAAAATTAGATACAATGAAACAGAAGGTTTTAGATATAAATAAAAGCTCAAAACCTGGGACCAGGAGAGATAAAAATCTCAGGAGTCCCATAGACACTGAGATCAAACTAGTGATTGCCAGAGGGGAGGGTGATTGGGGGACTAGGAAAAAGAAGTAAAGGGATTAAGAAGCACAAATTGGTAGTTACAGAATAGTTGCTGGGGCATAAGAAATATACTAGTACTGTAGTAGTTATCATATTGTAACAGTGTACGGCGCCAGGTGGGTATTGGAAATATCAGGGAGAACACTCTGTAAGCTATATGATTGTCTTCATCACTATGCTATCCACCTGAAACTCACACAAAATAATACTGAAAATAAACTGTGATTGAGAGATAGATTGAGAGGTAAAAACAATCGATAGGCATCAGAATCAGAGAAAAAGAAAAGAACAAGCTTAAGTCAGTAGAATCCTCTACTGTACACACATGAAATGAGTGCCGGGAGTGTGCTCTGTATTCCTGGCCCTCCTGCTACATTTTTAGTAACGAGGTAGCCAGATTCAAATCTAATTCCAGAAGATTTTACTTAAAACTCATACATTCAGCCTACTGGTAAAATGACTTTTTTTTATTGTGTGAGAGAAGCGATTAGTATTCTCAATCTTACATACAAAAGGGAAAACGGGAATCCAAAGAAATCTGGGGGCAAAGGGAGGAAGGGTGCTTTCATAAGATTAAGAGCAGCCACACCGTGCTCTCCCTGGCAGAATCTTTGTTTTCATGCTTCAGAAATGAGGGAGACCATCTCCATCTCACCCCCACCTATCACATACTGCAGGGTACTGGGCTGCAGATCTCAACAAATGCAACATATCAACCTTAACACAGACAAGAATTCCAGGAACGGCGCTGGTCTGTAAAGCTGGTGCCCATGAACAAATGCTTCGATACCACACTCTGTTTACAATCCGGGCGACAGAAGGCCCTACCACACACACACATGCATACCGGAGCTCCTAATTCGGCATGAGGCCATTCATCATCTCAACTTTGTTTATGGCTCTCCTTCTCCTTATCAGGAGCCGCACCCTGGCTGCGGGCTACCTAATTTGATCTCGTTTTATACTCTGCATAACCTAAGGAGCCCCACATATCCAGTACATCACAAAATTCCACTCACACCCTTCACCCACAGACGCTGCTGGCGGTGCTCTCTCTCAGAAATCCCCACACACCAAAGCTCTTTCTCCATAGGAAAGACACAGCAACATCTACAGGCTGCAGGAGAAACACGGGAATCCCAGACTCTTTGGGACTGGGCTGTCCTTTAGGAACAACCTTTTTAGGTTATTTCACCTCTTTCTCACTTAATTATTTAACCCATTCCATCCGGAGTTGAAGTAGTATGTAGATATGGCTTACAATTAATTTTGCTTCAAATTGCAGCCTACGAATCTTAATATCAGTTACTGAATCAGACTTGCTCTCTCATAGTATTTTTAAGACAAGCAGTTATTTTGAGTAGAAGGTTTCCAAAGGGGTTAGACACAAAGTGGAGGGGGTGGGGGTGGGGAAGAAGAGGTGGCAGGGGAAGAATCTGGCCATTTAGGAGAGAGTCAGGGTGGAAGAATAGGGAAGAATGTAGGATAAGAAAGGACTACTACAAAAGCAGGGCCACATTCCCCAGGAGACACGCTGGGCAATAAAACGAAATGGGGTCTGTAAAACTCAAGTCGGATGCCAGGAGCGATAAATTCTGGGCAGACAATGGTTGGGAACCGCACTATAAACAAAAACCCGCGCACCCGTCTACAGCTTCCTTTTATTCCCACCCTCCACGGATCATTACCTTCCCTGGCTCCCACCTAACTATGCCCCCACAGCGATTCTCTCTCAGGCCTGGTCCTGTTTATTTCTTGTAAAGGGCAGGGAGCCCTTTCAGAGTCCCCTTCCTAAGTGCTAAGCAGTCACAGATGAGCAGGAAGGTCGGTGATGGGGATGCAGTGCAGAGAGTCAAAAGCAGCATGACCAGGAAAGTGCCCACTCCCAAGGAGACGGGATATAATGTGTAGCTGCTAAAGGGACAGGCGTGTGAGCTCAGCTCAGAGCTTTCTAGATGTTTGAACTGGAAAAACCTCAGGCAGGGCCACCAGCTCCCCGTGCCTCTATACAGGTTGCTTGTGGCCTTAAAACCTCCATGTAACACCAAAGTGCCCAGGGAAAGCCAGTGGAGAGGCCTCTCCAGACTGGTGGGGAAGCTATCCCAGGCATTTCCGGGTTCAGCAGTCTACACGCACATCACAGCCTATGAAACTGGGTATACACAGAAGTTGCCTATGCTCACAAAACGGGCTGAATAAACCACGTGACAATTGCTGTCAAGACTGGATATCCGTTTCTCCCTCGGTGACTGAGAACTTCACTGTCATTTAGACTTAGATGCCTTCGTGGAAGGACTGAAGTTAGAGGTTTAAAAAAAAAAAACTTTTGGCAAATACTAAATAATAAAATTTGTAAGAGTGCATCACAAGTTTCAATTTTATAACCTGTCAGATTTAAAAATTTTTAATCCAGATTTCTTCTCTTACACGGCGTGCACAGAGGGATGAGAATGTTTAGCGGGAATGAGAGGTGATTTTCGGACATTACCATAAACTTGAATGATGGTTAAGAGGTTCCCAAGTGGTTTCTACCAGATCACTGCCTCTGGTATGCAGACTCATTTGAGCTGAAAAGCTGAACACCCCAATTTCCTGCTACTCCATTTCAGAGGTTCTGTCACCAGTGGAAGACATCTAAATCCAATCGTGGTAGCAGAGCTCCTATGGACCTCGTTTTTGCTGCCTGTCCAGCCCCATCCCCTACCATTGCTGTTATGTTCTCTTCAGTTCCAGACATACCCAACCCTGGTCTGTTCTGAGCACACCGTGCTTCCTCATACACGTGTGGTTCTATACGGGCTCTTTCCTCCCTTCTTCCCAGCTCACCACCCCAAACCTCATCACTAAGGCCTTTCCTGACGATGCCAGAGAAAAGGAGATAGTTCCTTCTCCCTGCCACATATACTCAGTCAATGAGTGCCTGTGCACACCCAGCCCAGAGGCACCGAATTGCAATTGTCTGGGTGCGCATGTGACTTCTCCACAAGGTCATGAGCTCCTGGAGGGAAGGAAGGAACCTTGTCTTTGGAACGTTGACCTTTGGGCACATCCCAAGAGCTTAGCAAAATGCTAGTCACATAGTAGGAACCCAAGAAATGTTTTTTGAATGAATTAATGAGCAAATGGAAGCTTTCTATAAGACATATTTTTAATGTAAAGTAAGGTAAATGCCGAATTCTGTACGTTTATGGTTTGCTTTCCAATTTCTTAATGTCATCTTACCCCTAAATTGACAGTCTTATATTAGTCATTTGCTTTTATTATCTTTCCAAGACACTTTATTGTCTTTTAATCTTCATGAAACAACTCTTTTTGCACTCATTTCTAATCAGTTCACATAATATTTAATTAAATGATGTAATTTATGGTCAGAAACAAAAGAACTGACCCTTTGTAGCCATTCAACTCAGACTTAGGACGTGTAATGTGTGGGTTGAACTACTGGCAAAGAATATTCAGCAGGTCATGGGCATTGGTTGGCATGTTTTAAAAGGGGTGGAGGGTGTTGGTTAATTTGGAAAGTCAGTTACTTTCCAAATTAGAGGTAATTTTAGACAGCTTCTACTGCAGACTGCTAACGATCACACTGAACTTTCAAGAGTCCAATGGTAAAACCATTCAAAGCCATGAGACTCATTACTGGTGAGATGAGCCAAGATGTCTTCTTTCATTTAATTTAAATAACTTGGTATGTCAAGTTCAAGTTATTAAAATCTGCACATACATTCCTCGGGGCTCCATATATGCTTCCTGAATCTGGACCATTCCATTAAATCAAGACAATATGTATCACAACTGACTTCCTGAAGATAATTCCTTCTAATCCTCAGTATTGGCCTATAGTTATGTTTCTAATTAACTCTCTTGGGATGTAGCTCAGACTTAGGATAAATTGATTTTTGAAACATTCTAGTGTATATCTAATCCCCAGCTACCACTATAAAACATTTGGAGGTCTAGATTTTGTACAGGATAAGAATCAGAGACATGGAAGAAAAGTAAATTAAAACTATCATCATTAATCAGGACTAGAAAAATTTCTAACTCTTTCTGGCAACATTCCTAAGTCAACCAAATATCATCAGGAAAACTACATGGGTATACAAAGAAGAATTTCAGAAACTTTTCCCTAGGATTCCTCCTGTTTCTCTCTCTCTCTCTTCCTTTTATGGCCAATCAGACACTGAAGTTAAGAAAACTATATCAGGATGTTTTAATTCAGAATTAAAATGCACCATACAGTGATTTTTACTAATATAAAATAAAATCGTTTCACAAACTACAATCATTTCTCTATAATTTTTGCAAACGTAAAAAATCTGCCAGATTGAGGTCATAATGAAGTTTTATAATTTATAATATACATAGCTGACCCAAATAAGAAGGAAAAGCCCATGCGCTCCTCTTAGAGAGATATGTACCTACTTTGAAAGTTACAGCTTTTCTGGAAGAGGCAATTTCCACAACTTGAAAGCTAATGAGGAAAGAAGGAAGCATTTCACAACTTTTCTACTTACTGATAGATTCAATACCATCAAAGCCTGAAACTGAGCAGCTTTCGAATACATTTCACAAGCCATTTGGAGCAAAGCCTTGTCACAACTCCCTTCTAAAGTTCTATTAATTCTCTTCATGGAACTGATGTATTTAAGCAACTTTAGCAAGTGAGTTTAACAGTTTTCCACATGATTCACATTTTCTAGTCCATTACTTTTTATCAGGAAAGAGATCCAGCTAGAAGTAACAGCAGTGATGATGATGATGATGATGATGATGATGATGATGATAACTTGGTCCTGACTGAAATAAAATCACTCTTATGTAGAGATTTTCATGTACAAGTTTAAAGTCTACTGAGTCTGAAGATCCCTGTACTGAGAGCCAGGAGATCTGAGTTCCAGTCCTAGGTCAGCATCATACAGCTAAATGTCCTTCAGTGATTCAGTTCAGCTCGCTGGAACTCGGTTCTCTAACTGATAAAACAATAAACCTGATATATAAATTTCCTTCTCCGTGCTAAACTTTTATGATCCTATAATGCATTAATTTTTAAAAAAATACTGATTATCAGCCATAAACATTAAGCCTGTTTTTTTCTCAGACCCATAACACCCCCATCAATGGAGACCAAGTTTTATTATTTCTTGTCTTCCATTTGTTGCTTCCTCTCCATTCCTCCAGACCTTTGTCCAGGTTCAGATTAGTCCATCTTGCATAGGCTATAGCAAAGCCTTCTTGAGAGCCTCATTATCTCCTTTCTTACCTCTCTCCAATATTTTCTCTCCATACCATGTCCAGAATGTACTTTCTGACATGAGGACTCAATCAACAAGCTCATTCCTCCCCATGATTTTTTTCTGTGGCTCTCTATCACCTAACAGAAAAAAAACAACCCTGTCTTCTCGGTGGAATCTTGATAAAAACCCTGTAAGAGTTCTCACCTCATGGGTTTTGCGGTGAGAATTAAAGGCTCTATTCATGGTAATTAAGTGCACTAAGTATCCAGCGCTGCCAGGCTTAGCTCCACTGTGTCCTGCTTTGGGCACTGCACACCACAAAACTGATGTAGTTTTGATTCCCAGAACACACCACTCTGTGTAAATTCATGTCAATGCTCATGGCTAGACTCTAGAATAATTCCTCTCCCCACTCTTCCTTCTTCAGTTTTTGGCCCACCCCCCATCCCCACCACTCCTTATCCTCTCCTCCTGTGAGGCCTCCTTTGACTATTCCCTGCAGGCCTATGTGCTCCTGCATCCCTGAATCTAGAAACCCTAAATAGGTGCCCAATACATGCCAATGATTTTCATGAACCTCCAGCTCTCTGACAAAAGGCAGAGGACCCAAAGTTAAACTCTCGGTGTGCTTATACAAGACCAGTCTATTAAGAATACTTTTCGCAGGAGAGCTTTTCGTGTTTCTTTTTATTCCAAATGACACTAAAAGAAGTGGAATAATAATGCTTAAAATGAAGCAATGATTTTCAGCTAGTATCCCATGATATATCAGACTGCTTCTGATGCTTTTCCAATATATAACTAGCAGCAATCCTGGAAAGATTTAACAGTTTTGCAACCTTAGTCACAAGCCTCAAATTGCCTTAAAAAACTTTAAATCTTATATCCAGAATATTTTTAATATCATATTTTGTATTTTTCCAGCATTTTTAACATAATGGAATATTTCCAATAGTAAGTGATGATTTAAAGTCTCCTAAAGCTTCTTATTCCTTATATGTAAGAGGAATACTGTTTCTCTTCACCAAAGCCCTTTGCCTTTGCTTCTAACAGATTTGGGCCACTTCTGTTAGCCATGGGTCCAATGACAATTGTCCTTGTCTATATCTGAAAGATCTCTTCTGAACTCTCCCTACAAAGTTTAACCAATTGCTCTGCTTATGTGAAACTTCTATTGTCATTGAAGGAGAAAGACTATACATGTAGATAAACTTACAGCTTACTCATAATCTTCCTGAGAGATTTATGATTCGCTCTTACAGCTGCTAGCAAGCCGATCAACAGCCAAGCAGAGGAAACAGTGAATCTTACTTGTCAGCTACATGTGTTATCAATATGGTCCAGATTAGGAAAGCTTAAACTAGATTTCAGGACAAGGACAAAATTTCTGCTTTCACCATTAGCATAAAACTGTCCAGGATTCTTACAATTAAAATGGAGAATTCTGGTTTCATTGCCCAATAACTCATGAAAAAAAAGAAAAACAGAGAAATGATTAAAAGTTCCAAGTAATTATTAGAAATATAACATCCAGTCAGAATTCCTAAATCAAACAAGAAAAAGAGTCATTAAATATTCATTTTGATTTTTAAGATGTTGCTTGACCACTATCTTTATATGCTCATTTATTTTGACTCCACTGACACACATATGAATAAATACAAATCCATCAAATAAACATTCAGAATTGATAAACTTCACCCTTTATTCTGGTACCTTCATTCAATACATTAGGCACGAAAAGTGCCCTTTGCCTCCCTCCAAATTTGCTCTTTTGAGCCTGAGAAAACCTAAAAATTATTTACCCATGGCTGTCACTCTCCTCTACAAATGATGACCAACAATTAAATTCTTCACCATGTGTTTCCCAGGCACCTGTGAAGCTATCAAGGAATGCTAGCTCGTATGCTCACTTTTACTAAGTCCCTCCATGGAGGATGCAGAATAAATTTAAGGAGACTGTCTAGAGTTCAGAACATATGATCAAAATTTCCAAGATTGATCAGAAAAAGCTATCATGAATGTTTAATCTAAGATGCAAGTTCTTTACACCCAACATAAACCTGTTGAAAGGTTTCCAGTCACTTTGTTAATAAATCAAAGACATTAATACTAATACTATACTAGGCCTCAGCTATCTAATACATAAAAGTGATGAGAATGATAACATATCTATCTTAAAGAGCCTTAATGCCAATACTGATATCACTTACTCATCCATATAAAATATTTTTATTTGTCCACAGAAGGCAAGGACAATAAAGTTTCAAGAAGGAAATGTTTATTTAGCCTCTGTGTAAGGGAAAGGTACTAACAATTATTGGCTACTCTTCTATAGGGTACTGACTTCATTATCTCATTTACTCCTTACAGAAACCCTGGGAATGACATAGTTTTATACCAAAAGATATAGATAACTGAGGTTCAGAGACATTTAGTATTCTTCCTAAAACACACCATTAGAAAATGGCAGAGTCAATTCTCAAAGTCTACCACACTATCTCCAAAGGGTGCACATAATCCCAAAAGGTTCTGAAGAGGACAGGAGGCCATATCACCATTGTCTTCCTCTATCTTCAACAAAAAAAAAAAATTAATAATCTATCATGGCTCTTACAGGGTCTAAACTCTTTGCAACTCTTCACAGGTCAGCCACAAGTAGAGCTGGTAGATAAAATTTACTTTCCATCCTTAAGTACTGCAATGATCAATAATTATGAGGCAGAAATAGTAGATGCTACCAACCATGGTGGCCCAGTCAAAGCCTATAATATGTACTTAGTTTTCTCAATAGAACTGAAAAGGCCTATTTCTATAGTAGGTCAACCTGCTGTATTGAATGCCCATTCTTTTCCGTTTATTATACCAATCATTGTTAAAGGAACAAAACAAAGATGTGGTGCCTCATCTGTAAAAGCTTAGAAGCTAGTTAGAGGAAACCAAACTTACACAGTCATTCAAGCTCTCGGGAAGGCCACCCAAGGACGCTGACACAATCAATCAAAATATTCCCTTGGAAGCAGCATTGCCCTAACCACATGAATGACCCGCGCAAATAATTCCCAAGCACTTGGATTCCATCGAATTCAAGTTCTGCTATTCATCTGCCGACAATTAAAAGGGGCAAGTCTCTTCAAGACCCTAATAAATTTTCTCTACATGACCAAAGAAATGGAAATTGTCCACAACAGTCTTTTTACAGCTGGATTGAATATTAACAATTCTCTAGATTGAGTACTTAAGCTTTTCAGGCTTCACCTATCTAATCAATAAATGGGAATAATATACCTATAGTTCTCAGAATGAAAAGACAAAGTATGAAAATGCCTACAACTATGCTAGGTACACAGAAGGTATGCAATAAATATTAGTTTTCCTTTCCTTCCAGCTCTGGAAGTGAATCTTTTCCTATAGTTTCATTCAGGGTATTTTTCTTCTTTAATAAACCATTGAAATATCACACAGGAAGCTTAAGAAGCCCAAATTAGACATGCCCATAGATCCCAGAGGCAGAGTCAATACCTTCAACAGGGGCGCAATCCCTGGAGTTCCTATCTTTCTATCATTTAGAAAGAAGTATTATTGAGAGAGTTGAATGATTGGGCACTGAGATTATGGAAATAGAAGAAATGAAGAGCAGAAATTCTTTCTCTGGCAATCAAACCAGTGATATTACTTTTAAAAGGTGCTAGACAGGAAGTGCTAACAGCGACAGCTTTTTGATAACTCAAACTCAACAGCTTGGGTAAGTGGCAGCTGAACTGGCTGAGCTCTGGCTTTATAGTAAAGCACACGAGGTTTGGTGAGACTATTATTATTACTTTACTGCAGCCTGGTGAGGCCCATATTTTTCATTATTTGTGATCGGAAGCCTTTGAGTTGCAGGCCACAGACACAGCAGGCTGCCTCACTCTGTGAAGACTAGCAGGGCTCCGTCAAGGCCAAGGGGAGAGGAGCCAACCTAAGTGCAGCTGTTGCTACTCCTGCCTCAGCTCACTAAGCTGCAGCTTTGCTCCCTCCCTCACACAGGCACCCTCGGCCTGGGATTAAGCAAGACTCGCAGCCCCCTACATTCCCATCTCACTTCATTCTGTCTGGCCATGAGACAAAGAAGTGCAACGCACATGTTCATCTCACCTTACCTGAGCTCTCCAAAGAAATGTGTTTCCTGTCTCATTCTATGATGTGCTAGACTCAGAATGTGTCATCAGTTCTATAGGAAAAAAAGAAAAGGTACACTCTGTGTTTCTGCCATTTTGAAGACCAATAGCTTTGTCTTCACAGCTACCCAGCATTGAGGTACATACACTACAATCAATTTGAAGGTCCAAGGTTACAGTGGAGGGGAAGAAAGGAGAGCAGTAGAGAGAGGAGAGATGGAGGCAAGAGGGGAAGCTTCATTGACTTCCAGTGTTTCAACATTATTACCAAGGGACTTGAGTTTGTAGCTGAAATTCCAGAAAATCAAAGTGTTCTGGGTAAAACATGGAAAACATGGAAAAGAAATCTTCCACTTTCTGGCCGGAAGGTGACTCCTTTGATAACCAGTCAATGAATCATAGATTCTTTATTACTCAACTTCCTCTCATTGAGCTAAGGACCCCCCTCCAGGAATTAGTCAGGGAAAAGTGAATCTTCCAGAATTGAGCTCATCTGGGATGCCCTCTCTTAATTTCTCCTCTGGGTTCAATCCAGGAAATGGCATAGAAATGTGCCATCCAATCTTTGTCATGCCCCTGCTGTGGGTAGGAAGTAGCCTTCTACCCACAGCAGAGGGCCTGTTTGCTGATGCCTGAGATATTCCTTCTGCATGTCTACCTGCATTTTTTAAAATATATATTTTCATTGATTTCAAGAGAGGAAGGGAGAGGAAGAAACATCAATAATGAGAGAGAATCATTGATCAGTTGCCTCCTGCATGCCCCCTTTTGGGGATGGAGCCTATAATCCAAGCATATGCCCTGACTGGAAATGGAATCATGACCTCCTGCTTTAAAGGTTGATGCTCAACCACTGGGCAACACTGTCCAGGCAACTACCTGCATTTTTAATCCTCAGTCCCTAGACATCTGGGTTTGGTATTCCACACATCAACCTCTATCTGAAGTTTACACAGCACAATCTACTTATTCTTTTGTTGGGCAAAGGTTTACAGAAAAATTGGGTAATATTCTGTGCCACATATATGTTCTTTTTCAATATGGTCACTCTAGCTTCTCCCAATTACTCAGTGACTTTCACCCTCACCTCATTTGGGTGGGAATGGGGTTCGTGAGAAAGGGCTGGAGCAAAACCCATCTGAGACTTCTCTTGTGTGGGCAAACACATTCAAATCATCCCACAGTGGCACTGTCCCACAGAAGGTCACTTTAAGAAATATACAGACATAGAAGTGTTAAACCTAAAAATCTCATTTGGCAACAAGCAGAATCATAAGCCTGGGTCTGAACCAGAGCTTTGCCACTAGCTGTGACTTTAAGGGAGTCACTTTCCCTCACTGGGCCTCAATTTTCTGGCGTATAAAACAAAAAGGGTAGCCCTAGCAGGTTTGGCTCAGTGGACAGAGTGCCAGCCCACAGACTGAAGGGTCCCAGGTTTGATTCTGGTCAAGGGCATGTACCTCCATTGCAGGCTCCATCTGGTGCAGAAGGCAACCAATTGATGTGTCTCTCTCACATTGATGCTTCTCTCTCTCTGTCTCTCCCCCTCCCTGCCACTCCCCCTCAAAAATAAAAAAATAAAAAAATAAATCAATGGAAAATATCCTGGGTGAGGAGTAACCAAAAAGCAAAACAAAAACAAGAAGGGTAAACCAGATGCTCTGCAAGCTACTCTTAGCTCTAAGGGTCTCCCATCCATTTCACGAAACAATTCCCCACAGGTTTCCACAAAACAACTCTTGCACAAGGGGTTATTTGGTACAATCATTAGGTTTCCCCTTTTCAGAAACACACGGGTAACAGCCAGTAAGTCACCTCTGAAATGCCGTATCCCTTCCTTCACTGCTCTCTGCCTCCACAGCTCTTCATTCCCACACGTGCCACATTTTAATTCTATTTTCACTAACAACTTCTTAAATAATCCCAGACAATAACATGTCTCTGGAATCCAAACACCTTTGATGTTTGACTTATAAATTTTACAGCATCTATAATTTCAAGGCTAAATTATATATTAAATTTCAAAGGCCACGTACTTCAGAGGGGGAAATTATGTGTGCTTTCCACGCACACCCTGAGTCCAAATAAAGGCTTCTCTTTAGTCACCAGGGAGTGACTGTCAACTGGCAAAAATTTGTCATTTGCAAAACTATGCAATGTTTAAATTCTTTATGAAAACACCGAAGAGTAAATTAAATTTATTCAAAATTCTCTCTAAACTGTATTAAAACTATGAGCAGAAGATAATGTCTTTGTACCAGACTTGAATCTACAGCTAAAAATATTAAAGTACTAGGCAATGCTATCAACTGATAGTATTCTTTTAAATTTCATGAACACAAGAAATTAAATATGCCAATCTCTTATCTTACAATGTGTTAAAAAAATATTCAGGGTTGGAGCTTAATGGATTGCATTTTGATGCCCTTGAATGTATGGTAATCAAGCAGTTAATCATAGCTAACAATCACACCTGTGGGACACTGCTCTGATCACCAAGATCCCCAAAGGCCCTGCAGGAGGGAGCTGGGAATAAACATCCCAAACTCCTAAAGAAAAGGGGCCCCGGGTGCCTCCAGGACATAGAGCAGGGCAGATTTCCAGCACAAGCAAGACTGAACACCATTTTTTTTTAATCCTCACCTGAGGATATTTTTTCTATTGATTTCTAGAGAGGGAGAAAAAGGAGAGTGGGGGTGGGGGGAGAAACATCGACGTGAGAGAGACACATCGATTGGTCTGAGGGAACGTGCCCTTGACCAGGAATTGAACCATGGGCCCCAGGCCAGTGCTCTAACCACTGAACAACCGGCAGGGCCATTTTTTGACTGAAGAAAGCTCAGGCATCTGGCCTTACCCTTCCACAGGAAGAAACAATTCCAGGGGCTGTTAATCCAAGTTAAGTTAAGAAATCTTGAGGAATTAGCAAAAGATAAATAAGCTCAAACCTGTATCAGATGGAAAAACTACCTCTTTGGTTACTATAAACACCATGTTCTTTACAGTTAGAATTTGCTCTTGACTTTTCCCCCCAGTAAGGTGATTTAAATCCTTACAGCTCAGATTTTCATTCCTAAAGCATTTCTTTGTTATAGTTTGTAGAAGGGCTCCAGCACATTTTAGGGGCACGCAAGCCCTCATTTCAATTTCCTTTAAAAAAAAAAATTACCTAAAACCTTCGCCCTGTAAAACCCGACTGGCCCGATGTAACTCTAACCTCTCCTTCCTTCCACTCCACACAAACTGTGCTTCCTCAGGCCACCTTCCCTTTCTGGCCAAACTCTTCTGAGCACTTTGGTTTCAAAAACTAAGCAAGAAAAAAATCCAGAGTCATTTGTAAGCTTGTCCAATGTTTCAGGCCTCTAGCTTTCTGATCAAACTTGTCGGGCCAATGACACGTCACCACACAATATATCACTGGATTTGTGTAAAATCGTCCTTTGATTTAAAGTGGAAAGTGGAGCCAAAATAAAAAGTACAAAAGAGAACACCCTGTACATACTTGAAAATCACAATAAATATTTTCAGAATAAAACGCACTAAAAATAGCCTAATCCCATTTACACTTTATCATTCTCCTAAGAGACAGGCTTTGTTTTAGACAGGATAATAGCATTTTAGAGTTGCAAGGGATCTTGATCCTGAACTCCCTAAACTCATCATTTTACAGATTGGGGAGGGAAAAAAGACTTAAAATGAATTTTGTCTAAGTGGCAGGACCAGGATGAGAACTCAGGTTTCCCAAAGATTCACAATCAGTATCAGCTACAGATAACAATGTAATTAAGCACTTACCGGAGTTAAGTAGAAACCCCCGTTTGTTTGTTTAAATTCACCACAACAAACCGATTCAAAATTGGGCAAAGAACTGGAATACATAATTTTTCCAAAGAAGAATTACAAATGGACAATAAGCCCATGAAAACAGTAGTAATAAAGAAAATGCAAATCAAAACCACGATGAGATATCACTTCACACCCTTTAGGATGGATGTTTCTCAAAGAAATGTTCCTTAAAAAAAAAAAAGTTAAAGGTTTTTATTGATTTCAGGGAGAGAGAGGAAAAGAGTGGGATAGAGAGAAAAGAACATCAATGATTCTCAAAATAAATAAATAAAAGAAAGGTAACCAGTGTTGGTGAGGATATAGAGAAATTAGAACTCTCATACTGTTGGTAGGAATATAAAATAGCATAGCTGCTGTGGAAAACAGTTTGTCAATTCCTCAAAATTTAAACAGAATTACCAGTAGTTCCACTTGTAGGTATAGACCCCAAATAGATAAAAGCAGGGACTCCAACAGAGACTTGTACATCAATGTTCACTGCAGCATTACTTACACTGATAGAAACAACCTAGGTGTCCATCAACAGAAGAGCCAATAAATAAAAGGGAGCATATGTGCACAATGGGTTATGATTCAGTCTTAAACAGGAAGAGAATTCTGCCAGGCTGGTGTGGCTCAGTGGTTGAGTATCCACCCATGAACCAGGAGATCATGGTTCAATTCCCAGTCAGGGCATATGCTGGGTTGTGGGCTCCATCGCCAGTCGGGGACGTACAGGAGGCAGCCAATCAATGATTCTCATCATTGATGTTCTTTTCTCTCTATCCCACTCTTTTCCTCTCTCTCCCTGAAATCAATAAAAACCTTTAACTTTTTTTTTTTTAAGGAACATTTCATTTCATTCAAGTAAAAAGAGGCAGAAGACACAACCATGAAAATTCCATGTTTCCTGGGCAAGATGACCAAAACATGAGGGGGAACTGCTACAGCATGATTCTATACCCATGAAGGCAATGGCTTTTACCGGTACTTGCTCTCTAGGGCTCTTTCCCCGTCCAAAATCACATGGTTGAAAACATGACACACATCACTGTCCAGCTAACCTCAAGTGCCGTAGCCACAAAGAGGTTTTCCTTTTTTCAACAAATTAAATAATGTGTCATACTTTTAATGCCTGGATAGTGTGTGTGTGTTTTTTCCCCCTTTCAGACTTGGCAACATAATCCTTGGAAAGACATGTGTACAGACGTTTGAGTTAGAAATAACAAACCTGTCCTCTCCCAAGGTGCGATGTTTATTTGAACGTGTGATGATGCTACTGTTCAAATAAACACACTCAGCTGTCTCTCCTCTTCCCGTGGCCGGAGCATTAGACACTTTGCAAACAAGTGTCCACAGGAGCCACGGGGAGTGTTGGAAAGTGGTTTGTATTATACAATCACTTCTGAGATGTGCACAAACCGCCTCCCGCCCTTCGCGTTTCCCCATTCCGTATTTCTTACTTCACTTTCCAAAATATCCCCGTGATAAAGGCCAACCCTGCTCCTTTGTGGAGTCACCCCGAGATATCCCAAAGCCCCTCAATCCAACGCCCTCCACAATCGTGCATGGTGATCGCACACAACTTGCCCAGTGCAGACCAAGCCTCCCAGAGTCGGGGTCCAGTTCTGAGGCAGCATAGGGACCAGGAGGGCGGGCAGGGCTATCAGTGTGTGAGCCTCGGCACCGTCACCGAAGGAGTGCACTTGTGACAAAAATGCTGGGCGTTTCACCTAGAGAACAATCTTGATATTTAAGAGGGAGGGTTCTCTCGGGACCTGGGCACAATGTCAGAGAGAGGGTCCAAGATGTTGTCCAACAGGAGGAAAAAGCAATGCTCAGAGCTGGATTCCCAGCTGTGGCACTGTGAGATTTTGGGCCAAATAATTCTTTGTTGTGGGGCTGTGCTGTGCACGGCAGGCTATTCAGTTGCATTCCTGGCCTTTACCCATTCCATGCAGGAGCACTCCCCAGGCTGGACAACCAAAAATGTCCCTCCTGAGGGGGGTGGCCACACTTCCTCTGGCTGAGGACCATTAGACAAACTCAGCTTTGCGCCTTCCCATCTGATGGGTGGGAGCCAGATGTTTCAGAGTAGGACGGGAACTGAGCGAGCACCAGCAAAGGATACATATGTGAAATCAGAGGGAATCCGAGACAGGGCTCGGTGTCAGTCGGCCACCGTGGAAAGAGGGAGAAAGCTAGGATGTAAGCCCTGTTGGTAGGGAAGTTCAGGATAGAGCCTGTGTTCCCAGAAAGTTAGGATGATGGCTGCAGGACAGGTTTAGACAACTTGGTTCATTCAAGTGCATCTTCCCTTAAAGACTGTCCTAGAATACCTTCCACATGCTTAATAGTCATCACAAGCAGGACTTCAATAGGATAATCCTATTGCGGGTAGATCCATACAAATATAGCTCCCCTCCCATTTCTCCTGGAAAAACAAATCTATGTCCTGTTACTAGTAGGCTCAGAGTGTCACCCTGGCCTACAGCTGTGCAGGTTATGGAATGGAACCTGAGATGTGAGCAACATCCCAAAGCTGGGGACAAAAGTCAGTGCCGGTCGCCCACTACCTGGGATGTGGCTGGGCTGCAGAACCCAGCGTGCTGCACTGGAGCACAGGAGATGAAAATTTTTTGGGGAGCCTGACACCCATCCCTCGGAATTCAGGGAACATGAGCAAAGAGACTTTCTGACTGATCTGGAAATTTTGTAAGGCAGGAGGCAGGCTGGAGCAGGTTGAAATGGTGGGATAAGGAAATGAGGGAGCCTGCACCCAGTGTTTCATGCAGCAAGGATAGTATCCTGGGGGCACCCTGCCCAACAGGCTGCCTGGCAGGGTGAGGAAACCTCAGCTTTAAGAGTGATGGGAACTGAGGTAAGAGAACTGCAAAGGATGAATGTCTTGATTACATGGTCGAGTCTCTTCTGACATTTATACATCACATCCTAATACAGTATCAGCCTCATACAGAAACTCAATAAGTCAGTATAATCAATGCCTGATAATATATCTTTCTGAAGATACTATTTATTATAAGTTAATAATACAAAGGGTGATGCATGGGCCAAACAGCACTCCAATCCCTGGGAGCCTGTTAAAAATCTCAGGCCCTACCCCAGACCCACTGAATAGGAATCTGCACTTGACCAACATTCACAGCCATTCCAACGAGCAGTAAAAGGTGATGAGTGCTGGCTTAGACCAGGGGATCTCCATCAGAGCCATACATGTTTAACCATCGTCTGCATCGTTTGCTTTCAACACCCACCCAGGAATTCTGATTTAGAAGCCTGGGGTATGGGCTGGGCATCTGTACTCTTAAGTAATCCCTGGGATATCTGTTGTATAACCAGGTTGAACAACCACTGATTTAGGGGTTGGCAAAGGCAAGCATTTAAAGTCAGGTGTCAGTAACAGCTCCTACCTACTGTTCTCCATAAACCTTTCTACACATGAACCAACTTCTCCTTCCTCAAGTCACTGTCAATCTCCAGCAAAATATCCAATTTTGTCTTCCTGATTGAGAAGAAGGCCCATTCAAAATGATCAAGAAAGAAAAAAAAATGTCACACCCAGTGGGGACACAAAGCTATGTAGGTCGAAAAGGCAGCGTCCATGGCCGCCTGTCCATGTCAGTTTGACTCAGCACGGACTTTCGTAAAGGCTTGTTATTTGTGAATGAAGATGGCAAGGAACCAATCACCAGCCACCAAGAAATTGTGAGGTTTTCTCTTGGAGGAAGAAAGAACGGGACCTGATTTAAATCAGACCCTGACTCGGCTGCTGGTACTGCTACATGCCCAAATATTCGAACTCAGCCATCACTGGAACAGATCAAATTTCAAATAACCAGTTCAAATAGAGCCCAAACTCTCGAATCCCAACCCGATTTCTAGGATAGACTATTAGGCAAATTAGAACTATTAGTCGCTGGTGCAGTATGTTTCTAGGAGTTAATTTCCTTACATGAGATCCTTCAGAATTCTCAAGTTTTCAAGTAAGTGCCAGGTAAAAAAAGAAGAAATACTTCCTCTGGCAGAAAATGGTCTCTAATATGATGAAGCTTGACAGAAGGGAAATGATAATTACTGTAGGAACAGCATGGTCAGAAGTCTTTTACCAAATAAGGTTATGATTTCTGCAGTGAGTGAGTGCATTTCAATAAGAGGGCATTTCCAGCCTGAAGAGCTTAGCTTCTTTAAAAAAAAAAATGTAGAAATTCTGTTTAATACTAACTTATCTATTTACGAAGTACACAACTTTGGCATGAATGTTATTATTTTTTTTCTTTTCCATAAACATCATGGATTTCTGGGCACATTACGGGACTCTCAGATGTTTCTAATTACCCTCTGTGTACACCCAATAAAACAGCTGGCTTGAGATGTTATTAATACAAGGAGATCCAGGGGCCTCATAAATCACCCCTTCTTCAGAAAGGGACAATGCGGTGGCAAGCAGTGACCTTGCTAGAGAAGACTTTCTTTAAGAATGTTCCAGGGTACTTCCTCATTTGCCGGGAAAAGGGCAGTGGTCTGCTTCTCTCACTGCAAAGGATTTTCAGGTCAAGTTTCCCTTCTACCTCTTCTAGGGAAAATCTGATGAAAGTCAGGCTGAGTTTTCACACTAGGGAAGCTCAGAAAGTCCCCATAATCCAGAAAATAAATTTTTTATTGATTCTGATGGGCATCTGAACTTTGGTCTCCGAGTGAAGAAATCTCTCATTACTGCATAAAGTTGTTTCTTTTTTTCCACCAAATCTTACCCAAAAGGCCAACACTGCAGCTGTGCCAGTTTTTTTTTTTTTTCAGTCATTATTGCATGAGTCCAAATTCAAGGTAACAGAGAGGAGCAGGAGGCCATTCCTTAAGCCTATATCCTTCCACTAAACAGGAAAAAAAAAATCAAGTTTTAATAAGTGCATCCATGACAAAACTCTATTAAATTGGCCATGGAAGGGTATCTGTTTCTTCTCATTTTCTGTGTGATATAACTTTGGGGAATGAATCTCCAACTTCCTAACTTTATCCTGCCCCATTTGGTAGTTATTTGATTTTCCTGGACTGCGGAGCATGAAGATGACTGTGTGGCTGCCCTCAAAAACATTTTCACATCATCTGTGATGTTAGTTCCAGGAGGTTTTTCCAACAGTACGCAGATGCATTATTCCTTCTCGACTTGGAAAATTATATATATATGTATATATATGTATATATATGTATATATACATATACATATATATACATATATATATGAACACACACGTATATATACATATCGTGTATATACATATACACACACACATACATATATGTGTATGTATGTGTGTGTGCGCGCGTGTGTGTGTATATATATATATATCGAGATTAAAAGCTGATATAAATGTTTTATTTTTATACTAAGATGCCAAAGCCCAACACATATGCCAATAAATGCTGCGGGGATGTACTGTACCCCATCAATGTGATTTCAGTATCTACTTTAAGTCCCCGCTTCCTTCAATGTACTCTAGCCTAGGAGCCCAGAGGTAAATTACACAAAGGATAGCAAAGCAAAGCACAAAGCTGAAGCCTATGTTACAATCAAACAGCACTGGAGATTCCCCCCACCCCACCCCCCTGCATCTATTCAAGATGATGACTTGTCCTCCTGCCCACAGCTTCTGGTTCCAAAAAGCGTGCCACGGTTTCAGTGCTCCCACCACTGCCAGCAAGGTTGGCAACCTGCACGAGCTCCTAGGTAAGCAAGGGAACCCCTGCCAGGGGGTGCTCGGTCCAAGGCAGAGGGACAGGGTGCCGCTGCATGTGTCTGCCCTGTGATAACTTAGTATCTGACATTAGCTGGTGCGCGGTCTACTCTGCCAAGAGCAAGTCTTGCTGAGCAAATAAAGAGCCTTTTGTGCACGAGAGCGCATAATGGAAACATCCCGCTCGGTCTCTCTTGCAGCTATTGTGCCGCCAGATCAATTCATGAGGGGAACCCATTCTCTGTGATGCACCAGGAGCATACCCCACCCGAACTCCAGGAGGCGTAAGCTCTCTCTCCCGAATCCCGGGCCACAGGGGATGCAAATGAACAGGATGTTCTCTTCAGGACAGCGCCGATTCGTTTTACCCGGTGTAATCAGCGAGGCTGGATCACCAGCCCAGCTGCCAGGACCGGCCAGGCGTCCGCCTGAGCCAGACCCCTACATGTCGCTGACATGGTAATGACCGGAGGTAACAAGGAAGAGAACACTGGCTCAGGAAGCAATGTTCTAAGCGGACCCGGAGGCTGAGATTCAGGCAGATGGCTGAATGGGGAGCAGCAATGCCCCGCAGCAGGAGCTGCCAAAGGTATGAAAATGCGACTGCGCTCCGCAGAGCAGGGGACATCCTCTGCCGTCAGTGTTCAATGTGTCAAGTTCAGCTCCGGACAAAGGGCTACAGAGGTGGCCGGTATGTTCTCCTTTCCCGTGACTCCCCACACTCTCAGATGGTATTTTACACCTGTGGTTTCAGGTGTCTGAGAATGCTGGGTGGAGTTCTCTAAGGAAAACTGTGTGTGCGCCTCCATCACCCAGCCACCTGCATAGACCATGTGCTTTGTCAACAAAAATGCATTCAGCAGGTCCAAGGCTGAGCCCCGTGCTGGCAGTGGAGATGCCAGCAGGAAGGAGGCAGGTCCCTGTCCCCAAGCAGTGCTAGTGGAGTGGAAGACACCAGAGGGAAAACACAGGGGAGGGCGGTTTTCTCATGTGAGTGGCACTCGCTGACTCCTGAAGCAGCAGAGGGTCACCGCCCAGGCTGGGTGGGTTCAGTGTGCCCCCAGGCAGGGCAGCAGTGGGAACACTGGGGCCCTCGGGCAGTCAGTTGGTCTCCCTGGAAGCTCCGTTTGGCAAAGCAGAGGGGAAGGGGCACAGCCATGGTGAAGGCCGGGGAGCCAAGGAGCAGCTAATCCTGAGGGCCCCGCAGGCCATGCTAAGCAGTCTGGAGTTTTCCAAAGATCGGTCCATGTGCCCGAGCTGACAGAGGAGGGAAGAATATACACTTTGTGACATGGTGTTACAGACTCCAAGGGATTTTGAAAGGTCATTTATCCTAAGCTGGCCCGGGACAGCCGGTTTGTGGAGTCCTGTCCACACCCGAGACACAGGCCAGGGATGGCTTAAGAGGTTCAATCCATCACACACGCCTTCCTCGCTGGGCAAGCAGACTGCTGAACTCTCTTTTACCAAAGGTTAGTTTCTTCCAAACTGTCCTGACTGCAGACTTAGCCTCAGATGGCCGCTGTGATGATGCCCTTACTTGCTCATCTTCAAGAATCTTCCTCTTCAACCAAACAGGACCTCATTTTCTCCTGATTTTGGCTCTTAGGGTCCAACTATTGTCCTCCTTGGCCCAACTAACCCTGGAACCACCTTCCTATGCAGCCCTCCTTCACTGGGCACTCTCCCTTACACACACACACACACCTGCCCTCAGAAGCAGGAACCAATTTTATTTCCTTTCCTTAAAAGAAAGTTCTGTACCCAGATCATGTGATCTGCCTTATAGGAAACTAGAGGTCCAGTGCATAAAATTCGTGCACTTGTGGGGGCAGGGGGATGTCCCTCAGCCCAGCCTACACTCTGATCTCAGAGTCCAAGAGTCCTCAGGGGCTGTCCAACTGCTGGCTTAGGCCCACTCCCTGTGCAGGCCTAAACTGGCAGTTGGACATTCTTAGCGCTGCTGCAGAGGCAGAGGAGGCTCCCGTCACTGCCCCTGCACTCACCAGCCATGACCTCACGGAAGCATGATTGGGGCTGGGGAGGGATTAAAGCTGGGGAGGGATGTGGGAGATTGGCCAGCCAGGGAGGGACTGCGGAGGGCTCCAGGGTTTGTCCAGCCCACCTTACTCAGTCCTGATCGGCTGGAACCCAGTAGCAAGCAAGCCAACCTAGTGGTTGGAGCGTCTGCCCCCTGGTGGTCAGTGCACATCAGAGCAAGCAGTTGAGCCTTAGCATATCATTAACATATTATGCTTTGATTAGCTGAATGGCCAACTGGATGACTGGACACTTAGCATATTAGGCTTTTATTATATTGGATAATGTTGGGGGAAGAGGTGACCCAGCATTTTTAGTCTTCCATCTCTTTACTGACATCCCTACACTTTTTATTATCCATAACATAGATTCCTTCTGCTATCATTCCAGCACCCTTTTTTTTTTTTAACCCAATGACTTGCTTGCCTCTATTTTCTGTGTATGAGGTTCTTCATCAACAGATATTACATACAGGATACCGTGATATAATACAGTATCAATACCCAAATAAAACCTAACCCCAACAGGACATATCAGGAAAGTTTACATAAATTCTCCTAACACCAGCCTTTGGAAGACACTCCTCAGCTTAGATAAAATAACCATCACAGTCACAGAGCTCGGTTATAAAGTGTCATGTTTCTTCACAGAGCTCACTATTCACACCATTCGGGTCTCTGATCCGGGTGATCATCTCCCGGGAGAGCCCTTCCTGGCCATCTAGAAGAGCAGCCCTCACCATCCCACACCCCACTCTCTATTCCTCTCTCAGTGCAACTTCTTCATAGCATTAATCACTCCCTGACATTATATCAGAGGGAATGCTCCTTACAGTGTATTTCTAATAGCAATCATTAAAGACTAGAGGCCTGGTGCATGGATTCATGCACCAGTGGGGTCCCTCAGCCTGGTCTGCACCTTCTCGCAATTCGGGATCTCTTGGGGGATGTTGGACTGCCTGTTTTGGCCTGCTTCCCGGGCAGTCCAATATCCTCCAAGGGATGTAGTAGTGCATGAAGCGGCCCGCAGCTGGAAAGGAACCTGGGCCACTCCCGCTCAGCCTGGCCCTGCTGCACCTGCCATCACCACCGCTCGGTGGCACTGCGCTAGAGGCGGGAGAGGCTTGCACTACTGCAGCTGTGTTTGCCAGTTGTGAGCCCGGCAGCGTCTGGCACCCATTGGTCAGCCAAGCAGCACTCCCACTGTGGGAGCTCACTGACCACCAGGGAGCAGCTCCTGTGTTGAGGTGTCTGCCCTCTGGTGGTCAGTGAGCAACATAACTACCAGCCAGCCCGCCAGTCATCCACTCATCCAGTCACTCAGGCTTTTATATATAGAGATGGTTAAATATATAACCATCTATATATACAAATCCTGAGCATTTCCAAGTATCTATAGTGTTAAGCACATTCGAACCGTTATGCATTCGATCTCCACAACCTTCTCATCTTGCAAAACTGAAACTCTGTGCCCATTAAAATGATTCTCTCCACCCTTTCACCAAGCCCTGATAACCACCACTTTTTCCCTGTATGAATCTGACTGCTCCAGGTAACTCGTACCAGTGAAATCATACAGTATTTGTTTTATGGGGCTGACTCACTTCACTTAGCATAAGATTTGTACACGATGATTCATAAAGATTCATACATGTTCTATAGCCGTATGATATTTCTTAATGTTGCATGTTCATGGACTTTGTCTATTTTGTTCATTGCTATATTTCTAATGCCTAAACCGATCCTGGGCACAGAGCAGGTGCTCAATCAAAATATAGTAAGTGAATCAGTGTTCCTAATACCAGCCTTTGTTGGGTGCTCCACAGCTTAAATAAAATAAAAAAGGAAATGCCTAACATGATGACATTTATTCAGTATTAGAACATGAAATCATTTGAAACAATCATGTGGGAGCAGTTTGACAACTTCTTACGCATTCTCGACTGCCCAAATGAAAGGCAGCCGCTTTCTTTTAGGATTGCATTGGATCATCTTTAAACAACATAAAACCTGTAGCCATGCATTACGGGGGAAATATATGCCCCAGTTCATCAAAAAGCGGCATGTTGGTATTGGATTGGTTTCTGTGCTGGATACACATCAAGGGATCCAAACAATGACAACTGGCAGACGACGAAAGATTCAGTGTCTGAACTAGGTTGCCAGAAAAAAAATCTCAATGCCTCCCCCTCCTTGAGCATTGCTGACTTATTTAATGCCTCGTGGTGAGAGAATTTTCTTCCCTCCTTCGGAGGAGAGCCTACATAATGAGTGTGGCAACATGGCCCGCCTCCATTCCCCATCAAAGGCTGGAGGATTAGGCTGCTGTTGTCCCAAGCAGAGCAGCACGGCAATCTCAGGGCAGTCCAAAGCACCTACAGGCTGTCACCGTTACTATGGGCTATTCAGAAGCTATGACTCTCAAAACACTAGTTTCCTACTTTAAACACACAACTTCCCTCTTTTTCTTTCAAAATGATAAATGTCAATGTCCCCTTTCCAGAGGACGTTAGCAAAACCCTACTTCCTAAGCTTGACATCCATCGAAGCCCTTCAGAGCCCTGCCCCAATCTACTTTCCTGGACTTGTCATCCGTCCCTCCCTTTCATTCTTTCTATATTTAAGGGAAACTACTGCCAATTCCCAGAAACCACCTGTGCCTTCTTGTCTCCACGCCTAATTCTGATGGGTAAATCCTTCCCACATCAACTTCACCTCTCCCTTCCGACTACTTCCCGTCCACCTTTATATTGGAACCTACCCATGTTTCACGTTGAATGCCCCAGCTACATGCATTCACCTAGACCCCACCGTGAGCTGATCTGTTTAGCAGCTGGGGTGGCCTCGTGAACTACACAGAAAAACTGCATGCCACCCCTCTTCTCTCAGAGCATCCCTCCTCAGCTCAAAGGAACAGCTCCTCCTCCGGCTTCTGCGGGGAGGTTTGTACTTTGACTGAAGGTGATTTATGTCCACTCCTCATCTCCTCCTTCAAGTATACGCTCTGAGAGGGTAGCTGTAGGATCTGCTTCTCTTGGAAAAGCAAAGACAGTGTTTTATATATAATCACTCAATATATGGTCCCAGGAGGCACCATGGGAGGCAGGAGGTATTTGGATTCCTGGATAGGAAAACTGATTTAAAGTCACCTTGAACCAAACCACAAAAGCCATGGTCTGCATACCTGCAAAATGTGATACCACCATTTACTTTTTCCCAGGGAGAATAAGCATCAAATAAAGGAACATATGGGAACTTACTTTTTAAATTGTCGAATTAACTATTCAGTTGGTGCTAATGGAATGCAAGTCCCTGGTAGCCCCTCAGAGAAAGCATCCTACAAACCAAATGTGTTATTTTAGCAATCCCAATGGCTTTTAATGCCTCTACAAATAACTTCTGCCAAGGGACGGTATTATTTTATTTGAAATACTCTAGTTGTGACAACATGAATTCCAATGCTCTTCTTATTAGAGGAACTTACCATTCTATAAACAACTTAAAAATACCAGAAGGTCATCTTCTCTCTATCCCTATGGAATGGAAAGAATCCACTGAAGCAACAACAGTTAACCTGCTAGCCCACCCAACTGGGGACATGTTTCCATTTTTCAAAAAGGCAAAGGCAGGGAAAGCAAGAAGGCAAAGCTCAGAATGCCACACACACACACACACACACACACACACACTTATTATAATTAAAAACCTGCTTCTATTATAGGAACTTAGTGTAACTATTCTGTTACATCATACTAATCCTGAGTTTATCCTAAAATCTCTGAGTACTTCCCTTGGATGGCATCCTCATTCGGGCCTCACTTTTAAAGTCATCTTAAGTGTACTTAAGATTTCCCCAACTGAACACTCAAAAACAGAGAGCGTGTGCTTACGAGTAATGAAAAGCACGCCTGCCTCTCACATCTCAGCAGCCCGGGCTCACCATCCTCAGGGGCCAGAAACATCACCATAGAAAACACGGGGCAGAAGGAAGAAACTAACATCCCCCTATACCTGCTACAGAGCCCCCTCTGCAGACCTGTTACCCCCTGCATCGTGCAGCTGAGAGGCATGGGCCCAAGAAGACAGAAACCCAGAACGTGCCTCAGGGTTTGATGAAGCCAGATCTGAACCCAACCAAGGCTGTTGGCCTCTCAGTTGTTTATTTTCTATTATACCATTGAGCCTTCCCGCACCCTCAACCTTCCACTAGGCCTTTCACCTTGTCCCTCCTCCACATCATGGTCAGACCTCAGGGAATTAAGGAAACAGCGGACGTAAGATCTAAGATCTATGCCTCTCAGACTTAATCTATACTAAGGCAGACTAACGTAAGCCACTGTGCCTACATTTCCTTATCAAAAAAGCAGTGACAATAATACCTCTCCCATTTCTTTAAAACACAAATGCACGCACGCAAGAACACACACCTGGAAATCACCTTGTAAATTCAAAGGCAGTTCTGCTATTCAGATGATCAAAATGGATTATTTAATTAAGGTGCCTTGACGATGATGTCCATATCGTCTTCCCTGTATTATTTTGACTTCTTGGAGCAGGGGCCAGCAAACTATGGCGCTCAAACCAAATGTGGCCAATTGACTGTTTTTGCAACAGCCACTCCCATTGTCGAACATACTGTCTGTCTACAGCTGCTTTCACATCCAAGGCAGGGTTGAGTGGTTGGGACCCAAACTGTATGGCCTGAGAGGTCTAGAATATTTACCATCTGGCCCTTTACAGAAAGGCTTTGCCAGCCCCCATCTTTTATAACCAAAGATAGTAGCTAACAAATCATGGGAGGCCAAGGAGATTAGCTAACAGGTTACAGTACATTTTGGATTTTCCTCACACTGTACTATTTTCCATATACACATATCTTATGTGTCAAAAGATTTAATATACTATAAACAAATAGGGAGAGAAGAGCAATAAATTTGAAAAGCCACTTTTTCTATGTAACTAGTAAAGTTATATTAAACCAGGAAAGTCCACAAAGATATCGTGTATGCCTGAAAAAAATAGATTTGTAAAATTTTCTGTTTGTCTGAAGAATCATAATCTACACATTTTATAAAACTGCCGTACTTAAAAAATAAAATAAAACTTGTCCCTCAAATTATTCAGTATGTGAATTAAAATGTAAAGAGACAAGAGACATAGCTCAGGATGTAAATGAAATAGTTCCCGTGATTTCCGATGTGCAACTGTTCCTTACTAACCACCCCCCCACACCCTCTTCTATTTTATTTTCCTTTTATTGAACGACTCTGCCAATCCTTTTGCAACAGAGTTGAGTGTTGGTTTTGAAATATTTCTGTAAATAATCTCTCTGCATTTTAAATTTTGAACAGGTTACGTGTATTCTGTTCCTAAACATTGGCTCAAATGCCAGAGGAGGGAAGTGTGCGGCGTGTTTTAACAAGCAGACTTCCTCTGTTTCTCAAAGTCTTTAAATATTTAGTTTCAAAATGAATACACTGTGAGCCAAAAAATTACCACCCATCCGATTACTTTGTCATTCCTACTGTAAGGATTTATGAAAAAAAAAAAAAAAGCAAGGAGGTGGAGGAGCAGGCATTGTTGGCGATCGGGGAGGGAAAGCAAGGAGAGGAAGGAACACAATCAAGAAAAGTAAAAGTGAGAAAAGCCATGCAGCCCACAATAAGCTGCTTGGAACTGTCTTTCCCCCTTGCCTCCTTGTCTATAACCCTCTGAGAGAGCCTGAAAATAATATTACGTATTCCTCTTTCAAAGACACAAGATTTTAGAGGTGCACCAAATTTCAGAGGTCATTACACCTCAGCCATTTATTTTCTGGATGAGAAGCACTGAGGTTCAGAAAGATGAACTGTCACGTCCTGCGGATTAGCTGGTCATTAGTGGCAGGACAAGGACCAGAATCCGGTTTCCTGATGATCAGGTCAACACACTTCCCATTACACTTGGCTCCCTGCCCTGCTGAGCGTAATGAGCCATTTGGCACCTGACAGCTAAATTCTTTCAAAAATATGCCTAAAGCACCCCTCTGGTAGCCAGGAAATTCACAATACCTTTTTAAATAGTATCTATGGCGCATGCTTTTCTCAAGTACAGCCCGACAACAACCCCAGTTAGACCTCAGAAGGATTAGGAGTCGCAATAAAGCAGAATAATCCAAGAGCACATAAGGACCTCAAGCTGCTTCCCTGTGTTCTGTCTTGATGAAAATCAGTTTGAAATAGACTCCCCCCCCTCTTTTCTGACCCCCTGAGACATACACTCCCAAGACTAAACAGCAATATTCCATAAAAAGACCAGATCTAGCCAGTGTTATTATCTGTCTGACATTTGGGTTATTCTTGTGAGTACTCATAAAGTAACGTGGGTGTCTGTGATTATTTGAGTACACATGGCAAACCATAATTGGTCAAAAAAAATAATAAAAGACATTTTTCCATGACAAAAATACTGTATTGAATGACAACCTGGCAGTATGACAGCATTCGGTGGACCGCAATACTTTCTCCACTTACAAAAAAGTAAAAAAGAAAGAAAAAATTTTTAAAAAGGTTAAAAGCCTCTTTTTTTTTGCAGTCAGTCGTGACTATGTTTCATATTTAAATTATTTATGAAATATTAAAAGGTTTCTAGTGCTGACAGTAATCCACTAGCATATATCCCCCCAAATCTATGTCCTATGTCAATTTATAATGCAGGCTTTTGATAGAGAGCAGAAACGGGGCCAAAGATGCAAGCCTGTGTCCCTTCCTACAAGCCAATACACAGGGCTCCAACAATTTTTAAAATTCCTTCAGAGCATACTTGCAGAGCACAAATTTAAATGTAATCACCACCTCCCAAGCCTTACAACAGGAGTCACGGCTAACATAAATCCTGCGTATCAGTGAAGAGATAAGATTTGAAGTCCATCAGCGCAAGCTGTGGTCTTCATCTCAAACTATGTCCTCCCGTCCAACTGAGACGTCCCCATCACCACAGGGCTGCCTCGATGATAAGCAATAAGGGGTGCTTACCCCTCGTTGCCATTTCTCTCAGAAACCAATAACCAGTCTAAAAAATTATTCCAAAAGTGATTTAAAAGGTCTCTTGGGGGGAAAAAACACACATATTTAGACTTCTAGAAACACATTCAAACAGAGAGCCGAGTGTGTATGGGCTGGGGGGGGAGGGGGGAAGGTGTCTAAATGCTACGATCTCATAAAACTGCTCGGTAAGGACAGGCAGGGGCCGTGGAGGAACTCACCCACTCGGAAGTTCGTGGCCGTCAGGGTGTCGGCAGCATGACCATTCTCACTAATGAGAGTGGTGGTGTTCCCCTTCTCACAGCTGTTCTGACAGCTGCCCTTGGTGCAGGTCACTTTACAGATGCTCGGAGTAAAGACCACCTTGATGCGGCCAGTGTGGTTACTCACTAGGAGCGGAGGCAGGGAGAAAAAGAACAACAAACACATCAGCTTAGTATCCATGAACTTGCCTCAGAAGGTTTCAAAAATAAAAAAAAAAAGGTGAAAGAAAAAAAAAAGAAAAAGAAAAAGAAAGGAAAGGGGGCGCGAGGGGGGAAAAGAGAGAGCCCACAGCCCGACAGGTTTGAGGAAAGAGGGAAGCCTTCCGTGCTCGCTGCTCTGTATCCAGTGGTGTCTCTGAAACAGGAGTAGGAAGCTTAGCAAACAGAACTCTGGGATGCACTCCAAAACCACATTTGAAGTCGAGTCACTGGAGTGGGATTACTAACCACAATGCTGCACTTTATTCACGGGCAGACAAAGCGCAGCACCGAGGGCACGACAGATGAAAGGGCCAACCCCGACAGGCAGATGTAATGCAAAGAGGTTGGCCGTGCACCTAGTGGTGAATACACGCTTGTGTCCTCGCCTCGCATACTTTCCCTGTTTCTCCACTTATGAAGTCACCGTGGCAGCCCGACCCCTGGAAATGTTTTAGGCATGCGGCATGTCTGAAAACATCTGTCTCAAATCTCCTGGCGCTGCCGGCCGCGGTGATCGAACCCCGTGACGCAGCTGCGGGGAGGCCGGCTTTTTCACAACTCCGGGGCGTTCTCTCTCCGGCTCCACGCGGGCAACGTACATTTTGTTTAACGGTGACCACGGCCCGTCTCGGGGACCAGGGAGGCCAGCTCGCGAGGCTGCACGGCTGCCTCGTTTCAAAGGCCATCCTGGAGCTCTCGCAGCTGCGCTGAAACTCGGCCACATGGATGTGTAACACGGGCGCGGATCTAAATGGCAGGTTCTAGGCGGTAGCCCTGGCTCAGCCCGGTGTGACGTTGGACCTGTCATTTCACCTTTTCTCTAAGACAGGAGAGAACGGGAACCAAGGCTTTCTAGCCAGTTCTAGCTTTCGATATGTCTCAGGGCTCAGCAAGCGATGGCCCCCAGGTCAAAACTGGCCCGCTGCCCGCTTTTGTAAGTGAAGTTTTACTGGAACGCCCACACTCGTCCAGGTATGCACTGTCCTCGGCCACTCTTGGCCTCTAACAGCAGAGCTGCCCAGAGACTGTATGGTCTCACCCGGAGCTGCTGTTGACAGTCAAGTCCCACTACTGACCCCTCTGGCAAAGTGTGACACCAAAACCCTCTTCTGACTTATTTCTACGTCGGCGGCAGCCAGTCTTTTCTCTCTCCGGGAGCCCAGGCAGAACGCAAAGATGGTAGCAGCGGCTGAAGACAGTGGGTTCCTTTTTTGAGGCTTCAGGGCCAGTAGAAAACAGTGCCCATCCTGCGGCCCCTGGGTCATCCTGCTGCCCTCCCCTGCCCACCAGAACCAAGTCTCCCTCTTATCCTGCTCTTATATGACCGAGATTATACTTTCAGAAAATCATCGAAGAGGCCTCGAGAGGCAAGCCCTCGACAAAATAAACTGTGGTCAGCATCTGAGTTGGGAAACAAAGAACCTTAACCAAATAAGCCGTTGGAATGTCTAGGCTGGAAGGGGGCCCCCAAGGTCCTCGGACACAACCTTGATGGAAACGAGCCTATGGACAGGGAGCTCGCTCTCCACTGCGCTGGTACATTTAGTTGCGGGCAGTTCCTAGCCAGCGCTCTTCCTTCTGGAGCGGAAGTGTATCCCCACAGGCGGCTGCACCCACGAGTCCTAATTCAGCTGCCCAGTGCTCACATCGAATGCCCCCTCCCCATGGGAGCCCTTCAAGCTCGCAAAGATAACTGCCACGTAAACAACGGAGGCTGGAGGCAGAGGGACGTGCAGCCGCCAGGCTGGGTGGGTCCTCTCACTTTGCAAGAGAAAACAATTCCTCCAGTGGAGAGATACTATCCATTCTTTTTAGATTTTTTTTTTTCTGAGGCCATTTCTTCTACATTCACCGGTGCTGCTAACAAACAGAGCAGCAGGGCAGGACCCGCGATCTGAGGTGGGGAGATACCCTCGGGGCTGACCAGGTCTTCGGATGCCTTACAATATGGTGTGCAGAAATTTTCCTCTTAAGGGCCAAAGAGTAACTAGGGTTCTGGGCCTACAGGACTCTGTTGCCAACTATTCCAAGATGCAGTGGTCACAGGAACGCAGCCTGTCAGGCACGATATGTAAAAGCAGCGGTGTTCCAATAAAACTTTATTGAAAGAAAGAGTTTGCCGACCCCAGCTTTCAATGCTTAGATGACATTCAAAACCTTTCTACAACTGTATCTCAGAGATTTCACAAACGACAACAGATTCAGATTTGACGACCAGTTTTATTTCTTTACAGTAGCACCAAAAGAAAAAAAAAATCAGCCTACACTCTAAGCTGTCAAACGATGCTTAACAAATATCTTGAGAATACTTGGTGTGTGTGAAGCCCAAGGAAAAAAAGAGACAACATAGTCCCACTTCAAAAGAATATAAACATATTTTTTCTGGCTCTGGGTTCAATAACGAAATGAGAAGTGGTGTGCCAACTATTTTGTCTTCTCTGGCATTAACTCGTGGCACCTGCCCTGCAGATGCTCGCCTCGGTACCTAAATTATACTCCCTTCGGCAGCCGAAGACATCCAACAAAAGCAAGCGCTTGGTCGTCATTCCCAATTCACCCCCCGGCTCCAGTAGTCCCTAACAGGCACTTGAGATTCTGAGCCTATTGTGTGTGTGTTTTTTTTAAACTGATTATATTTCTTTGCCAAAAAAAAAAAAATTGGCTTAGCATCATCTGGATTTTCAAAAAGGCAGAGACAGTTTCATATGACTTAATTCTGATATTTTACAATGTTCACATCTTCTTGGAAGCAGAAGACACGTTTTATGTCATATTTCCCCTTGTGTTTTACAAGAATTCTGGTATAAAGGAATCTAATTCTAAAACAGACACTTGTATTCTCAGCGGGTGCTCCTGGGTCTTTAGGCATTTGTTTATTCGTTATAAATAACTTTCCTCAACCTCAAAATCAGTGTTGAAACACTCACAACTGTTTGACACTCAATTGTCCTTCCTAGCTTTAAGAGGCTCTCCATAAACATTAAATGGATTAGGAAATACACTTTCCTGTCCACATTCCTTTCAAACCATTTCCACGTAGCTAGGGTATCGTGAAAAGAGAGTTTTAAGTTATATGTGTGGGTTTGTTGTTGTTTGTTTTTAGGTGCCTTTAAAATGCCTTAATTTGGTAACTCTCAAAACCAAGTTAACACAGCTCAGAGTTTCAGATGCCTTGCATGTGACAAGCTGAAGACAATGAGACTCACAAGAGTTCTGTGAGAACTGAGTGACAGTAGCTTTCCCTACAGAGGCCAACTTGGTCCCTACAAGGCCTTTTCCTCAAATGCCTTGACTAAATGAGTACTTGAGGGCCCCTGGGGCCTTGCATGAAGTAAGTACCAAATAAACACCAAAAAAAATGAAGGGATCCACTGGCTGATCCATGGAGAGGGGGTCATTCTGGTACAAAGCTCTGCAGCCCACAGTCACATGGGTGGCAGAAGACGATCCCCAAGTGACACCCATGGACTGGCTAAAGGGTCGCACACCTGAGAAGAAAGAGTCAGGCCCGTCCAGAGTTCACAGGGGGGATGGTTGGCACAGCTTCTACTTGTGTGGTCCCTCTGAACAACAACAACAACAACAACAATGTAATTTTCAGATCTCCGTTGGTCCACCAGCCCCAAAACTGTGAAGCAAGCACTTTCAGACCTCGGGTTTAGGGGCTTGGCTAGGAACAGATTGCCTGGAGCCACGGAGCACCTCCACCGGGCCTCCTAGTCAGTCAGTCCGTCAAGACACTCGAGAGTCAACATCCTGTCTGCAGCTTCTGCCAGGCCCTGTGTGAGTTTGTACCTCCGAGAAGAGGCGCTGGCACCCGAGGGAAGGCAAACCACAGATATTCCGAGTGAATGGTGGCGATGGGATGGAAGGGAAGCCGATACCCGTTCCCTATTAAAAAAAAAAAAAGCTTCACTGCTGCTTCCCAATCATTAACGACGGGGAAGAATTCAAAAATGCGAGTCTTGTTCCCAACAAATGGACCTCAGGCTAGAAAAGAGAGCACAGCTGCCCTCTTTCCGTCGTTAGACTCGGATGTGACCCAAAGTCACGGCAGCCAAAGAAATAAATAGAACAAGTTCAAGACTCACATCAGATGTCGGGAACGAATACCATCTTCCCTGCATTCAGCCAGAATGCTGCAACCCACAGCACCGACATGCATCCAGCGCACAGAGCGGGGACCCACCTGCACTGGCGACATCCTCAGGGAGGCAGCAGCAGCCTCACTGAGGGGCGGGGGGGGGGGGGCGGGGGGAGAAGACCCCCCCCACACTCAACCCGTGATCGAAAAGCCAGTTCAAGGAGACCTCGGAGCTGATGCCGTACCCAAGTCACATGTGACAGAAACAAGGCTAATAGCTAATTCTTCCACTTGCAGCTCGCTGCTTGCCTGAAGGCCAAGAATTCTTTGAAGGACAAATCATAAACGTATTAAATAATGCTTAGAATAACAGGGCTTGATTGTTCGGCTCCCCAGGCTTACGTAACTCCTCCTGGACTGGTAAAAGAATGCCCACAGAATACTGTGTTCCTTGAGAAAGGTGCTATGTAAAGAGAAATTTATATCAACTCTGTTACTTCATCAGATTGCCCCAGTCCTGGGAAACCCTCCAAGAGGGAACTCAGAGGCGATGTCTAGTTCTCGTGTGGGCGCTTCTTCAGATAAGCATCTAGAGTTACAATCCAACACCATCTCTCGAGTTTTTCCAAGGAGAAGTAACTAAACAAAGAGGTACACAGATAAATAGATGCTACATTGGCGATATAAATGAAAACATCTGAGCTTCCTCCTCCTCTCAATTCTCCCTCAATATTCACTGAGGAAACTGTATGTCAGGTATTCATCTCTCTCTTTCCCATGCAACCGTGATTTCCTTCCATTTTTATACTGTCAGGAGACAAACCTGTAGAGAGGCCAAGAAGGAGAGTCTGTTAAATCATCTCATTTAAGAATAAATTTCTGGATCCTTTCTGCGTTTCTGAAAGAATTGGTTACTGCTCATCAAAAGCAGGGCTTAAATGTATGCCATGCTTGGAAATGTAAATACAGTCCCAAAAATACCCACTTGGGCAGAAATGTGGACACTACCTAGTCACGCACAGTCACGTATGGACTTGCTTACTGTTTCAGAGAAAACAGAAATTATGAAGAGCCAGACCCACCCACCTTGCCTGCATCTGCTGCTGCCCCCCCTGCTCCTGGTGAAGGAGGTGGTCCTGTCTCAGGCCAATGCCTCCACTGACGCCACACAGCCCTTCCTCTCACGCTTACTCAGAGACTCCCTCTCTGAGTGTGCAACCGTGCTGGAACTCCCCGGTTCCCACTTTCCAAGAACACCCCACCCCCCATTGTCCCCGTTCCACTCCATTGCTGATAATGCTCTATTTCTGTCCCCTTTCCAGCAAAGCTCCTCAAAAGAGCTGCTCTACCAGCTGTCCCCACGACCTCCCCTCCCATTCTCACTTGAACCTGCTGCCTTCAAGCTTCCCCTGTCAACACTTTCCCCAAGCCCCCCATCTGAAGGTGGTCCGTGGCCTTCGTATTGCCAAAGCCAATGGCGTCTTCTCTGGCTCTTTCTTACTCAAAGTTTCAGCCTCTCTGACAGCAGAACGCTGCTTCACATAATACTCTTTCTCCAGTTCGTTTCTAGGTTACCCCTTGGCTCAAGTTTCTGTCTCCTACCGCGAGGACCACTGCTCCTCGTGATGCCACCCAGGGACGACCCCAGAGCTCAGGCTTTATGGATTTGGCAATACCATCTCCAGACCTCTGTGCAGAAAATGTTTAAGTATATAGCTGGACCACCTCACCCTTGTGTGTATGCATGTGTGCACGTGGGTATTGAAGGGTGTGTGTGTGTGTGTGTGTGTGTGTGTCCAAGAACCCAACTAGTCAACTGCTTATGGAGCTTTGCTACACAGATGTCTAATGTCTCATGTACCCAAATCCACACCTGTTCTTTTGCAAGTCTTTCCCATCTCAGAAAATGGCAAGTCAATTCTTGACCTTCTGTCACTGGAGACTCAACATACCAGCAAATCCTACTTAGCCCTATTTCCTGAAGTTGGAAGTTTCTCAGCACCTCCACGACAACACTGGTGGAATCCACCATCATCTTTTGTCTGGATTATTTCCATGTCTTCTAGGCGGACTTCCTGCTTCTTTGCCCTCCTACATTGTATTCTCCACTCAGTACTCAGTGCATCCTTTTTAAACACATGTCCGTTAGATCATGACACTCCTCCCTTCGGTGAGTCCTGCTCCAAATAAGAACACAAGCCGCTGACCTAGGAGGCCCTCCACAGCTATGGCCTCCCTGACCTCATCTGCTACACCTCTCCCCAATCCTCCCACTCTGGCTTCCTTGCTATTCTTCAAATATTGGGCACACTTCTGTCTTGGGCCTTTGCCCTTGTCCCCTCTGCCTAGGATACTCTTCCTCAGATATACACAGCTTCTTCCATCAACTCTTTAAAGACTTCTCCAGAGTGTCACCTTATCAAGAGGCCTTTCCTAACTACCTGGCATGAAACTGCAACACCCCCACACTTCTCTCCCTCAAACCCTGCTTTACATTTCCTATCCTCTATAACAGTGGTTCTCAACTTGTGGGTCGCTACCCACAGGTTGAAAACTGCTAGCAAGGTTGCCTAAGACCATCGGAAAACACAGATATTTACATTAAGATACATAACAGTAGCAAAATTACAGTTATGAAGTTGCAACGAAAATAATTTTATGATTGGGGGTCACCACAATATGAGGAACTGTATTAAAAGGTCACAGCATTAAAAAAGGTTGAGAACCACTGCTCTATAATAAAACCCTAATATGCAAACTGACTAGCGGAATGACAAGTCGCTATGATGTGCACTGACCACCAGGGGGCAGATACTCAAAGCAGGAGCTGCCCCCTGGTGGTTGATGGGCTCCAGCTGGGCTTACAGCTGGTGAGCACAGCGGAGGTGGCAGGAGCCTCTGCAGATGGGCAGGAAGGAGCGAGGGGTTCCAGACTGCGAGAGCTCCAGACTGCAAGAGGGATGTCTCAGGGGGATCGGGCCTAAGTTGGCAGGTGGACACTCCCAAGGGGTCCTAGACTGCAAGAGGGCACAGGCCAATCTGAGGGATCCCTCCCCCCAGTGCATGAATGTTGTGCATCAGGCCTCTAGTCCTATATAATAAAAGGCTAGTAAGCAAATCGACCAAATCACAGAATGAATGGCTGCTACTGTGCGCACTGACCACCAGCGGGGAGACACTCAATGCAGGAGCTGCCCCTCGTGTTCAGTGCACTCCCACAGGGGGAGCACCACTCAGCCAGAAGCTGGGCTCATGACTGGCAAGCACAGCGGCGGTGGCAGGAGCCTCTCCCACCTCTGCAGCAGCACTAAGGACTCCTTGGGGGATGTCTGACTGCCAGCGAGAGGGCACAGGCCGGGCTGAAGGAACCCCTCCCCCACCTGCATGAATGTCATGCACCAGGCCTCTAATTTAGTATAAAGATACTTTATATATGTAGTGTTTGATTATTGTCATCAGAATACCAAATCCAGAAGTGGCCTGGTCATTACTATATACCCAACATGTGTCATAAGTAAGTGCTCAAGAAATAATTGAATGAATGAACAAACTTCACTGACAGGAAGCTACATAACAGTATTTGTCGATGGGGTAATTGTTACAGTGTTAAGAGGACACTCCTAGGACATCTTTAGCCTCCAAATATTCCTGTGGACATGCTATATTTGTCAGAAACGCTTTAGCCATAGAAGTTTCAGGTCAAGGGAAAGCAGTTGTTGTTAGTCAGGAAACCCTGCAATTATTACAAAACACATTTTCTCCCAAATCATTAAAACGTTTCCCGAAAATGGCCAATTATATAAAAAAAAAGTAAACATCTTCAATTAAACATGCCCATGAGAGCATAACTAAGGCAACAATAGGAACAGAAATTTCTCAAACACTTTTCAATAGCAAAATAGGCAATTATTTGCTCCCCAAATTTCACAACATATTATGCAAAAAATCAAATTGACAAATGGTGGACATTTCCTCTAATTCCATAAATAGAATTTATGATGTGTGAAGAGTTGAGTTTATAATAAACATATTTGTGATTTACTAAGTATTCACTCCCTTTGTTAGACAAAAAGCAACTAAAAAATTAAAAACACAGACTCTGCGATCTGACATAAATTGTCACCAGACCATAAAAACCACCAAAGAAGAGAAATATACGTTGATTCTCAGCTTGGGGAGATTGGCTGAAGGACTAAGCACAGATCCGGCAATGAAGAGAGATTTCATCTCAAATTTCCACTTACTTCAGGAGTTTGGTCTCATCTCCTGTTTCTCATTTCATCTTTGTTTTTGCCTTGACTCGAGATTTTAGAACTCAGATTCTCACCTAGAATCACATTTTCTCACCTTCAGTCCTGCCCTACATCCAGACACCCATGCTGCCCCCACAGGCTTTCACAAGCACACCTTGTGACGATAGGATTTTCTCTTTCCTTTTTTTCCCTTGGCGTTTTCGCCCTTTCAATGCCCATCATTGTAAGTCCTCTTCTCTAAAAATATTTTTTAAAGGCCCTATTTTTATCCCGGGAACAAAATCAAATATGTTTGAAGGTATAATATATTTCACAGTCAAAAGACTAATCGTAGTTTACTTAACCAGCAGAATCTGACCCAGTGTTTGGAGAAAGAAAATACAGTTGGTAATAAAAGTGAAGAACTAGAAAAACAAACCAACGGCTTGAGGGCATTTTCGTTTTCTGACCTCTTTTCCAAGATATTTTTCTTTAACATCCTAGACGCTGACGGGGTTCAACTGTCTAGGCCGACTTTGGTGTGTGGACAAGGAACAGCCAGGAACGAGCTGTGGCCGGCAAGCCGAGGAAAGAGGTGACAGCCTCGCTGAAGGCACCACAACTGGAGGCAGCAACATGGACCATCCGGGGGGCCTGCATCTGTATGGACCAGGGGGCCTGCATCTGTGTGTACCAGGCTGTCCCACACTGATGTCTCTCACTTGCCTTTAAAACCTCCGTCTAGAACAACATATCTAGAGCTCTCTCCTCCGCTCCTACTTCTGAAACCCAGAGAACCTACTGTCCTAAATGAACCGTGGTGTTTGAAATGTTGTGATAAAGAACTGAAGAGCACCGAAACCAGTTTGGCTCAGTGGATAGAGTGTCTGCCTGCGGACTGAAAGGTCCCAGGTTCGATTCTGGTCAAGGGCATGTACATTGGTTGCGGGCACATCCCCAGTAGTAGGGGGCGTGCAGGAGGCGGCTGATCGATGTCTCTCTCTCATTGATGTTTCTGGCTTTCTGTCCCTTTCCCTTCCTCTCTGTGAAAAATCGATAAAATATATTAAAAAAAAAAAAAGAAAGAAAGAATTGAAGAGCACAGCCAGTGTGGCTCAGTTGGTTGAGCGGCATCCCATGCACCTAGAGAGGTTGCTGGTTCAATTGCCAGTCAGGGTGCATGCCGGGTTTCGGGCTCAATCCCCAGTAGGGGCATGCAGGAGGTAGCCCATCCGTGTTTCCTTTCACTGATGTTTCTCTCTCTCTCCTTCTCCCTGCCTCTCTCTCAAACATCAATAAAAACTTTAAAAAAAAAGAGTTGAAGAAACACATTCCCAGGAAGACAGGACTTACGTCAGTTCATAACTTAGAAGGTAGCAAAGAAGCCCTAACCGGTTTGGCTAGTGGATAGAGGATAGGCCTATGGACTGAAAGGTCCCGGGTTCGATTCTGGTCAAGGGCATGTACCTTGGTTGCGGGCCCATCCCCAGTTGGGGATGTGCAGGAGGCAACTGATAGATATTTCTCTCTCATGGATGTTTCTAACTATCCCTCTCCCTTCCTTTTTGTAAAAATCAATAAAATATATTTTTTTTAAAAAAGGAGCAAAGAAGAAAGTCAGGGAAGGAGAGGGAGCTCACTGTCCCTGTTTTCTCAGTTCTGAGTTGACAATGCAATCTTCGGCCTTGATCCAGAAGGCTGCCAGCCATGGGAACCACACGTGGAGAGGGTTAAATGAGTTTACTAAGGAGTGGTTTTTTTAGCCCTCAACATTCAAGATGCTACTCTTTGTGAGTGCCTCCCAAGGGAGCAATACTATTTAAAAGAGGCACTTTTTCATGTCAAAGTCTCTACCTCCCTTAAGAACCTACACCGTTTCTTGCAGCAGCAGGTTTGGATGCTACACCATGGCCAAGCGGGGGAAGGAGGGGAGAAGCTTAAGTACAACCCACGAGGGGAGGACATCAATGTTGTCCCTGAGTGAACAGAACAAGTTCCAGAGCAGCAGTAAACACACACCGCCTTCCATCTCTAATACGCACTGGACCTGGCTAGTCCGCCTGGGCTCCTTACAGAGAACGTGCATTAGATATGCTTCACATGGCTCGCCTTTTCTGTCCCTTCATTTGGAACTGAGTTAGGATTTATTTGTCCCCATGTTTGTTGTTTTCCCAAAGACAAGCGAGGGAGGCATTTGTTATCGCTCTATCACTCACCATCTCCATAAATAACATCTGTTTATTTGTAGGTGGAGAAGCAAGCCTGACTAAAAGGATAGATATTGACTGAGCTGTGTGTTGAGTGAGGAATAAGTTTCATGACTTATTCACAAGCTTGATGAAGTGGGGGCCATTTTTCATGGGGGTCCCCGAGTATGGCTACCATTTACTAAGAATTAGGGTTCCACAGAGCCTATATAGTTTCTCTGACAAATATTTCTCACAAAATCAAATTCTTTCAAAAAAAAAAATAGGACCCATCTAGACCCAAGCGAGCCTCACCTCCAACAGCACCCCCATAGAAAGCCAGGGCATTCGCCAGAGAGGACGGGCCAACAATCCTCACTCACGCACCTACTTCCTGCACACAGTTTCCACTCCTAGGAAGCCTCTCCTCCTTTTCTCTCCACCTCTCATCCTTCTGACCCAACTAAACTCCCCCTTCCCTCCATGATTTTCAGCACACGGGCATGCCCGCGCCCCACATCTTTACCTGGCTCTGCAGAAATACTTCTATTTATGAGCACATGCCTACTTCTCCAACCTTCCCGGGGCTTCACTCAAACCAAGGAAAACCTTGGTTTTACATTTTTATCCTCCTTTTCCATTCACAACAAACACGCCACCTGCTGAGTCTCCTTCTTTGAGAGGGGGAAAGAACATGTGTCAGAGGAGAGGGACATGGGAAAGAATGAGGGGGCGGAAATGAAGGAAAGTGACCCGAGGAAGGAGGCGCTCAGGCTGGGAAGCCAGGACCGTTCCACTGTCTGAGGGAAGGGCCCAGAAGTGACTCTTCCTCCAACAGCCCGTACCTGCAAGTGACAAAATTTTAACAAAGGGGAATGCCGTCAAGGGTGCCATTATCTTCATAAGGGAACCTGGGAATTTCCCTCTTACACTAAAGGCAGACATAAGGAAGAAAATGGCCTTTCACAGCTTACAAAATTTAAATGCTCCTTGAAAGGGGAAAAAAAAAGTCAAGAGACAGGGCAGAGAGGGAAGTTCAACCTGCTCCCTGGACCAGCATTCTGAGCCACTGCGGCTGCAGGTCAGCAGTAGACACCTCGATGTGCCTCTGAGGGAGTCCAGTTCTTCCTCCTAAGTAATAAAAATCCAGAGCAAACCGAAATACCATTTGAACGCATTTTATTTTAAGTGGCACGAAGGAAGCTGAAGATGTGAACATTTCGCAACTTCCAAAGCAACTCTCCAATTTGATCTGGTGAAACAATTAATTATATGGAAGAAAATTGGCATTTTGAAATCCGTGAAGTAATTTAGAATTACAGAATCGGGGATATCCAAGCTTGCAGAATACAGGTTCTGTCTTTCTTTTTGCCTCCCAGCACAAACTGAGTCTCCCTGGCTCAGTTTTTAAATGACTCCATCAAGTGGCCCCTATGTCTCTCCCCAAAGGATCACTGCCTACTTCAATAGATCTCATCATTAGGAAAGATTTCTATCTTAAAAAATCCCTTTTTCAAAAATCGTCCTATTATACCCATCTGTGCTCCAATATCATGTGATAAATAAAATTAAAAATGATTAGTTGGCGAATACGAAATGAATCACTGATGTGCAATTATGCATTATAAGTCTTCCAGCTGTCAGTTCATTCTTTTTAGGTTACTCATCCTCAACTTCCTCTTTTGCTTCTGACTCTCACTGAAATAGTGCCTCTCCAGTTGAACACTGACGGTTTTAAAGTTCACCCACAAATTTTTTAATACTTCTTTCTTCAGGAGGTGATGTGTACTTGCCTGCCCTTGAGCCTGGACTGGTCTTAGTGACTCTTGTCTACAGGAATAAATAGAAGCAGAAGTGATGGTTTATGACTTCAGAGAGCAGATCCTAAAAGGCCCTGCAGCTTCTGTCTTGTTCTCTCTCTCTCTCTCTCTCTCTCTCTCTCTCTCTCTCTCTCTCTCTCTCCCCCTCCCTCCCTCCCCCCCACTCACTCTGGGGAAGGATAGCACCCATGCTGTGAGAGTCTGTGAAGAAGCCCATATGGCAATAAACCGGAAGTCTCCTGCTAATGGCCATGTGAGTGAGCCCTCTTGAAAGCAGATCGCCCAGCCCCAGTCAAACCTTCAGTTGACAGCAGCCCTGGCTGCCACCCTGATGGCATCTGAGCCAGAAGCAATCACCTAAGGTATTTCTGAATTCCTAAACCACGGAAACTGTCAAGACATTTGTTGCTTTAAGCCACTGAGGTTTGGAGTAATTTGTTACACAGCAGTAGATAAACTAACATAAACAAATGCATGCTCTCCTCTGCTTTCTTTTTGGCCTGGATTCTAGAAAACATAGAAGCAGAATTTATGGATCTTTCTAAATGCATAGAGCACTGCCTGCATGATGTATGGACTCATGAAATGTGTACTGAGTGCCTGCTTAGCCACAGAGCTCAAAATACACACCACAACTACGTACATTACACTCATGCACACTTCACAGACCGGGACACCACAGACACTTTCATCAGACACTTGACCAAGGTCATTTTGTTAGGAAATAGTAGAGCTGGGATTGCAACACAAGCCACTGTCCTTTTCGCTTATCCCAGTGCCTCCCCTACAATTCTGATGAGCATTACTATGAAAACTATAAGACACCAAGTACTGAGGAAGGCTGGGATGGAGTAGAAAAGCAATCACAGACTGATCACATACTACATGTCTGGCTGTTAGGTATCATATCCTTCATCTCACTTCATTCTTATGACAACTCTGTGGGTAAGTGTTAAGATATGTATTTGAAAGAAAAACTAATATTCAGAGGTTTAACGAGACAGGACACAGTAAAACCACTCATACACTCCACCCTCCAGGACACTGCAGTCTAGAGTGAAGAAAAAGTCATGCAGTATAAAGCCACCCACCCCACCTAACTCACAAGATTGTGGCAGGGACCAGGTGCAATAATTTGCAAAGGTAGAATTCAGAAGCTGCTAACCACGATGCAAATACAAGAGGATATCACTGCATGTGGTCAGCTCTCTGTGGAACAACTCAGAAAAACTCAAACTGTAGTGACATTTACCTCCTGATTCTTATAGAGCAAAACCCCCGAGAGCTGCTATATATGGAAAAATTTCTCCTCAAGATGTTTGCTTTCATGATGGTGTATACTATGAAAGACTCTAGAATAAAGTAAATTTCTACTGTGGACTTGAGTTTCTACATAATTTCCAGATCAGGCCTGATAACTTAACTTTATTTGAAAGGTACCAAAATGAATTTCAACCAACAAAAGAAACCTACTTATCAGAAAGGCTAATTATGCACTTGAATAATTCTTTAAGTTAAACAATTCTTGCCAGAAGCTCTGTATTTAGATGTTAAAAGTATCTTACTGTCATAAAAATCCTACATATAATAAAGTTAATGAGTTTTTTAAAGAGAGTCAAATTTTGACTTTATACTCACCTAACAACTTCTACAGAACTAACACAGCACTCTTTCCAATATATAAGATCTGTCTTGACAATTTTTTAACTCATATTTTTGGTTTCTAACAAACCTATATGAATAACATGCAGAGTAGGTCTTAAATAGTCAAGTAATGTGCTAATATTGTAATGTATCAATGAATGAATGCATATCAATCATGGTAAGTGCTTAAAAGGAAGAGGAGGATGGGATCTACGTAGTATCTTTGATGGAGACCAATGAGCCTATGTCCAAATTTCCTAATTACCTGATCTTCTGAGATAAGAAGATAATTTCCAATACCCTTCAAGTTTTAAAGAATATACGTATATACTCATTCTTGAGGTATGTTAAGGTGTGGTTTAAAAACTGGGTTTCGGATAAGAAACATTACAACTCACATTTTCCACGAAGTCTTTTAAAAATTCCTTTAAAAAGAGGTGTCTAATTTTGCTCTGTTTCCATGTTTGCGACATGGCAGAGTATGTCTGATATGTAGTTGCATACCGACCTCATTGCAGCTGCCTAAAACTCCATACCAGAAAGGATGATGAGTGAATAGGAGGCATTAATGGGTTGTCGGGAGCCTTCCTGAAAAGGTTCCTATCCATGCTATTGAACTGAAATTGAACATTCCGTGTGAGAGAGCACCCCTGAGACCTGAGAATGCTCTATGAAAAGTCCAAATTGGTACACAAATATAAATACAACAGCACATGAGGCCCAACTGAGCCCCAGTCAGGGCTGAATGACTCTCTAAGTGTCTCGGAGATCTTAGGAACTGATGGAATTGACCCGCCCACCCTCTGTCCATCTGCCAACCCAACCCCAAGCTTTCTTAGAAGTGAGGGGGTGTGGACAGGGGGAAGAGCTAAAAGGGGAGTGTTGAAAGGAACTAAAGCAGCTGGGTTTTCCCTCTAAAAGGCAAGCTCTGGTGCTCGGAGCTATCAGGACATGCAGCTGTTAGAGGGAAGGGCACAAATAGCACATGTATTAGCTGGGGTCTCAGGCTACAACGCACTGTGAGAGCTGCACATTGCCTCCAGGGACGGGGTGGTGCCATAATGCTGTGTGCAGCAAGAAGGGAGATAAAAGTCTCCAGAAAACCCAGGGACAGCCAGACGTATAAGCCAGACCGCCTGAAGGATATATTTCAATTAACTGCGGAGACACGAAGAATCCAAAGTACTTTTAGCAATACATTGTATGGTGCCCTATCCCCAGCAGCTCTTTTCAGAAAACGCTGACGAATTACCCAACATTAACATGATACAAAGCTTCTCTCTGGCCAGTTTTACTTGGTTTTCCATTTCTGTTTTAGCTGCTTAATGTTCAACTCTAATTTACAAATTCCTTGCGAGAGTCTGAAAAACCTAATTTCATCATTATCATCTCTGGTGGCACTGATCTTCTTCCAGGCCTCCTTAGAGGCACCTGGCCAGCTAGGCTAGGGTTTTCTTGAGTCAAGTAGCTACACCCCTCCCCCCACTTTTGGGGGGTCCATTATGGCAAGAATAGCTTTTTTTTTCTTTAACTGTAGGTATCCTGTCTGATTAAAATACTGTCGTCTACTTGACTGAAATTAACAACTGACTTGTCCAGATTGTCTTAAAAAGTCAATTTTCTGCCCAACAGATAAGGTAATCTAAAAAAAGCTGCAGATGTCCAAGGAGTTAGTGTGGCAGCAGACTGGATCCAGGCCTTTTTCGTGGCAGAAGGAAGAAGGTAACCGCACAAGGCCCTTTCAAGCTCAGAACTGGCACACTGTCCCTCCACCCACACTCCAGTGTCACATGGCCAAGGTCAAAGTCAATGCGGTGGGAAAGTGCACTGCACCCCCGGGGAGGCCATGGCCAGAGGGAGGGAAGAAACTGAAGCATAAATAAGTTCTGAATGTGTGGGAGCGAGAGCTCTGGTTTCTGCTGGAACGGAGGCAGGCGGAGCCATTACCAGATGCACCTGTAGCCATTAAGTGGCTTCACGAAAACAACAGCTGCCAGGGCGTGTGGTTCCAGACAGCAGTCCCACACAAGAAGCCCAGAGGCCAGACCCGAGGGAATGGGAACCTCCACCCTCTCACCTGCTCTACGGGTGCTTTTCTTTCTCTCACCAAAGCTGTCTAAGTCTGTTCCTAGGAGACAGGGATTTTCAAATAACGATGCGGTTTTTCACAAAAGCAACGACTGCCTATTAAAATGTTTTCATTTAGTTTAAAAAAAAAAAAACTGGATCCTTGAAAATACAAACTCAGTGAAATGCAGTTGGAACTACAAGCATTTTTCTCATGGATACTTGATATGTGTTTTAAATAAGAAGTTCCCAAAAGTGACTGTTTAAATAATACTCATAGTTATATGTGATTGAATGCATATGCATGTATGTGTTATTTATAATAAAAGAGTAATATGCTAATTAGACCAGGAGACCTTCTGGATGTCCTTCTGGACAAAGCCATGGTGGCGGGGCTGAGGCAGAAGCAGTTAGGGGCGATCAGGCCAGTGAGGGAAGGGGGGCAGTTGGGGGCAAGCAGGTTGGTGGGGAGAGGGGCAGTTGGGGATGATCAGGCCAGCAGGAGGGACAGTTAGGGGCGAGCAGGCCTATGGAGGGGGGATAGGTGGGGGCGAACAACCCAGCAGAGGGAGGCAATTGGGGGCGAGCAGGCCAGTGGGGGTAGGGCATTTGGGGGTGAGCAGACCAGTAAAGGGGAGCAAGCCAGTGGCGGGGGGCAGTTGGGGACAATCAGTCTGGCAGGGGTAGGCAGTTAGGAGTGATCAGGCTGGAAGGGGGGGCAGTTGGGGTTGATCAAGCCAGCAGGCAGAGTGGATAGGGGCGATCAGGCAGGCAGGCGAGTGGTTAGGAGCCAGTGGTCCCAGATTGTGAGAGGGATGTCTGAATGCTGGCAGTCAGACATCCCCCGGATCCCAGATTGGAAAGGGTGCAGTCTGGGCTGAGGGACACCCCCACCATGCACAAATTTCATGCACCAGGCCACTAGTATATATATAGAGAGAGAGAGACATCAGCCATACAAATATGTATCTCTCTCAAGATTTAATGTTTGCCTGTCAGAGAATTACTCAAATATAATGCTACTGCAAGCACCTCTTAGGAGAAAGATATTCCTCTCACTCAGACATGTATGAATGTCTGCTCCCTTCATGTGGGGATAAAGGAGAATGAGGGCGGCTAGGTTTCAGTTTAATTACATTTCAGTTTCACGAGGGGCTATTACGAGGTAAATATTGAAAAATATGCGGAATTAACATCGCAGACAATTATAACAAATAGTCTTTATTTTTCAATCCTCACCCAAGGACATTTTTATTGATTTTGAGACAGACAGAGAGAGAGAGAAACATCAATTGGTTGCCTCCAGCATGCCCCCTGACCAGGGCCAGGGATCAACTTCCAACACAACCCAGGTATGTGCCCTTACTGGGAACTGAACCCAGGACCTCTCAGGATGCTTCTAACAACTGAGTCACACTGGACAGGACTAAACAGTCTCTTTAAGGAATCCTATCTAATAAAAACAGTAATATGCAAATTGACTACATCTCTACATCTACATCCACAAGTCACGCCCACCAGCCACACCCACCAGCCAATCATAGCAAGTATGCAAATTAACCCAACCAAAATGACTATGGGCACAGAGAGAGAAGGAAGGAGGCTTAGGTTGCCCCTGGTGATGGAGGAAGCCAAGCTTTCCACACACCCTGGCCAGCAGGCCTCCGCTTAAGGCAACAAAGTTTCAATGGCTTTGCCAGCAGAAGGCTTGGTTCCGCTCCAGTCTACAAAGTTTCAACTGTAGAAAATAAATAAATCCCAGATACCAGGGCCTCCACTTGGGTCACTGGGGGTGTGTGGCCGGCCTGCAAACCACTACAGGCCCCTCACCCAGGCCACCCTATACCCCAAGGGAACATCCACCCTCATCCATGACACCCTTCAGGGCAAACCAGCTGGTGCCCACCTGTGCACCAGGCCTCTATCCTGTCTAATAAAAGAGTCATATGCATATTGACCATCACTCCAACACACAAGATGACTACCTCCATATGGTCAAAAGATTCTGCCCCCATGTGGACAGAAAATGGCCACCACAAGATGGCCAGCAGGGCATGGCAGTTGGCAGGGGCCAGGCCTGCAAGGGAGGGCAGTTGTGGGCAATCAGGCCAGCAGGGGAGGGCAATTGGCAGGGGCCAGGCCTGCAAGGGAGAGCAGTTGTGGGCAATCAGACCAGCAGGGGAGGGCATTTGGGAGGGACTGGGCCTGCAAGGGAGGGCAGTTGGGGGTGATCAAGCCTGCAAGGGAGAGCAGTTAGGGGTGACCAGGCCCACAGGGTAGGGCATTTAGGGGCAAACAGGTTGGCAAGGGAGCACTTAGGCATCAATCAGGCTGTCAGGGGAGTGGTTAGGGGATGATCAGGCTGGCAGGCAGAAGTGGTTAGGGGCAATCAGGAAGGCAGGCAGGTGAGCAATTGGGAACCAGCAGTCCTGAATTATGAGAGAGATGTCCCAGATTTGAGAGGGAGCAGGCTGGGCTGAAGGATACCCGCCACACACACCATGCACAAATTTCGTGCACTGGGCCTCTAGCTGTTATATAAAAATATAAGAAAGGTACTGAGGTCTTTACCTCAAAGAGGGGGAGAGACAAGCTCACCACAAGTCAGTCATTTTCAATGCTAAGAGGACACTTCCGTAAAGAGACTAACACACGAGAAGACAAAGCATCCTACTTTCTCTTCAGAGCATCTCATGAGCAGTGTTTTGTGCAATCTTGTTTATTTTGAATCAAAACTATCATTTCAACTCCAATAGAGATAATTCCCTAGGAACTATTTTCGCACTCAGAAGTAAAACCAAGTAAAGCCCTCACTTCCTGGCAAAAAAAAAAAAAGCTGAGTAAGCATCATTTCTTTTATTTTTCAAATGCAGATTTTCTCCTCCCAAAATGTTGCTTTGTAGTACCCACCCCCCCACCAGGCAACCTGTAACTTCATGTGTGTTATTTTCTCCTAGAAATAGCACATTTTGACCACAGAATATTCTGGAGCCATACGGTGTTTATTTCTCAATATCTTGAACTCAGCCTCAACCCCCAGAAACATCCTTGGATTGGTTTATTTATTTTGAAATCATGGGCCCTGGGGATTAAAGCCTCCTTTCCCTTGCACAAATGGCTGCCCAGTGGGAAATTTAGATTACATCATCCTTCCCTCTAGGTTTCCCTCCACGGTTCTTTTCATATTGCTGGGTAAGCTTCCTGGAAGTACTGATCATCAATCTATGTCCACCGTCCCCAGCTATCTTAAACTGTGTGGTGTGTGAGCAGTTGGGAGGCAGAGAGAGCGTTCATGTTCACATACCTTCTGAGATTGGGACAGTATCAAGCAGCTCCTGCATAAAACATACCACCCACCTTCGCCTCCCAACTGAGCACAGTGCCCATGGGAAGACCACACATGGAACTTTCTCTGCAATAGGTAATACCATGTCCTTCAATGGAATCAGGATTCCTAAAGACATCACTTCAGCAAAACGCTGATGTTCACCATTCCTGAATGCTTTATTTTTTCAATATATTTTTATTGATTTCAGAGAGGAAAGGGAGGAAAAGAGAGAGAGAGGGGTGGGGGGAAGAGAGAGAGAGAGAAACATCAATGATGAGACAGAATCATTGATCAGCTGCCTCTTGCATGCCCCTACTGGAGATCAAGTCCAAAACCTGGGCAGGTGCCCTGACCAAGAATAGAATCGTGACCTCCTGGTTCATAGGTCGACCACTGAGCCATACCAGCCCGGCTTCCTGGATGCTTTCTTAATTGTTAGTTTGTACTCAGTATCCTGTGACTTTGCTATCCAGATGTGTGTAAGCCCACAGCAACTTTGCCAGGCATTACTGAAGCCCGGGTGGTTTTCTGCTAGCCATCTTTCCTGCTAATAGCCACACTGCCAAGAAACTGGGAAACTGGCTCGAGGGTCCTGATTCCCACACAACAGTGTGTGGGTGACCCAGCGGCTTTAGGAACTTGTTGCTTTGGCAAAGGCAAAGGCATGGAGCTTTACCATCATTCCTTCTCTAAGGCTGTGTCCTGTCACACTTGGTATTCGTCTGATATGCTAAGTCACTTCTTTGTTAGTTGCTAAGTCACTTCCTTGTCATCTTGTTGTAAGATGGTTGTTGGCTGATACAACTTCCACTGCCACTCAGGACCCGGGTTGGCTGGGGCCAATCCCAGAGACACATTTGTTCACACTCCAGATGCTAAAGGTAGTGTCTACGCAGTGAGGCTTCCAGAGCTGCAGGTGTGTCTACGGAACTCTCTCCTCCACTTTGTCCATCTTCAAAGCTTTGCCCTAATGGGGCTCCCAACCAATCAGAAATTATCAGAGTCTGGCCAACCAATCAGAAATGATCAGTTCCATTCCCAGTCAGGGCACATGCCTGGATTTTGGGCTCGATCCCCAGTAGGGAGCATGCAGGAGGCAGTCAATCAATGATTGTCTCTCATTGTTGATGTTTCTATCTCTCCTTCTACCCTTCCTCTCTGAAATCAATAAAAATTTGTTGTTGTTGTTTTTTAAATAAATTATCATAGAGGGCAACTCACAGGACTGGAGTCACCAGCACCCTTTTTCTTTCTTCACATGATCTGTCCTATCACTATGAGCCCAACTTTCAACATCCCAATGAGGCGAGGTGGTCCTTAGAACCAGACTCTTCCTCACCACCATTTTTAAACCTTTTCCTCTCTTAAGAGCTCCCTATTGCAATCCATCCTTTCCATAAGAATCTGGCCCCAGTTTTTCTCATCTTTACTGATTGCAGCTCCGTTTGCCTTTATCCAGTTACCACTCCAAAGTTTTGCAAAGGGTCAGTTGGAGGATGAATGTGGTCTTCCACACCCTGCGGCAACTTCTATCCCATGGTGGGTGGTCAGCATGCACCAATGACACCTTCCCTGAGGAGATTCTGTAACTGGCATTGAGAACCCAGAGCCTTTAACCAATGTCTGACCTGCCCTGGAAGTCACAGGCATAAGCAGAACTGTCCAGGCCAAATGCTGCCTGTATCTCCTAACCTTCAGATGTGTTTTGCCAACACAAACATCTTGGATGTCTCCTCGAACCCTGTGCAGAACCACTCACTTCCCTCAGCCGGCATCCAGGAAGACAGACAGTTGTACTGGTAACTCTTTGCTGTACCAATCTGTAACCACAGAAAATCTTTACACCAGACACAGACTTCCTTTTTTCAAAAGGAAATACGCCATTTGTCACACGAAACCCTGAGATGCTTTCATGTTTTATGCTTCCTGATGTCTGTGTGAACACAGCCTGAAGGCTGAATGAAACTAGCACATTCAACCACAGCATCATTCAAAATGTGAAGAGGGGGTAAGGAGATCTAGTTGCCTAAAGGGTCCAGAACTGGGACCATGGACCATGGCCAGGCCAGAAATGGATGCCAGGACTGTGGGCAGCAAACCCCTTTCTCAGACCTGAGACCAGCTGTTCTATCTTCAAATGGAGGGGCCCCAGGACTGGTCACTGGGTGGAAGTGGAGCTGACTGGCCTACAGCAAGGACTGGGAGAGGTCAGCGCAGACTATCGCATCCAGAGCTAAGATGTCCCCTATGGTCCCAGTGTGGGCAGGACAAGGTTTTCTGCTGTCAGAAGTGGCCCAAGGGGGTCTGTGACGTGATCCCTGCACCACTATGGCTGCTGAGTGAGACAGCAGGATTATGTTTAACACTTTACGGACAAATAAAAAGCGGCTGGTGCCTACTCCTTTCTATAACTTCACAGTCCCATATGTTTGCAATGCCAGCCCTCAATCTCTTCATAGCTCATCATGTCTCAGCACAGCAGGAGGCAAGCTGGCATAGTCTTTTAAGAGGCTGACTTATATCTGTTTTGAAAACTTTAGGAAGGTTGTGTATAGAAGAGGACATCTGCTTTTTCAGAAATTTAAAATTCCAGCTTTGTTGAACTGAAAGAACTTAACATTTTGGACGATGACTTCAAAATATAGATGACAGGAAAACAACTGGAATCAGCCATGAGAAATCCCATTTGGAAAAGTGTAAATTTCTAAATATTTACAAATGTGAAAGTGACCAGATAAAAAGAGATGAAACAGGTGAGGATTTAAATCACTCTTTCAGCTCTAGGACTCAGCCTCACCAGCAACCCAGCTAGCTGTCTGGAGACTAACATGTTAGTTACATGGATGTTTCTGCTCATCCTAAGGATCTCCTTTACAAATAGCTCTACATTCAACCTTAGTAAGTTCTCCAGTACTTACAACCCTCATGATAAGAATGTCCTTCCAGCCAAAACCGGTTTGACTCAGTGAATAGAGCCTCGGCCTGTGGACTGAAAGGTCCTGGGTTCGATTCTGGTCAGGGGCATATACTTGGTTGCGGGCACATACCCAGTAGGGGGTGTGCAAGAGGCGGCTGATCAATGTTTCTAACTCTCTATCTCCCTTTCTCTCTATAAAAAAATCAATAAAATATATATTATTTTTAAAATGTCCTTCCACCACAGCCTATAACAGAAATATAATTTTCTGGTTTTAACATTATCAAGCATTCCGCGGTATTTTTACTACGACAGCAGATAGTCAGATGTGGATACTTATTACCCTTCAAGGTCTTTTTCTAGAGGGTTGTGCCAAACTAATCTCTTTACGTGTGAGTTATTTGGGTTTGCTCCTGAGCATATGGTATTCTAATAATCTCAATGGACTGTTTTTATAAGAGTTGCCTTTCAACTGTTATCATGTCATTTCAACCTCTCTTCTTCCTCTGTATTGAAAATACTAAACCAAGCACAATAGAACTTGGCCTACGTTCTCAGTTCTTTCCTACAAGTCATCAAGGAAGATACTGGACGAAGAAGACCCCTCTACCCCACGCCATGCTTAGGACTTCTTTTCTGCATGGACAATGCATATAATTTGCCTCTGGATCTGGACTCTTTTGTGCCTATGTCTAGATTCTCTGAGTATTTATGCTTCCAACGTTCATTTGCAATGTGACAAGTACCAGCACTTCATTCCTCTTTATGGTTGAAGAGCCAATTATACAACATACCACATTTTGTTCATCCATTATCAGTTGATGGGCATTTGGACAGTTCTTACTTTTTAATGATTATAAATAACGCTGCTATACACTTTTCTGGCGGCCTTCAAACTAAGTGGAGATATATCTGAGACTTTCCAGAGTGAGGATGGCGGGCTGCTGTGACAATAAAGAACAGTTATTATGGCTCAACTGTCATGTTTCAGGCACCAATCTATCAAAACCTAGATATTTTCACTAGACTGAGAGATTGAAATCTCTAAGTCAGCAGTTGGCAAACTACAACCCCTGAGCCAAGGCCAGCCAGCTGCCTGGTTTTTTTAAAACCTGCCAGCTAAGAATCATTTTTACAGTCTTAAATGGTTACATTTTAAATAGTTATATAAATACCTACATAAAACATCTTCAAGTTATGTCTTGGCTCATGAAGCCTGAAATATTTACTACCAGGTCCTTTAAGAAAAAGTCTGTGGACCCCTACATGACACTCATGCCAATTAAATTCTGTTAATACCGATGAATGAAGCACAGCACTGTTATCATCACTAGAGATATCCAGCAATCAGAGAACACCCAACCCAGGAGGCCAAGTTACCCAGGAAGTGCCACAGAAGGCTGGTGAATACACAGGATCGAAACAGGGAAAGCACACGAGGGACAGGGATGATGAGTTATGTTATCCAAACTCTGGGAAATTCCAATGACATTTACTCCTCACAATAGAGAACATGTCACCAGCAACTTGATAGCTTGTGTCTCCCAACCCAGTTTGTTTTATCTGCAGAGTGTTAGAGTTAGCACTTTACTTAACACATTTTGCTTTACTGAACCCATCATCCCCCATCCTCATCCTTTTCCTGTTTCTTCTGACTAATTCTCCTTTCACCTACAGTGTCAACAGCAAATCCTTATTCACTTAGGCTTGGAGTCTTTCCACGTCCTCCTATTATGAGCTGTTTAAGTCACACAATGCTTACAGCCCGAGGAATACATCATTATTGCTGCATGCAATGTAATATTATACTGACCAACCGGTGATTACTGTAGGCAAGTAATCAGCAAACTGCAGCTCTGTTTACTAATGAGTTTGCCGACCACTGCTGTACACCATGTTTTTTTTTTTTAATCCCGCTTAAATGGGGAACACAATGCTTGTTTCTTTGCCAATCAAATTTTCTCTAGTCCCAGAGCTTCTCAAAGTAATGACAGTAGACTGTGAGGACATCCCAGACTCTCAGTTCCATCCCAAGATTCATCATGCCCACCGGATAACATTCCCATTTTTCTAAAGAGTCAGAATTATTGACTCCTATTGTTGGACCTTCATAGCCTTCAATAAAAGGAGCTCGTCTGTTTGCATTTGATCTGTTCTATGAAGATGAGAAAGAAGACAAAGTTTCTGCACTTCCTCAGACTTCTCTCAATCTTCCCTTCTGTTACACGGCTCCCTTGGGGGTTCCTTTTTATCTCACGCAAGGTAGATATGGAGTTAGATGTGGGGGCACAATACTTTTTTATCTTAACTGTCACTCATAACTTCTTTCTAGCATTAATCTTTCCATTGTTCTTACTCAATTTTGCTACTTTATTTTATTTTTTATTTAGAGAGAAAGGGCAAGGGAGAGAGAGATAGTAATGTCAATGATGAGAGAAAATCATTGATCGGCTGCCTCCTGGAAATGGAGTCCACAACCTGGGCATGTGCCCTGACCAGGAATCGAACCGTGACTGCCTGGTTCATAGGTCAACACTCAATCACTGAGCCACGCCGAGCGGGCTCAATTTTGCTATTTTAGTACCCTAATAGTCCTGCCAAACTACCTCTTTTTAAAACTTTCCCATTAGCCCTCCAGTTCTCAGTAGAGGTCTGGTCTCAGCAAAAAATAGCCCCGTTTCCTTTCCTGGCCCTCCTATATGGCTATTTGCAAGTTCCTGGGCCTTTTTATTGAACGACTGCCAACTGTGAGGGATGGGGAGGGGTTGAACAGAGAACTCCATCTTTGTGATCACGTGTTAGTCTAAATTACTTTACCAGCTCCCGACTATAGAGAAACTACATTGAAACAGGATGGGTGGGAAATTTATGGGCCACGCAGATAAGAAACTTATCTACACATCCTTTTAAAATATAATTTCACCTTTCAAAAGACAGTTGAACAAAATTTTGAGAGTTTAAAATATATACATACACACACAGTGGGAATTTTTCTTCCAATAACAAATCATAAGTAACAAACCAAAACCACAGTCTAGCCAGTGATTCTCAGACCACCTTTCCCCATACTAGTTATAAACTCTGTCCTTTATCAGTATGATCATTAGCTTTCAAAAACTCTCCCCATCACATTCTAATTTTGGAGAGTTTCTAAAAAATATGTGATCTATATAAGACCACAAAGAAATAAGAAGTGCCTCTTTTTTGTTTTTTAAATTAAGATTAGAAAAATACCATGCACACAAAACCAGGATATTAACAAAGCACTTAAGTCAAAGGATCTTTAGAAACAAGACGGACACATCTACTGTTCTGCACATGCCTTGGAAGTTGTCTTGGCTGAAGGGCAAGGAGATGAGCGACATGATTTCTCCATTCCGCCCTCTCTAACATGCCCAGGGCCTCTGTCCAGAGTGGTTCAGTTGGGTGAGTGTCATCCTGTGCATCGAAAGATTGCCAGTTCTATTCCCGGTAAGGGCACAGGGAGCATTGTGGGTCCAATCCCTGGCCAGGGCATGTACAGAGGGCAACCAACCAATATTTCTCTCTCACATTGATAATCTTTCTTTTTCTCTCTCTCTCTCTTCCCCCTCCTTCCTCTCTCTAAGTATGTCCTCAAGTGAGAATTAAAAAATAATATTAAATCCAGCCAGTGTGACTCAGTTGGTCAAGCATCCTCCCATGGACCAGGAGTTCACCCGTATGATTCCCAGTCAGAGCACATGCCCAGGTGGCAAGCTTTGATCTCCAGTAGAGGGTGTGTAGAAGGCAGCCAACTGTTTCTCTCTCATGGACGTTTCTATCTTTCTCTCCCTATCCCTTCCTCTTTCTGAAATCAATAAAAACATACTACTACTACTACTACTACTACTAATTAATTAATTAATTAAAATAAAATTCCCAGGGCTTGCTTTCTTCATCATCCCAATTAACTTCATCAAACGACTGTTCTGGGGGAGTGCAGAGTGGGGTCCCAGCCTCAGATCGCTGAGCAGAATTATCTCACCTGATGCAAAGTAGGATGTCCAAACCTTATATGAGATACTCTTTTTGTTACGTGACCAATTCTGAGGGCAGAATCCATCATTTTATGAGTGACCAGTTAGGGGAAGGGGGATGGGCTCAAGGAATTGAATCTACACAGATACAGACCTCTAAAGTGCCAAACAGTAGTACCAATTCTATCTCCGCTATTCGTGGAACTCTGGGTGTGAAAAGCAGTCCTTTCCCACCTCGGGACTGGCATTCCCTTTCCCAACGGATGGCGCAGGCCATCCATCAACGGAGACCAAGCAAGCCGCGCTGTTGGAATGCGTGTGCCCGTCCAGCCCCGGCCTTTGAATGGTCTGCGCCTCCCTCCGGAACATTTTCTCCAGATGCTGCCAGGAGACACTCTGTAATACCTAAACTGCAAATCATCACATTCCCCGCCCTCACAGCCAGGGCTTGTCCTTGAGCTCCCCACAGGGTGCGAGATTCACCATGCTGGCCACTGGTACAATGGCTCCTTACAAACGCAGAGGGAAAGCTGCCACGCCATCTGCGTGATACACTAAAACGGGGACCTCAAAACGGGACAATATCCACGGCAGGTGTGCTCGGAGAATAATGCGGGGCACGGCTCACATCTCAGGAAGAACGCATCCTGGCCAGCTTCCTAAATTTTTTATCAATGTAAGCACTGCAGGCATATAACTGCATCTAAAATTAGAACACATGTGTCTCAGACATGGGACCATCCTGCAGGAACGGAATTACAGGCCACTTCAGATTCTTTCCCGACAGCCAAGAAAACTGCCTTTCCTCTGAATAAGAAAACAGTGCTGCTGTCTGGTTGTTTTAGGAACCAGTGTGGGTTTATTTAAGTGATTTTAAAATTTTATCTACTGTGACACATTCAAGCCATCGAAACCAAAGTGTTTTCAGACTCGGCTACTATAACTTAGAGAGATGACTGGCTGGACGATACTCACACTGAAAAGGTGCAGCCACTTGATCCGGCCCGTATCTTAAAGGGAACGAACCTTCAGTGGACTGCTCTCCCGAGATCACCTTCTGGGCTGCAAAGTACTTGGGCTTGAGCACATATTCCTGGGTCTGGCCGTGATGAATCACCACGTTCTGGGAGGACAGGGGTGTCACTCTGAGGAGAAACAAAGTGAGGACAGGAAATAAATAATGGATATTTTAAAAGGCGAGTAAGAATAAGAAGTGAGTTAAACTTAGACAGGAATATAAATTCCATCCCAGGCTCAATTTTTCCTTCACATACTGTAGCTGGACATTGACAGCATCCAGGGAATTAACAGCTTACCTTTGGAAGCCTCCCACATAACAGGGACTCTGCCTGGCCAGTCGAGAAGATTAAAGACAGACGGGCCACCACCGGTGGGCTCTAAGGGAGAATTCAGAGCACAGCTACCCAGAAGCCTCCATGCAAAAGACATGGCATTTGTACATCATAAAAAGACATGCATGGTCCGGCACATAGACAAAAAGGCGTCTTTTATGCAAATGGGTGAATAAGTAGGCAGTGTTGAAAATGGAAAGAGAATAAAGGCGGAATAAAATACAGAAAAAGGGGCTATGTAAGAAATCCCAAGAGGGAGCAGTTCAGCAAAACTAAACAACGGGAATCTGTACCACACACAGTGGGCCCTTCCTGAGGCTAGAAGGGAAGCGGGGCAAATCAGGGCAAGCCTCACTTTCCTGATCTGAACCACAGACTCTGCCACACAGGGCTAAGGGGAAAAATGCTTGTCACAGTCGGAACACAAAACTGAACAAAAAAAAAAAAAAATGTCAATGATCTTTTGAAATATAAGTGGTGATGAAGACAGGAAAAACAGATACTCGTTCTAGTTAACATTTAAATATTTTATGCTGTTTCTCATAAAGATTAAAACTGTACTTATTCAGATTCAGTGTTTTATAATTACCAGTTTCTAAGAATAATAAGAATGACTAATCATAACTGCATTATTTCTTCAATATGAGTCAAGATCTCCGGGGACGCCTGAACACAATTACTGTGTTTTCACCCTCCTGGCCCAACCCTTTATTTTCTATGACAGTTCTCTTCTGCTGCATGTAACGTATACTTTACAATAATAAACTTCACCCAGCTTTAGTCATTCCCTGAGAGACAGAGCTGAAATCATTAGCTAAGTAAGACTAATAAATAATGAAGAATATGGAGAAGATATACCAACTGATTCCAGAAAAGGGCTGAATTGCTACTAAAATTGAACGGGCAGAGCATTTTAGCAGCAGATGGGGCCTTTGGAAGGAAACCTGCCTGCTCTCTGGTGTAATCTTAAATTTTATTGACTGTGGCACATTAAAGTCAACTAAACTGAACAAAATTTTTCCAAACTATGATCCTCTAATTGAGGAAAATGGTTCACTGAGCTATTCTCACACTGATAAGTTACCACGAAACTCTAAAGATTGCCCCAAATGAGGGACTCTGAGCCAGAGGAAGAAATGATACCAAGGCAGGTCAGTATGAAAGGTGAATTGTTCACCCACCAAAAATACCACCACACAGTGTCTCATCAAAAGCAGTAACTGAGTCCAAAATAAACTTGCTCTATTTGAGTTATTCCAGTTGGGGCTGATACATGAGCTATTCAGGGGGACAAGGTACCCTGAGAAATAGAAGAAGAAAAAGAAGCTGGGGCCCTCAGCTGGTTAAAGCATCATCCCAATATGCTAAGGTTGCTGGTTCTATCCCCTGTCAAAGTACATTCATGGATAAACCAATGAATACATAAATAAATGGAGCAACAAATCTCTCTCTCTCTCTCTCTCTCTCTCTCTCTCTCTCTCACTCACTCTCTCTCCCCCTTCCTCCCTCCCTCCCTTCTCTGTTTCTAAAATCAATCAATCAATTTTTTAAAAAAGAAGAAGCTGGGATTAAGGGTGCTTCTGTATTAACTAGTGATCTAGATCTATCACTTTTTTTTAGGAATTTCCTTATTCTTCAACAGTCTGCAGAGGAACTTTAAATATAAAATAACATCCGTGGCAATCTGTTCAGCTCATAAACAAACTTTGGGAGCATTGTCATAAATAAAAAATCATAAATGCTACTTAAATACCCATAGCCATTCAAATTGCTTTCAGGAAGTCTCCTCTATGATCTGGTTTGGTGTTAAGACACAGTACTGTCCTGGCTGGTGTGGCTCTGTTGGTGGGGCATCGTCCCATGTACCAAAAGGTTGCCAGTTTGATTCCTGGTTAGGGCACATGCTGGGGCAGAAGGTCCCTTACACTATCATCATTTTTAAAATTCCTTTTTATTTTTTCTGCTCTGGGTGTTTTCTTCTACCTTGTCTTCCAAATCACTGGTTCAATCCTCTGCTCCATCCAAACTACTATTTATTCCTTCTATTGTATTCTTCATTTCAGATACTGTATTCTTTTTTTTTTCTCATGTCTTTTTTTATGCTTGCTATCTCTTTGTTGAAGTTCTCACTGAAGTTCCTTGAACATCCTTATAAACATTTTTTTTAAAATCTACATCTTGTAAGTTACTTGCCTCCATTTCATTAAACTATTTTTCTGGCGATGTCTCCTATTTCTTCATTTGGGAGATGTTTGTCTCCCCATTTGGATGGCTTCTTTGCGTTTGTTTCAGCTCTGACTTCTAGAGTGGCCTTATATAGCAGGTGTTGTTTGGGACGCAGTGGCATAGTCTCCTTAATCACCTAAGATGGGTGCTCCAGGAATGTCCATGGTGGGTTAATGTGGGCCCTCCTGTTGTAACTGAGTCTTGATCTCTACTGGCCTATTCATGTGTAGCTGACTGTGGGGATCGGCCCATACTTCAGTGTACAAGCTATTGTGCAGGTGCTCACTATACGAAACGGGATTTGCCTTAAGATTTCCCACTGGCTATGCCACGTGGGAAGTTAACTGGATCCTGCTCAGATGTTGTCTGAAGCTGGCCACTGGGTATGTTGGTTCTGGGGCCTCTTGGGATGGACTCTGGTGCCGGCCAATGTCAGATGCTGCCTGTGACTGGCCCTGGGCAACCTGTTTGAAGCTACAAAGCGATCCACAGTTTGTGGATGCTTCTGCTGGGCCTCGGAGTGCAGGAAGGACCAAGCTGCACACCAAGGCCAGTTATAACCAGCACCAGGCCCAGGGACAGGTCAGCAGAAGTCCCAAGGTATCTCACTGTAAGGCAGGTGTCTCCACAGGCCGACTCCGTTAGGCTCAATCACTGCAAGAGCCTCCGGTGGCACTAGAGTTACATGAAGTAGACTCTCAGTGAGTAACTATGTAGGGGCAAGCGGTGTTTACCAGATAGATAACAGGTTTAAACTCGTCATCAGTACTGAGTCTGAGGCCACTCAGCAAATGTCCCAGGGCATTCCAGGTCTAGCTACCACTGGTCTCAGGGAGTTGTCAGGGTGAAGCCAGCAGAGTTTATCAGGCCCCAACAGACCAAGATTTGGCCGTGTGAAGGGAGGCGCTGCACTGCTCGGGCATGCAAGGTAAAGATGGCCCCGTGCTCTAGCCGGTTTTCTCAGTGGTTAAAGCATCGGCCCATGGACTGAAGGGCTGTGGGTTCAATTCCAGCCAAGGGCACATACCTCGATCCTCAGTTAGCCAGCTCGATCCCTGCTCTAGTCAGTGCATGTGAGAGGCAATCAATTGAGATGTCTCTCTCACATCAATGTTTCTCTCTCTCTGTTTCTTCCCCTGCCTTCCATTCAATTGGGGGGGGGAGGCAGGTAATTGGCCCCCATCTTAGAGCTACACAACTCATTCTGTCTCAGATTCTGCAGGACGAAAGTGGGAAAGGGAGTGGGGAAGGTGGGGCCCCAGGAGCCTGAAAAGTAGAGCTAGCAGATCTCCCTTGAGAGGGAGGTGCCAAGCAGGTTTATAGGAAAGGGGAAGAAACAGCCTCTGGCCCAAAGCCACATAAACTCAGTAATGACTACCCCTGAGACTGCCCAAACCTCTACACCCTGACCCAGGCAACTGACTCCTCAGCAGGGCGTAAGCTCCACAGGGTGGGGCAACAGGGAGTCCAGAGGATGGAGCTATTGTATTTCTCTAAGCTCTTGCCCTATGGAGGGGAGTGCTCACAGTGGTTGTCGCCTCAGCTTTCTCTCCAGAGCCACAAACTCCAGTCTCTCTTCTATCAATTCCCTCTGCTGGAGCCCAGGATAAGAGACTGTGCAATGAGATTTTGGGTGTTGGCCCTCTTTGAGGGTGCCTGTGTCTCCAGCAGACTCTGTCTCTCCCTGGGAGAGAGAATCCCCACTGATTTTCACAGCCAGATGTTATGTGGGCGACACTTCCTGGCTCTGCTGCTCTGGGCTTGCAGTTGAGATCCCATGATTCTCAGGGAGAACCCCCAGAGCTGAGATATCTCTCTGGAATCACTGCCATGGGAGCGGTGCCAGCTCTTTCTGCATCTCCGCCCCTCCTACCAGTCTCAATGTGGCTTCTTCTGTAATTCCTTGGTTATAAGACTTACCGTCAGCTAGTCTTCAGTTGGCAGTTCAGTTTGATTGCTCTATATTTTAGTTGTAATTCCAGTTTGGACATGAGAGGAGATGAGTGTAACATCCACCTCCTCTACTGCCATCTTGAACTCTAGATCTGTCATTTTCAATCTTTTAGTCACGGGAAAACGCAGGAAAATCCATCCTGGGCCTGGATTTTCCCAGTCTCAATGGCACGAAGAGCACTCCCCTCCCTTTGTCACTAGATTAATGACTTAAATTACTAAAAGCCTTCACATTGTAAACACTTTTGATTCAATGATGTAAGTGTTGTTTTGAACTTTAAGTGTGTTTGGTTGGGATGGAGCAGAAAGTAAAACAGCTGGATACATCTGGTAGGGTTGATAAGAACCACAAGTCTATTCTGTTACCCTTGGGACAATGGGAAGCCCTCCATCTCATCTCAGGGGTAAATGGCACCCCCAGCGATGCCGTCACCCTGTCCCTGTGCTGCTGGCACCTGCTGAGAGAAGGACAGGCTCATTCCTGTTCAGAAGAGGACCATCCGGTATCCCAGGAGACCTTGGGCCTGCTACAACCACTTTGTGCTCCCACCATAGCCAGGAAGGTGAGACTGCAGGGTCTTCCTTCTAGCTGAGGTTCCCTCTTCTCTCCCCTCTCAATCAAGAAATGAGCTGAAAGCATACGTCCATGTGAGCTCCTTTTCCCTACACATAACAGAAAGGAAATAAATAAACAGAGAAGATCGAGCTATATGGGGTCTAAAACTTGAGTAGCAACCGTCAGCCATCACTAACTTAAGGACGTGAGCAATAACACATTCCCAGTGTAATGGCACTTAAGTCTTCCTACAGCAAACTACTCTGCAGATTATAGCACATTATGAATACAGAGCTCCACAGAACTACGCTTCCCTCCTCCATCTCATCCTCCCTTTGCCCCCAACGCCTGTGTGTAAACACACAAGCTCATAAAGACACACAGACACAGAGACTGAAGCCACTCTGCCTGACAGCCCCACACAGAAGAAATAAGCCAAGCCACGCACAGTGGGCTGGCAGAGGGCAAGTAGAGGAAACTGCCCAGTCACTCAGACCTATTCTAACTGTCATTACCATCCGACCCTTTCCCACATACCCTCCTTCAACAGCTGGTGTCTACCTTTTTCCTCTAGTTTCATCATTCACTGTTATTTCCATTAGACCAGAAAAAAGAATAAAAGGCTTACCTAACACTAATGAAGATCAGATCAGATTTGTTATAGCATTTTTCACAAATTCTTTTAAAGGATAAACTAAAATATTTGAGAGGAAAATTAGATTAAAAATGAAAGCTGTAGTCCAGCTGGTGTGGCTCAGTGATTGAGCATCGACCCAGGAACCAAGAGGTCACCGGTTCGATTTCTGGTCAGGGCACATGTCCAGGTTGTAGCTAGATCCCCAGTGTGAGGTGTGCAGAAGGCAGCCAATCAATGATGTTCCTCTCTCACTGATGTTTTTATCTCCCTATCACTCTCCTTTTCTCTCTCTCGAAATAACCATTTTTAAAAACTTTTTTTTAAATGAAAGCTGTAGGACCTCTGGTTCCAATGGCTTTTGGGGGGCACCTATATATCTCCCACTTCCTCCAAAGGTGCCCATAAAATTCTAAGTAAGGAATAAAAAAGATAGAAAGCCAGACTTGGATATGTGGCAGTTCTATAGCATTACAGTCACACACGTCATTAAAATATTGAAATACTCTGTTCTGACAAAAAGCTACTGACCCAAGCCCCTTAGTCCCCTCCTTAAGGCCTCCACTGGGTCCCCCAAGACATCCCCCTCCACCCATAAATAAGGAGTTGACATTTGGCAGAGCTAGAGATCTCTGTGTCTTTGCAACAGCATTCCTTCTGACCAGTCAATGCCTCTGCCACACAGGATACTAAATATGGTTCGCATTACCTGCAAATAAACACGCAAGAGAGGTTTCAACAAATCTGCAAGGGATTCCATGTGGATTAAGAAACCTGACTACCGTAGCAGCAGGAGGAAGCCACACTTTACATGGAGTTTCAGTACACTCCTGTGTGTGTCTGCGCTTTGATATGACTAGAACAAGTCTTACAATAAAACAGCACCTACCCTTGCTATGTGCAGGACACTAGTGTGTTCTCCTCTAATCTATTTTTTCTCTGACAGCCTGGAACCACTGCATTGATCACATGACCTCATGACTCCCTAAGGAGTTGCAGCCAGTGGTTTCGGGGCACTTGGTTGAGAATCACTGGGCAAGGCCCAGCCACAGAGGAAGCAGTCTTGCTAAGGAGCCACGGAGTTCTTCTAGATGCTGAGCAAAGTACAGCAAAGGGAGACAGGAAGAAAGAGGAGTGAACGCTGGTGTCTTAACTGAAACGACTGTCCAGGCATGCCTCTGAGACGCTGCAGACCTGCCATACAGCAAGTGTTGCAATCAAGTGAGTTGTACAAATGTTTTGGTTTCCCAGTGCATATAAAAGTTACGTTTATCCTACACTGAGTGGCCAGATTATTATCCTATATAATAAAAGGCTAATATGCAAATTGTCCCCTCGACCAGGAGTTCGACCAGCAGGCAAGCCGACCAACCTCCCATGTCCTCTTCCCTTGGCCAGGCTAGTTGGACCCCACCCATGCACGAATTCATGCAATGGGCGCATCTCTCTCTCTCTCTCTCTCTCTCTCTTACACACACACACACACACACACACACACACACACTGAGTGGTCAGATTATTATGTGTTCAGAGATCATAATAATCTGAAGACTAAGTGTATACTGTAGTCTATTAAGTGTGCAATAGCACTGTGTCTAAAACAACAATGTACACACCTTAATTAAAAAATACATTATCGCTGCTCTAACTGGTTTGGCTCAGTGGACAGAGCGTCGGCCTTCGGATTGAAAGGTCCCAGGTTTGATTCCGGTCAAGGGCATGTACCTTGGTTGTGGGCACATCTCCAGTAGATGTGCAGGAGGCAGCTAATTGATGTTTCTCATCAATGTTTCTAACGCTCTATTCCTCTTCCTTCCTCTCTGTAAAAAGTCAATAAAATATATTTTAAAAAATACATTTTTGCTAAAAAATGCTACCCATCCTCTGAACCTTCAGGGAGTCGTGACCTTTTTGCTGGTAGAGGGTCTCGCCTCCACATGGATGAAAACAGTGTCTGCCCAGTGCCATTAAGAAACACAGTAAAACAAAGCATGCCTGGAGGTGAAGGCTCTTGTTGTCCCCACTCTAGCAAACAAAACATCCAGAAGTCCAACTTGCACCTCCCTGGGGGACCGGAATGAGTATTCTCTGAAAGAATGGAACCATGTGGTTTGAACCACAAAACTTACTTCCCCGGAGGCAGGCCCTCTCCTTCTGGCATTTTGGGTTCCTCTCACATAAAGACTGGCTTCTCACATTTCCCCTAAAGGGAAGCTGCTTGCCAGGCAACCAAGAAGACTGGGAGCTCCAAGAGAATAATCCCAGAGTGGGGGAAAGAAGAGGCATGGGAATGGAAAACATAGCTGACATTTTAGAGATGCTTGATGATATGGTGATGAATGCAATTGGTGGAGTGGATTTAGGAAAAATCCATTCAGATGTGATGCTAGGAACACCCTCCTTTAAGAAGCACAGAGCCCTGGCCAGGTAGCTCAGTTAGTTAGAACATCCGTCCTGATACACCAAAGCTACAGGTTCAGTCTCTGGTCAGTGTACATACAAGAATCATAAATAAATAAGTGGACCAACAAATCAGTGTTTCTCTCTCTCCCTTCCTCTCTCTAAAATCAATCAATTTTTTTTTAAGAAAGCAGCATAGAGATGACAGCAATGGACACATAGAAAGGTAGAAACCCAAGTACCCAATACTTGGCCTTACAGTGGTACGTCCACAAGACACAATGTCGCAAATGTCAGAAATATCCATGTTTCCAGCTTTGGTGATATACATGTGCAGAATGAGCTAGAGGAGGATGGGAAATTCTGCAAGAGGAAGAAGAGAAGTAGAGGGAAGATTCAGAGGCCATTGGCCTCATCTTTCAAAATGAAAGGTCACCAGATAATATTCATGACTTTGATCGACGAAGCTGATAGACAAAGTCGGTCTCAACGTGCAGACAGAAACTCCGGATATGAAATAAAGATTTTTTAGAGGAAGGGTGGGGAGCAAGAGGTAAAGTAAGTAAGAAAATCCCATCTCCTGTGGCCAGAAGTTTCAGACGGCATCTAAAGGGAATAAATCAAGAAATGGCTGGATGGAAGTAACTACCGGAAGGACTAACAGAACGTGTGGTTACTGGTACGTGACAGAGGGGCCAGGGCCAAGGAAAAGGAGTTAGGCTACATGAAGGTTTCAAGCCTGGTTGACTGGAAGGGTATCTGGTTCAAGGCCCAGGAGAAAAGCAGAGAAATAGGTCTGCAGCATGATGGCAGCTGGAAGAAAGGGGGCCGGTTTGTGGCCAAGGTCATCATGTTCCTTTTAGAGACAGAAATTTGGGTGGATCTTTGGGAAGCAGTTAGGAAAAGCCTCTGAGTTTAGGAAAAGTGATGTTCAAGTTGGGGCTGACTTCTCCAAAGGCAAAAAAAGTTTCAGGAAAAAAATATGGAACCACACAGTTTTGGAGGATATTTACTTAATGGGGGGACCAGAAGGAGAAAACAAAGGTGGGGAAGTCAGGGCAGGGGAAGGACTAGAATGACGTAGGTCCAGAACAAATGGAGGGAAGTTTCTGGGAGTCCAGGAGAAAGGACCACCTGTTCATTGCTGGGGGAAAACCAAAACAGAGAAATCACAAGTTAGCAAAGGTCAGTGGGTTGGGTCGTAGGTCACTAGTCCCATCCACACGGCGGCTTCAGTCCTGACAAGAGAGGTGTGACCACACAGGGGGAAGCACTGGGCAGGCAGCATGCTGGTGGCCACACAGAAGGACAGCCAGGGAAAGCAGGCCCAGGGCAGGGTGACACTGGGGCCTGGGTCTGTGGAAACCTCTGCATCTTTGCAGGCTGAGGGAAAACAACTGACCGAAACGTCTTTCCTTCAAAGAAAGGATTAGTCACCCTCTGTTTACACACACGGCTGCCTTCAGAGTGGCGATTCCTGGCACAGGAATGAACTAAACTTTTCCATATTCCAACTAAATCCATTATTTGACCTGTGGGGCGGGTGGGAGGACCTGGCAGCACACAAGCGCTTCTCCACGGAAGAAAAGGGCACTGGACCCCACGGGAGGCCGTTCAGTGTTTCCCACAGGAGGCCCGTCGGACACAGCGGAACCCTTGTCCCCAGGATTAGGAGACCCAGGTTCTCATTGGGCCTGAGAAAGGAAGTGGCAGGAAAGTCACCTCAAGCTTCTGGGCCCAGTTTCTGCCTATAATACTCCCCTACGTGCCCGGGTTGTGCTCCAGGTGGCTCAGAAGCGCCGGTGACTGCTGCTCAAGGAGAAGGACGTGCACCAACGAAAGAAATGCAAGTGAGTGTGAAGGAGAAGACGTCTTTCCTCTTCTCAAGGACAACAAGCACACAGGGAAGGACAAAGAAATCAACCTCTAGGAAGACGAAGCCCTGGCCGGAGTGGCTCCGTTGGTTAGGCATCGGTCCCTGCATGGAGGGGTTGCTGGCTCCCAGTCAAGGCAAGTTCCACCTGCAAGTTCCGTTCCTGGTGGGGGTTCTGCAGGAGGCAGCTACTCAATGTTCTGTTCTCACACTGATGTTTCTCTCTTGCTCTCCCTCTCCCTTCCTCTCTTAAAAAAAAAATCAATAAAAAAACCTCCAGAAATATGTCACAAAGCACCTTAAGACATGTGCATGTACACAGGTAAGGGGTAACAAGTATTTATCGCCTGTAACCCCCTTCATACAGAATTACCAGATAAAAAAAAAAACAATTAGGAGGTAAAAGGCTTGCTGGTGAGGGGACTACAGCATGAAGAGACTGCCCGTGATTGAGACAGGTTGGCACAGGCCAGAATCAACATGGCCAAAGTAAAATGAAACAAGCAAACACAAAGGCATGAGCACAGGCAGGAAGAAGAGATCACACTGAACACCTAAATGTAAGAGGGAAACCAGCAAAAATGCTCAGATTTTGAATGAGATGGAAAAAGCAAAGGGGAATGAGGAAATAAAATTAAGAAGGTAGGTGGGGCAGGGATGGGGGAATTAAGGCAACTTTGGTAGTCATCCACTAAACACAACCAAGTAGTTTTGGGACCAACTGTCTCCAACCAGTGGTTCTTAATGGGGGTGCGGAGATGGGGGGTGGGGGGATTTGGCCCCCAGGGAGCATTTGGTGCTCACATCTGTTAGGAAGAAGCTAGGGATACTACTAAATACCCATGATGCCCAGACAGTGCTCCACAGAAAAGAATTACCTGGCAGTCAGTATCAGCAGTCTCAGGTTTGAGAAGCTCTGCTGTAAACATGCCCTACTATCACCAAACAACTATAACAGACGTAAGAGCTCAGAGCCAAGTGTCTCTGGGAGTTGCAGTGAAGAAGTCTCTTAAAGTGGAGGGGCCAGGCACACAGAATTTAGACTGTAGGCTAAAAAAAGAGATAAAAACTGTACCACCTTCTCCTGTGTCTTTGAAAGCCCCATGAAGACAGGAAGGTGGCCCTATATGAGTACTCCAGTTGCCTGACTGGCAACCTGCGAGGGAAACCGGAATGTCGCTGAAAATGTACTGGGACAGCAAAAAAGAATTTGTAAGCGTTTTTACTAGACCCATACTTTATTTCCAGGGAACTGTGGAGCAGAGTGCATGTTAATGTCACAAGGGTACAATCAGCAAAACCTACAGCGGCTAGAACTCACAGAGAGTAAAAGAGACTTAGGAGACATATAAGTCTGTTACAAAGAATGAAGATTTTTTTTTAAGTTCTGATTTGAACACATAAGCTATTAAAAACTTATGAAACAATTAGGGAAGTTTAAATACCATACCTGGATTTTAAATGAAAATAAGTTAATTATTTACCTTAGGTGGGATAACCGTCTTGAGGCTAGTTAAGGCTAGACTTTTATAGATGCACGATGAAATAGTTATAGATTGGCTTCAAACTAATGGGGGGTGGGGAGGGGAGTGGATTGTAGTATAAATGAACAGAGTGGGTTCTGATTTAATAATCATGAAAGCTGGGACATGGATACTTTGGGGTTTCTTTACACTATCTTCTCTAGTTTTTTATATATTTAAACTATTCTGTAAGAGTTGATGTAATACAAATATACGAAGGTCTCCTTTGTATATTTTAAACATGTATTAAATGAGGTCATGTATTTATTTACCAGTACTTTGAAAAGCAGAAAACATTACATAACAATATTACTTTTATTCACTAAAAGGAATAAAGGAGACAAATAGCAGAAGGCAGAGGGGTGGGGGCGAATAAAAGAAAAGACAAATTCCAGCCATGCACTTCCTCTCATTTCTTCTATTTTCAATTACAAAAGCTACCTGCTCCTGGAGCAGATATCCTATCTGCCAAGGATGCGCTAACCATTCAAAAGCTCGGAATAGGCACCAAAGACTAAAATCATCAAAACCTGGGCATGAGGAAATTATAAAGCAAACAATCGCATAATAAAATACTAACTTAAGTCCTTGGCTTTGTCAAAAATGAGCAGCTACACTTAGTGACTTGGGGCAGCACCCTTGAATGAAAATGAAAAAGGAATTGCAGCCAAGGCCGGTGTTGCTCAGTGGAGAGAGCATCAGCCTGCGGACTGAAAGGTCCCAGGTTCAATTCCAGTTAAGGGCACGTACCTTGGTTGCAGGCACATCCCAGTGGGAGGTGTGCAGGAGGCAGCTGACCAATGTTTCTCTCCCATCGATATTTCTAACTCTCTATCTCTTTCCCATCCTCTCTGTAAAAAAATCAATAAAATATATTTTTAAAAAAGAAAGAAAAAGGAATTGCAGCCATCTCCTATTTAGCTAAAGTAAGAAGAGCCTGGAAAAATCTAAATACAATCCAAGAAAATTTCCAAATTACAAACAATAATGAAGGCTTCTACCCTATTGGGGAAGTGCCAACTTCAAGGCTTTTGAATCCAATTCTCAGAACCAGATCCTAGCGCTACCACTTATGGGAAGGGAGGGAAGAACAGGCTCCATTTCCTCACTGCAATGGAAGGGTGATGATATCCCACCTCACGGAGTCAATGTGAAGACTAGCAAGAAATGTGATTTTTTTTTAATGTGTGAAAATATTTAGTATGACACCTGATGCACACACAGCATGGCAGGCTCCTCCACTCAGCATCGGGACCACATAAACACAGAACTCACTCTTCTCATAATATTAGGGTTCATGTTCAGAGACTGCCAAAATGTGTAGTTAAGAGAAGGGCAAAACTTGTTTTAAACCTTAGTTTAAAAAAAAAATCTGAAGTTACTTTTAAGCAATGAGCTCCAAATATACAGTTGCTCTCACACCCACATAAGGAAGCCCTCCATGAGGCTGCACACCCCAACAAGACAGAGTACAGTTGGCAGTTCCTCCGAACAGGATCACCGTGTGATCCAGCAAGTGTACGCCCAGGTACAGACCGAAAAGACTTGAAAACCGAGACCGAACAGATACTGGTCCGCCAACGTGCCCTGCAGCAGCATCATTCACCACAGCCAGAGGGAGAAGCAATCCCAGTTGTTCCCGTCAACAGATGAATGGACAAACAGAATGTGGTATGTAAATGTGTGCTAGGACATTATTCAACCATAAACAGGAATGAAGTTCTGACACATGCGCCAGCATGGAGGGGCCTTGAAAACATGATGCAAAGGGAGTAAGCCAGATGACAAAAGGCCACATGTATATGATTCCACTTCTAGGAGGTGCCGAGAACAGGCACATTCAGAGAGAACATACAGTAGAGGTTAGCAGAGAATGGAGGGAGGGGCGGGATGAGGGGTCCTAGTTCAATGGGGACAGAATTTCTGTTTGGGTGATGAAAAGGTTTTCGAGGGTTCCGCCGTCCTCTTTCTCGTCAACGAGGCAGCAGAGCAGCCTCCCCAGCAGATGCAGAAATGCAGATCTTTGTGAAGACCCTGACTGGCAAGACTATCACCCTTGAGGTTGAGCCCCGTGACACCATTGAGAATGTCAAAGCTAAAATCCAAGACAAGGAGGGTATCCCACCTGACCAGCAGCGTCTGATTTTTGCGGGCAAACAGCTAGAGGATGGTCAAACTCTCTCAGACTACAATATTCAGAAAGAGTCCACCCTGCACTTGGTGCTTCGTCTTAGAGGTGGCATCATCGAACCTTCCCTCCGCCAGCTCGCGCAAAAGTACAACTGCAACAAGATGATCTGCCACAAGTGTTATGCCCGCCTGCACCCCCGTGCTGTCAACTGCTGCAAGAAGAAGTGTGGCCACACCAACAACCTGCGCCCCAAGAAGAAGGTTAAATAAGGCCCCTTCACCAACTCCTTGGGTCCACAGGGCAGCCTTCTACCTGAACCCTGTGATGCTGGGGCCTCAATAAAGTTTCTCTTTTGTTGAAAAAAAAAAAAGTAAAGGTTTTCGATACAGATAGTGGTGATGGTTGCACAGTAGGGTTTAATGAAAATAATCCCAAGGTACTGTACACTTAAAATGACAACGTTTGTTATATACTCTATTTTACCCATAAATTTTAAAACCTATATGAAAAAATCAATACCTTTTTTACCTTGGGGGGAAAAAAGAAAGAAAAAAAACACCAGCACTGAAGTGTAAGAGGGAGGAAAAAGGCAGTTTTCTTCCTCCACCCTACCCCTGGCCATTCAGTAGTTTTGGAGGAGAGTATGTTTGTTCATCTCCCCTCCCGCCTTCTAACACTCATGTTGGCCGGCCGCTTCTTGAACCACATTGTAGATTTCAGCCTCTGCAGCCACCACGTGCTATGTTCCCCAATGGCCCTGTGAGGAATTAACGTGGGGGTTGCCAGATGTGGGAAATCACCTCCATCCACTCGCCTGGGAAGTCTTTCATACCTAACTCCGCTGAATTCTCCAAATTCTTCATTGTTGCAGCAATTGTATTTACAGGCCTTTTTCAGTCTGCTCTCCACCATAGACCCTTCACGGTTGCAGGACGAGACATTTGTGGTTTGGGTTTTGGAGGCTAACTTGATGCACGCCCTCTCGTTACCTGCAAATCTGGAATGATGGGAAAGCTACCGAGAACATGTCAGACCACGTGTCCTTCTACAATTTCCCCTCATCCTCGCCAGCATCTTCCCTACACTGATGTCTGCAGAGGCATCTAGGGAGGGTCAATGATGCAGGCGACAGGTCCAGGATCCAAGAGCTCACTTCTCTAGGATGGGGCATCCGCGGGCTCATGGTGGCGGAAGGACAGACAGCACTGAGTCAGCTGAGGCAAATTCAAATCGTACTTCCGCCTGTACCACTGAACCTCTGCCAGCCATGGATCCAACATCCAAGGCTCAGTGTTTTCATGTAGAAAGTGCAGGGCTGGAGGGCTCTATGCAATGATCTTCTAAGTCCCCAGGTTCTGAAATTCAGTTCTAAGAACAGTATTCCCAAAAGTGTTCTCTACTCACATCAAAAAGTATTTTGTGTAAGAAAGCATTTTTTAAATAGAGTACCCAGGCAGATATCGGCTCAAAGGAGGAAGAGAATCTCTCAGGGTTTTATTTTCCTACATCCAAGCTAAATAAAATTAATAAGAAGGGGAAATTCTTCAAATCTTTACAAAGTCTTACCATTGAATGCAAAAAACTGTCTTTCCAAAATGGTCTTTACCCTCCTCCCCCCATTACAATTGCTACTAAACTAGGTCACCTAAGAAATAAATATTGAAAGCATTGAACCACATTCAAACATCTGCTCCAATCCTCTTTTAGGGCTCAATCCAGCAGAAACCAAATACCCACTGCCCTCCAGCCCTGAAGGAGCCTCAGTGCCGGGAATGTGGGCGTTTTTCTAAAGCCAACATACCTGGTGGGGAAACTATGGCTCCTTTCAGTATGTCTTAGGGACAATGAGACAAAAAAAAACACAAACCCTCTAAAAAGTGCAAAGCACCATAAAAATTGTCATTAATGACTCTCTTATCCTTCTTGTATTAATATAGTTTCACGGATCTTGATGTGTCTGCAGCACTTGTAAAACCCATACATTTCCTATATAGTATAGGTACATATGTTATAAAGCCCACACCATATTGTTTTGAGTTCCCATGGGTGTCAATTCCCAGAAGCCTGCAGAACTTCTTTCATGCTTTCTTATTGTACAGAACTTCCATGTTCATCTGTTCAATGTTATGAAAATATTCCACCTTGTTGTTGTTGTTGTTGTTGTTGTTGTTGTTAATCCTCCCCTGAGATTTTCTCATTGATTTTTAGAAAAAAATAGAAGGGAGGGAGAAAAAAACATCGATGTGAGAGAGACACATTGATTAGTTGCCTCCTGCACATGCCCCAGCCAGGGCTGGCTCAGAGGTATATGCCCTTGACCAAAATCAAGGTACTTGCCCTTGACTGAAATTGAACCCAGCAGCCTTCAGTCTGCAGGCCAATGCTCTATCTGCTCCACCAAACGAGCTAGGGCTCACCTTTATTACTGAAGAATTTCTCTTTGGACCTAAAATTCCAAGTACATAGCTTCTTTAGCTATCTTTTACAAAAGTTTATAAACCAGTTTCCTTCCAGTTTAGAAATGTCCCACCATTTTATAATCTCTTTGTTCCCCAAGAGAAGTCACCCATCATTTATATCATTGTCCAGTGGATGTGATATAACTTTTTACTCTGGCTGCTTTCAAGGTCTTCTCTTTAGCTTCGATTTTCAGCTGCTTTACTATGAAGTGCTCAGGTATGGTCTGTCTTGTTACTTATGTTACTTGATGTTTGCTGGGCGTCTTACACGAGTTTGCTCTTCTCTTGGGAAACTGTTCACCATTATTTCTTCAAAACCTTTTCCTGCCACATTCTCTTCTTACCCTCTAAGACACAATCTCAGGTATATTAAATTATTTTATACTAGAGACCCGATGCACAAATTCATGCACAGGTGGGATCTAGCAGGCCTACCCTGATCTGGCCAATTGGGACCAGGTCAGCCAGGGGGAAGAGCTGTGGAAGGTTGGCTGGCCCCGCCTCTGATCGAGCCTGTTGGCCCGCAGCAGTGTGCATCATAGCGATCGGTGGTCCCATTGGTTCTGGTCACTTGGCTTTTATATATTTAGATTAATTTCTTTTATATATTTAGATATAAGCACTAAGACTTTGTCCACTTTTAATCATTTTTCTCTTAGTTCTTGATAGGGGATAATTTCTATTGATTTAGCATCTAGTTTACTAACCCTGTTTTTCTTCTACTTTCTTTGTTTTCTACTTTTCTGTTAAAATTCCCCATCTGTGGTTTCATTATGACTGTTTCTTGTAAGTCAAGCATACTTACCACAGCTCCTTCTAAAGTCCTTGTGCAGTAATTCTAGCATCTCGCTCCTCTCGGAGTTGTTTGTTGTCTGTTGACTGCTGCTTCTCTTGACGATGAGTCATAGTTCCTCTCCTTCCCAGGATGTTTGTGTGGGAAGGATATTGTGAATACTGTTTGGTAGAGGTTCTGTATCTTTTCCCCGAGGAATGTTTCATTCCACCAGACAGCTACTTGGCCAGATTCAAATTCCAGTTCTGTTCGCCTTATGGTGCATGGTGGCTGGATTGGCTCAGTTCCTTTAGCTTTCCAGCTGCTGCTTTTCAGGAGAACTTCAGAGTCTCCCCAGGGGTCAGCCAAGAATGAGGGCAGAGCTTATATTCCGATGGAGGGGCTCCCTCTTCTCCAGCCACAAGAGCCATTCTTCTCCTAACTCCTCAAGCCATAACTGCCCCTTTCTGCTCTCAATCCAGCCACCCCCGGTGCCATAGACTGGGGCATGCCATCAAGCAAAAGCGGAGTCTATAAACGTTGACTTTACATAGAAGTGCAAGTCACTTCTTCCAAGAAGCAACTCTCCTCCAATTTCTGTCTGTTTTTCAGTTCTGGAGCCTTCAAATAGCTGATTTTATATTTCGTCTAGAGTTTATAATTGTGTTCTGCAGGAAAGTTAGTCTAATAAAAGTTTGCTACTATTGGCATCGTCAGAATAAAAACCTTCCCCACCTATACTTAAAAAATAGGTGTGTTTTTTATTCAAGATCACTATTATTTTACATTGATATTTACATATAATTGTTTTTTAAAAAAGCACAGAATAGGAAAACAATTCCTTGTCAATTTTTAAGTAATCAGACTACCTAAGAAATAGTGAGGATCTTAGTTTTCAGTTCCATACCAACTATTGGTTTACACTAATATAGGGTATAAACGTGGAAATGGCCACATATGCGTATTTACATTTGATGATATGATTCTTTTTAAAGTAGGGAAAATTATGTCCTCTTTAGAGAAACAACTAGGATTTTTTTTTTCTCATTTGGAAGATAGCATGACCTTGAATGTAGTTCAGGAAACCACGGTGTTGCCATCATGTGCAATGCAACTCATGAAGGCAGTCTGTTTGCCAAGGCCAGCAGGATTCATCACATTTCTGGCAGCCGGGGAATCTGCAAACTCTAACTCTTTGAACAATCAAATAGCATCATTATGTGGTACTCCCTGAGCACTGCAAGCCAACTGTAATAAATGGCTTTATGTAATTCCCCAGACTTAGTCTGCAATTCATGTGATAATGGTCTGGTATTCTACATCCAGCAAGGAGGACAGTTCTAACTTTGTTGATGAAAATCAGTATTCAGACAGCGAAAGACTTGAATACCATCCAGTCCATTCGCCTCGTTCTACAGATGGGGAAACTGAGGGCCAGAAGAATTAATGTATCCAAAGATGACAAAATTAAGTAACTGTCAACAATATCTTACACCATTCCTCCTAGATTCGAGGGTGGGGAGGGGGAGTTAATTACGAAAGCTGTTATCAGAGATAGGAGCATTAAAAGAAGAAGGAAACAAAACTCCTTAAATATTTACTCTCTCCCTGCTTGGCAAAAATGGGCATTTAACCTCCTTGTGTCTTTAAAAAAAAAAGTTTCCCTAAAGAATTATCTTGCAGAACGATTAATAAAAAGAATTGCAAATAGTTCACAAATATGAACTACAAAAGCTCCATTGAAAGTTGTATATCATTAACTTGCATTACTAACCTGCTACCTTTTCTTGCCAGAATCCATTTATCCTGCTAAAATCTCTTTTCACATCTTTCAGTTCCACATTAAACTACCCACGTGGGACTCAGGAGATGCTAAGTTCTAAGGCCTAATTTGTTGAAATGTTGAAAAGAAAATAAAAAGGATTGGTGATTTCCTCATTTCTATGAGATTTTCCAAGAAGGCCAACGCAAGTCCTATGAGATCATCATCATCATGATTATTGCTTTATATTACTGTAATAGCTCTCTTCCATGGAGTTCAATTAGCTGGCTTCTGATAAGTGTATTTCACAATCATTATTTCTCTTCAAAAGAAAAGGCAGCATGTTTAAAACCAAAAGAATAAAAATAATCGTGTGTGTGTGTGTGTGTGTGTGTGTGTGTGTGTGTGTTGTGTGTATGGTATGTGTGGGAGGGGGTGTGTGGTGTGTATGTGTGTAAATATATAGACACACACAGATATATATTGTAACAGTTGTCTGGGTTCTTAAGAATGAAACCAAGAGAACAATTTAGAAACGTTTACACTGGCAAACACAGAACCCACAAAGGTAGAGAACATTTAAGAATATATATTTTGAGCTGGCCTATCTTAGCTGCCAAAACAACCTGCCAAGAAACTGTTTCAAAATGCTAGGATTGTTCTAACTGCCTCTCCTAGACCCCCCTCCCCAACTGTTTCCACCAGGCAGTAAATAAAATCTCATCCATCTCATTGAGTGGGAGGGAGGGCAGAGCAGAAGACCATGGAGGGAAAGAAGGGCAGGCCAAACCTGCTTGCATTTAACCATCGTAACTGCTGTAAACCAAATATTTGATTTTGCTCACTTATTTCCCTTTGAAAATACATGCAAGTGAAACAAAGGTTGGATTCAAACCTATGAGGGACTGGTTAGAATGTTATGAATAAAGTGCTAGTTAGCTGAAAGGTGCCCCTCTAGAGAATGTCTGTGAGAGTGAGTGTGGGCACCACATGGTCTTTTTGCATTGGATGACTTGTGGGGTGGTGCCTTCCACCTATGACAGTAATGAAAGAAAGTATATAAAATTAGGAAGGGCTGAACTCCTCCCCATACGAGGAAGGAACTTCTGAGGCAGCTCAGTAAAGATGGGTAGGATTTATACAACCAAGAGAGCATGCACTGGCACTAAACAGGTCCAACAAGGGATGTGGAGTGAGACCAGTTTCAGAGGGTTCAGGACCTTGGGGATGAGGACTCTCTGGGGCCGTAGCTGCTGTTTGCAGAAATCAAGGACAATGGGGGGAGGGGCTTCCAGTTTTCTGTGGGAGCCAGGACCTCCTCAAATATTTCACTCATTAAGAATTTCAATCAAAGCTGAACTTAATTACTAATGTTTCCTCTAAGGCTAGAACTCTGCCTATGAAACATCTTTCCACTACGTACTCGTCCAAGGAAAACACGCTGATCCCACTGTTTGTACACAATAGAGATGATGAGAACATGGGTAAAAAGTCCTGCTCTGTGGTTGTCAGCACCTCGCTGATCGGGGCTTGCACCATTGTCCTTCATCTACTTTCTCTGCTTCAAAGCCCAGGTTGAAAGGTTTGTGAATTTTACAAGTTCTAATACAAGGATATCTTTATGATAGTTTTTCTAATTTAAAAAAAATGATATTATGGCATGCCACACACCCTTAGAATTGGCGATAACCCAATAAAGAATAGATCCTTTACAAGGGATAACTTGGCTTTGTGTGAGCCAAGTCTCCTAGTCCCACAGAACTGTGCATCAAATAGAGAGAGAGAGAGAGAGAGAGAGAGAGAGAGAGAGAGAGAGAATATGAATGAGAATGTGTGTGATGAGAATGTGTGTGGTGTGTGTGTTTTTACCAGGTTCTTAAAGAGGTCAGTAATTATTTTTTAAAACTGTAAAGAACTATGGAAATAGATTACCTACTATGTCAAGTCTCTCACATCACAGATGAGACCCTTAAGATGCAGCAAGGCTGACCTCTCTGCAGTCATACAGCTAGAGGTACCCACACTTGGCTAGTGGGGTTCCAGGGAACTAGGGGTTGGGGGGCAGGAAAGGGGGAGGGGAGGACTTCAGGGGAGACAGAACCAGAGAGTGACCCTGAGAGGGTTCCAGAAGTAGACTCGGAGGCTGGACTGAGACTAGGAGCACAGGGCTTCCTTCTGAAAGCCACTCACGTTCAAATACTGAGGCTCTCGTCAACTCTGCATTGTGTTCAGGTAAAAGTGATGCTTAGCTTACACCTAGAAGTGTGTGCAGGCAACATTCACTTGTTTGATGAACATTTCTGCACTGTTCTGTCAGGTATGCACCAGGTGCCCTTCAGGAGACTATACCTTCCCCATCATTGCCCACAGTAGTCACACACACACACACACACACACACACACACACACACAGTACAATACAAAACTCAATTCATACGGTCCAGGACAAGGATGCTCCATAAAAGTGCTTTTACCCAGACAAGCTATCCTGGACAGCTGTTAGGCACAACGGGGGCACCATGTGGCAGGCAGAGGTCTGGCAGGACTGAAGAAGCCACACACCCCTCAAGCAGTACCTTCTAAGGACATGTGTGTGGCATCAAGCCTATACTCCCCATTCTGCCCAGTGCTGGCAACGAGGGGGGTAGGGAACTGACTTCCTGAAGTTAATCTTTTTAAACCTCACTTCTGTTAAGCACCTCTCTGTAGTTAAAGAGCTTACTGGCCATGGTGGTGAGTTATCTGTCCCTGATGTTTTATTACTGTTGGAATTGGGAGTGAAGGTCAGGTATCTTGTATATTAGCCCACTCAAAGGACCAACACCACCACCATCAGCCATCCTGTGAAGACGGCAATGGTCAGCAACAGGGTAACTTGACCTACTCTGGCCTCACTCCACTCACACAACCATGGACAAGTCTCTCAGCCTCTGTATCTCTAATATGGGAATCATAAGAGTAGCTGCCTCCTGGCACGGCAGTGCTGCTGAAAGGGGAACTTCACGAAGAGCATTTAGCACCCACATCTGACACAAAGTAAGCCCTCAGTGCTGGCCAACTCAAGACGGCACCCAGGAGCTGAGGACTGAGTCGCAAGCATGACAACACACTCAGCACCCAGCAGAACCCCTCTGGGGAAGCATCAGACCACCAGAGGCAACATCTGTTACCCTGCCCCCCAAGTAGCTGATGCATCATGAAATACCCAGGAAAAAGGTTCAACGTTCAAGCCAATAATAATAAATACAAAGAATGCCTTCAAAGTCTTTCCCACACCATACAATTTATTCAAACACAATGCATTGCGCAATGGCTAAATGAGAAAGCAAATGAAACTATGAAATGACCCAAATTTTCCAACTTTCTTCTCCGGCCTCAAAAATCCACAATATTCTTTCACAGGAAATATAACTCTTACTTTAGTGTAAAATAAATTATCAAATTTAGAATGCAGGTTGTTAAGTGCACAGGAAACAGTCAATAGCATCAAGTGTCATGTCCATCAAAATGGACAAGTTGATCAAATGTATTTTGATCGAACTACCAACAGGTTAATAATTCCATACTATATAATAAAGGTATAATATGCAAATTGACCCTCACACCTTCACACAAGATGGCCACCCCCATGTGGTCAAAGATGGCTGCCACAGATGGCTGGGAGGGAGGTTAGGAGCGACCAGTCCAGCAAGGGAGGGCAGTTGGGGTGATCAGGTCTGCAGGGAAGGGCAGTTGGGGCGACCAGCCCTGCAAGGGAGGCAATCAGGCCAGAAAGGAAGCAGTTAGGTGTTGATCAGGTTGGCAGGGGAGTGGTTAAGTGGGTGATCAGGCTGGCAGACAAAAGTGGTTAGGGGTAATTAGGCAGGTAGGCAGGCAAGTGGTTGGGAGCCAGCAGTCTCAGATTGTGAGAGGGATGTCCCCCGAGGGGTCCCAGATTGGAGAGTGTGCAGGTTGGGCTGAGGGATAACCCCTCAGTGCATAAATTTCATGCACTGGGCCTCTAGTATTAAATAATAGTGTTTGCTGAGCTTTGCCATGATCTGATATATGCTTATTCTAGTATTTGAAAAACAAAAAAATAAATAAATAAAAATAGTTAGGATATATAAATATGCTGATGAAATAAATCCCTGATGTTGACAAAAACTGAGAAAACTAACTTACACTGGGAAGCAAAAATTGAAAAATTTAATTTGCTACATATGAAAAAGACTTTATCCATAAGTAATATTTTGTCCAACTTAAGATATAGTACCACACACTCTGTATTTTGCTCACTACTTTGATGCTGTACTTCCATGTCTGACTCAGAGAGGGTTTCTCCACCCCAGCACCTTTGATGCTTTGGGCTAGATCATTCTTTGCTGTGGGGCTTATCTTGTGCTTCATAGGATGTTTAGGGTCATCCCTGGCCATTGACCACAGATGCCAGGAGTACCCTGGCATAGTACTTTTTACATTGCTAAAAGTCCCTTGGGAACAAAGTCACCCTGGTTGAGAACCCCAGCTTATGGCATGACTGCTTCCTTCTCCATATTATCTGAAAAGTACCAATGAAAGAAGGAAGCAATTGCTCTGTGCTGCTGTTAAGCAAGTAAAATTGTTTGGGTATTCTACATTCAAAATCTCTAGTCTCACACTGTATCTTATCCCCATTAAAGAAACATCCAGCCAGTGCAGTCTTCCCAGCTATGATGCCCAAGCTTTGCCCATCTGGTCATACACATACAGTGCATGTTTAAATGATGTATTATTTTCAATGACATATTCATGGGACCAAGATCATGATCAAGAAGCACACAAGCCCTCTCTTCTTTAGAGTTGCATTTAATTTGTCACTAATAAAGACCTACCTTCATTCCTTGCCACTTTTATATATCCATTCACTGACTCACTCAACAGATGCATATTAAGTTCCTACTCTGCACTGTTCTGGGTCAAGGGATTCAGCTGTGAATAAAATTGACAGAGTCCTTGCCCATATAGAGCACACACTGTTGTGTCGTTGCTTTTTTAATTTTTCAATTATAGTTGACATTCAGTATTATATTAGTTTTAGGTGTTAGTGGATAGACATTTATATACCTTACAAAGTGATTCCCCCAACAAGTCTATACCCCCCTGACACCATACATAGTTACTACAATTCCTCATGCTCTGCTTTACATCCCCATGACGATTTCGTATCTACCAATTTGTAGTTCTTAATCCCCTCAACTTTTCCACCCATCCCCTGAACCACCTACCAGCTGTCAACCATCAATTCGTTCTCTGTATCTATGAGTTTGTTTTTGTTTTTCAGACTGTTTATTTTAACTTTTTCTTTGTTTGTTTTAGATTCCCACATATAAGTCTTAGTGAGCTGTTTCCAAACACAATGCAACACACAAAGGCATCAAGCACCAATGAAGAACCTGCCTTGGCATTTTTCTGCTTCAAAACCCACCCCCAGAAATGCACTTCCTATATTTAACTAACGACTTCTATTATATAATTCTATATAATGAAGATAACCACTTCAAGTGTCCTATTTGTAAAAACTTTTATACCCTATGGCCTCATACCATCCAGGAGTTTTACCAAAGTGAATGCCTAAAGACTGAAGTTTACTGTTATAGCACAAACATTTTTAATTCGTTTTAACTATATTTAGCATTTTCTGTGCACCAGACAAATCTGCACTCCTACACTCTACATTCTACCCACAAGTCAGATTCAATTTGTGGCATTCTCTTTTTCTTAAGATAGTCATCAGAACATTTTGGGGATGCCTATAAAATAAACTCATTTCAATTTCTGCCAATCAGGAAAATGTACTTAAATAATTAAGGCAAAGCAAATTCTGTTTGGATAAACTCCATTGGCATTTTATAAACAAAGTGACTTCTTATTAGTAGCCAACTTTCTGAAAGACAGTTTGAGATACAGTCATCATTTACATTCTGCTTTCGCCCCGGCTTGAAGTTGAGGGCAGGGCAGGGAGTGAGGGTGGTAAACAATCCACAGGAAAAGGAATTAGAGATTTCTAACCTCAGGTCTATAAACCGATTTAGTATACATCACCTCATTACCCTTATCTTAAAATGAAAGATGTGCCTGGCCTGTGTAGCCCAGTGGTTGAGCATCTACCTATGAACCAGGAGGTCACGGTTTGATTCCTGGTCAGAGCACATGCCTGGGTTGCAGGCTTGATCGCCAGTGGGGGGCATGGAGGAGGCAGCCAATCAGTGATTCTTTCTCATCACTGATGTCTCTATCTCCCTCTCCTTTCCTCTATGAAATCAATCGATAATAATAAAAGCAAAATATGCTGACTAAACCAGTCAAACGACCTTCCGAATGACTTTCCAGACAAAGCCGGGGCTGCGAGGGCCGAGCCCCTTGCACAAATTTCATGCATCAGGCTTCTGGAAAAATATATTTTTTTTAGAAATGGAAGATGTAGCTAGCCTATTCTTTTTGTTTGTTTTAAATGTATTTTATTGATTTTTTACAGAGAGGAAGGAAGAGGAATAGAGTTAGAAACATCAATGAGAGAGAAATATCCATCAGCTGCCTCCTGCATGCCCCCTACTGGGAATGTGCCCGCAACCAAGGTACATGCCCTTGACTGGAATGGAACTTGGGACCCTTGAGTCCGCAGGCCGAGGCTCTATCCACTGAACCAAACTGGTTTCGGCAAGCCTATTCTTTAAGGCTATCTGGAGGAGCAAACGAAACTGATGGGGAAAGTGAGACATTTTGGGGGGGCTAGCAATCTGAATCTGTGCCAGTAACCTAATGCACATTTTTGTTAGCCTATAGCAGTGGATGGCAAACCACGGCTCTTCCACAAAATATCACAGCCTGGGCGAGTCTATTTTGAAGAAGTGGCGTTAGAAGAAGTTTAAGTTTAAAAAATGTGGCTCTCAAAAGAAACTTCAATCTTTATACTGTTGATATTTGGCTCTGTTGACTAATGAGTTTGCCAACCACTGGCCTACAGTCTAGTCACTGCCCCTTCTTTAATTATCTGGTCCTAAAAGACCTGTTTACTTAAGTCCTACTCCCCATTTTAAAGAGGCCATAAACCATGAACCATACACAACCCCAGACGGAGTTATCAGCACTAGCGCGAGGCCAGGCCTTTAGGTGTGGGTCTCACCCCAACACACAGGGCTTTTTGCAAAGCCCTCGAAGGGTCTGGAAGTCCCATCCCATATTTGGGGGACAAAGAAACCAAAGGGATACAAAGGGAAAGAGCTTTCTCCCTATGGGCTTGCTCAGGATTTGGAGAGAAGCAGCCTCCTCAGAGTCCTGTACTAATGCATGAGAAATATCTGAAAATAAACCAGTTTTTCCTGTGCCTCTGGTACTCCTGCATATTTTCAGTCGCCTGGTAAATTCTGTCACAAAAACCATCATTTTAGGAGGACTTGGAACATGTTAGAAGTGGAACACCAGGGTAAAGGTAAATAGATATAGCATACGTGAGATTGTCCAGTACCCTATGTGTCCAGACTCCAGTAGGACAACCCAATTAGAGACCCAATCGAAGTATGCCTATGGCAATGTGCCCACATCAGTGAGTTCCTCTGTATGCCTAGAGAAGCAAAGACACAACACAAATAGCCACAAGATGGGGACATTCTCCCACAAAAAAACAATGAAAATTAAAAATTAAAAATGGGCCAAAACCAGTTTGGCTCAGTGGATAGAGCGTCAGCCTGCGGACTAAAAGGTCCCAGGTTCGATTCCGGTAAAGGGCATGTACCTTGGTTGTGGGCACATCCCCAGTAGGGGGCGTGCAAGAGGCAGCTGATAGATGTTTCTCTCTCATCGATGTTTCTAACTTTCTATCCCTCTCCCTTCCTCTCTGTAAAAAATTAATAAAATATATGTTTTTTAAATTAAAAATGGGGGGTGGGGGGGAACACAAATGTGTTACTCCATTTCCTTTGCCAAAAGTTAACAAAAGATGGAACCAGGCCCAATGAGACAAGGAAGTAAAAACGATTCTGGTTGTTGAATCAACAAACTGTCCTCCATGCTTCCAATGAATTAAAAGACACCAACAGCCGCGGTACAGATAATCTTACTGCAGATAAAAATGAATCAAATGGTTACATCACGAAGCTTTCAGAGAGCTTGCTATGTGGTGCTGCTCAGAGGTTTCCCAGCCGAGCCCTTTGTTTCCTGGGTACAGGGAAGCGATAAGTGAGAACATTTCAGGCCTCAAGCACGTCACTGTAACCACCAGGTCAGAACCCTGGGGTTTTGACATCATCTGCAGGGCTGCATTCGCTGCCCCCCTCGCCCCAGGGGTCCGGGCAAGAATCCTCCCCTGCTTCCTCCCGCTGCAGGGGCGCCAGGCAGCACTCCAATGTCTGCCCACGGCCTTCTCTTCCTCACCCTGTGTCCCGTCTTCTTCTGTCTTTTCCTTTCCCCCAGAGGCCACGGAGCAAGCACTATTGGAGCACAGCCACACACATTCCTGGGTGTTCACACCACAACGGCAGAGTGGTGTAGCTGTCACAGAGCCACAGAGCCTGCAAAGCTGAAAATATTTACTGTCTGGCCCTTTACAGAAAACGTCTGCCAGCCCGTTTTAAGGCATCAGTTTTATTCATAGATTCAGTGCAAAAACTAAGTTAGTTAAAGTATCTTTATATTAACTCAAGCACAGTTTGGTAGAAATTTGAATGGTGCATTAGTATCAAAGAGTGACATCTACTTTTAAGATAAAACAGATTTCAAAGAAGCCCTGGACTTCGGGCATACCTCCTGAGGGTCCCCCTCCAGACCTCTCCGGGCATACTTCACCTTGTTGTTGTTGTTGTTTCGTTGTTTTAATATATTTTTTATCAATTTCAGAGAGGAAGGGAGAGGGAGAGAGAGATAGAAACATCAATGATGACAGAGAATCACTGATGGGCTGCCTCCTGCACGACCCACATTGGGGACAGAGCCCTGCAACCCAGGCATGTGTCCTGACCAGGAGTTGAACCGTGACTTCCTGGTTCATAGGTTGACACTCAACCACTGAGCCACGCCGGCTGGGCCACACTTGCACTTTGAAGGAAAAGTTGGAACTGCCCTGCCCTGCCCTCTCTTTTTCCACCACATCCTGCTGGGTGAGGAAGGGGAGCCAAAGCACAGAGCTCAAGCTGCTGGGAGAGAGAACGGGCAGCATCCAGAGAGAATATCCAAAAAGAACAGGAGGACACAGGCAGAGGAGGTGCAGGGCGTGGGTTTAAGGACCAGGAGGCACAACCACCCGTGTCCTGGGAAGGGGCCGGTGAGACAGTCCTGATCAGTCAGCTCTTCTGTCTGATAAGGACACCAGAGACTAGATGTGGGGTCCACATGGAATCCAGGAGGATCTCATCCTAAATTCCTTACATTAATGACATCTGTAAAGACTTTCCAAGTAAGGTCACATTCACAGGTACCAGGGATGAGGATGGAGAGCCCGCATTCAACCCACTGGACGCTGGAAAGCAGGGACCTCTGAGGTTTGACCAACAGGTGGAGGGACATGGGCAGCTGTGGGAGGGGCTGAGCAGGACTGACCTCTGGGGGAAGGCACCTGAGGGCATCCCTGGCCAAGGAGAGCCGTGTGTTAGGTGGCATACTTTGGACAGAAAAAAAGAAAACTCACGTGTCTTTGAAAAAACATGTATTGCCTGGGTGGGCAGAGAAGTTCCACAGGAATAAACAGAAGCTCTCATCCACAGAGGCTTCTGGAGAGTGGGATGCGGTAAGGAAAGAGGCGCCCAGCAATGGAGACCCTTACTCTTATGTTACGCCCTTCTAAACTATGTTGGGTTTTATCTGCTCACCAGCAGGCTATCCAAACGAGTTCCCTAAAGCCAGATTATGACTACAATGGCCCAGATTCCCAAGCAGCCATGCACCACTGCAACAGCAACGATGAGGATCCGGACAGAACCTCGGACACCTGCCGGCAGCCCTTCCCAGCTCTGGGGCCTCCTCACCTTCAAAGCCAGTTTCCTCCCTGTCTTCCCCTGTGCGGGCCTATATGAACACCTTCAGGCCACTGAACTCAGCTGCCAATTCAGATCCATAAATACCTATCTGGGCACACAAAGAAAAAATCCGATACACTATGTGTCAAAAGTATAGGGTCATCAAGTTTCACCAAGAAAATGTCCTTGTTTGTTTATTCTCTGAAAGCCTTCTTTGTCTGTTCTCTGCAGAGTCAGAGAGCGAGCGAGCCTGGGAGATGTGCAGCCCGCCCTTTCAGTGGAATGAGACAGCATTTCCAGACCCCAGCTTCGCCCTCCTGTAATGCACATTTAATTAACACTCAGCAAAGTCTACCCATCAGGAGCGCCTACCGCTGGAAGGGGATCCAATATCCTCTCAGGTTAAGAACCCATTAGGCATGCCAGCTTCCTCCAATTTACAGTGCATCAGGAGGTCAGTGAGGAAAAAAAAGACCATTTCCTTCAGAAATGACCTTCTGGAACTTCCTTTTCCAGTGACTGATTGTTTCTTCACTCTCAAGTTTCCTGTTGAAATGCTTCTGCAACATGACCAGCCCTGCCTTAAGGTCACAGAACGATCAGTTAGTTAATACAACTCTGTTGAGTGTTCCTAGAACTACACCCTGGGGTGAGGACCACAGGACACGCCAGCTGAGTTTCATGTTGGGGCAACTCCGCTGGGACACAGGAAATCACCAACCACCCTGCATACCAGCAGAGACCACGTGAGCCTCCTGAGTCTGAAGCAGTCTCCCAGAATCCAGTCTCTCCTCTCTCCTGTAGGCTTCTCCCTACTCTCAGGTGAACTGTCCCAACGCACAGCCTGATCCCGTGTCATTCCAGGCTTCCTACCACCTCCTCATGGTGCCCTCTAAGACTGTCCTCGACCAGGACTCACTGGTCGGGGGAAGGAAGAAGTTTGAAGGGGGCATAATATTTTGAAACTTGAACCAAATTTTTTTTCTCTCCTCGTTTATCCCCCTTCTTCCCTCCCAATTCCAGGTAGGTCCTTACATTCCTTGTCTTATCCAGCTAGCCTGTAAGTGTTGCTGGCTCTTAGGTTGCAAAGCCTGAGCCCACAGATGGGCTTTGATATTATAGACCTTGAGATGCCCTGCCCTAGTGCATTCGAGCATGGTATTCCTTCCGCATCGAATGCTCTACCCACAATTTTACCCACTTACTCTGACCCAAGCCTTCCATTCCTAGCTCAGTATCGCCATACATGTATGTGTGTATACAGCGTGTGAAGTGTGTGTGTGTGTACCCATGTCCAAGTTTTATCCTGGGACAAAATCTTTATGCCAAAGCTTATCTTTCTCAGTGGAGATATTAGTACTCAGAGAGTGCCTCAGTAACTATTCACTGTAGCCATGGATAGTTTTAACTTCACAAGCATCATTTACTCATGTACTTCTAATATTTACTGAGTGGCCAGATTATTATGATCTCTGAACACATAATAATCTGGGCACTGTGTGTGTGTGTGTGTGTGTGTGTGTGTGTGTGTGTGTGTTAGAGGTCTGGTGCATGAATTCGTGCATAGGTGGGGTCCAGCCAGCCTGGCCTGGGGGAGGGGACATGGGCGGTTGGGCAGCCTGCCTGCTGGTCAAACTCCTGGTCAAGGGGACAATTTGCATATTTGCCTTTTATTATATAGGATATACACTGAATGGCCAGATTATTACATGGTCAGAGATCATAATAATCTGGCCACTCAGTGTATTTATTGTTGCAATGGGAAATCTACATTTATATTTTCAATAAAAATTCCTCAGATAATTTCAAAAAAATAACTATTCACTGAAGAAAATAAGAAGAAATGAATAAATTAATAAAAAGAACTGGTTGCTTTCAAGGATTAAATCCTATGTTAGTTATTTGATATAAAAACACTTTTTCATAGAAAGTAGATATATATCACAACAGGTGATTGTGTAAATACACACTTTTAAAGCATTTTATATGAAAACAATAGAAGTAAATTTGTGTTCAAGTCCTCTATCTTGAACACAGAAGTTATAAAAATGAGAGATTAGGTTTAAGTAAATGATGGACAAAGATAAAGACATGGAGAATTGAAATAGACCTCTGGGATTTTTCAAGGGTTTAAAAAATGGGAACATTGATTCTACTTCAAAACATTGTCTGCCTTCTCAACAACGGCAAAACAGATGTATTACTGTTATTATTGCTAGTCGTAATTAAGGGCTTTTTATGTGGGAGGGGGGACCTGTATTGGCAACACAGAGAGAAAGGGCAGCATATCAGAAAAAAAAAAACAGTAGTATATGGTTTAATTAATGCAGTTAATTCCCCAGTAGACTGCCTTTCCCATCTGGGGAAATAACTGCATTAATTAAACCATCTGGGGAAAGGCAGTCTACTGGGGAAATAACTGCATTGCAAGTAATTACAAGAAGAACAGGCATGTTTCCTAAGGAGCAAGAAAAGAAGTAACAGGGAAGAGATTGCAGATGACATGGTCCCTGTGACAGGCTCAGGGTTTGACACTGGTCTAGCATAGCCTGGTTGCCTTTTAGAGGAAGCTGTGACTAGAATTGAGATGGAAATGTTGGCCAGAATGCAGAGTGCCATTGGTTATTTCAAAAAATGGATCCTCCAACTATCAGTCAGATATTCATATGATGACATATTTCTAGTCCTATCTCAAATTTCACTGTAAAGGTTCAGCTTTTAGTACCTGGTGAAACAATGGAAATGCTTCCGGATAGCCACCACTAATCTCACACACATCCTTTCTATTAACACTGTAGTCCCTGATAATAAGAATTCTACATTAATTCTTCAATTCAAGATATTATATGGTCAGGGTGATTAAGTGAATTACCATGTGCCCAACCTGTGGGCTTTGTGGTTTGGGTGCAATACAACTGAAAACATGCAGAAAGCTGCCGTCTCCCCGTCTGTGCTCTTCCACTGACTATGATCCTCACCATCACAGCACACACGGGACTGGCCTGCGATTCTGGCTTATTCTTCTGATTTCTCCACTAGGATGTTTCATCCTTGAGAACAGAGACCCTCTCGTACTCATCTATATACCTCCTGTGCTTCATGCAGCAGGCACTCAATTAATGTTGTTGAGAGTGTTAATAACACTAGTCAGAATATACAAAATAGAAGACAAAATTAACAGGTGAAATGGAAACATAATTATCCTATTTCAACACCCAGGAGGCAAAAATATCACTTTACTGAACTGACTACATTACACAGAATCCAGTTTAGTGATCGACTACTCTTATGCTTCTTTTAAAATTTTTTAATTAAAATTTTTAGTTAAAATTAAGTCAAGCTCACTTTTGGTTAAATTGTGACTATAAAATCAGATTAGATTATACAAAACAATATTGTGTTGGTGGTGTTGTTTTATTATTTAAAATCATCCACATAAAGAGTATTTATTGCTCCCCAATTTTGTTTCAAATAATTATTCCCACAATTACCTGTCTCTCAGCAAAGATACATGTAATCAACAAGAGCTTTGGCTTTAACACTGTGTTCTGTCCCGTGACTAGCATGCCTTGCCCTCTCTCTACCAGCCTGACTAATTAATTATAGGCCAGGTCTAATTGGTTCACAATTCAGGTCTGCAGGCTAAGTGGAGGGCTGCTTCACTCAAATTCTGTCAACTCCGCCCTGCACAACACTGTGAGGTTAGCCATTCAGCCTCTCCATTGCCTTGAGAGAAAACATTGTGTTCCCACAATTCCTATCACTTAATAATAGCATTAATGTGATTAACACCAAGTCTGTGGTGTTACCATAGAGGTTATCACATTTCATTATGAAGGAGTAGCCTCAATTCATCTCAAGTATCCAATCGCCCATAAATGTCTCCAAATTATATCCATCTAGATGTGACCTCCTCCCGGGGTCCATAGAGTTACAACTGCATACTGGGCATCTCCACTGGAATGAACACCCTGCAGGTACTCAACCTCAAAACGGACAACAATGAACTCATCAGCTTCCCCTCCCTGCCAGGTTCCCTTTGTCAACCGCCTCACTGCCCACATCCACCAAAAAGTAATGAAAGTTTGAAAAGAACACAGGTTATCTGTATTACTTCTATACAATTTCGATAGGATTGTTTTTTAATATATATTTTGAGAGTTTCTATTTTTAAAATAAGAATAATGCTTTCCCAAAAGCCAATTAGCAAATGGAAGAGGCTTTGAAACACCCCTTAGTTCTACTATTTGGCTTACAAGTAAAGCTGAGCTCTAGTAAAGACGTTGAGCAATGCGACAGGCTTTCCAAGGGGGGAGAAGAACTGTGCCCTGGCCATGGGCCTGGCCGTCCCCCTTCACCATGTCATCTTCCTGATATACTCATGGCTGATGGTGTCCTCCTTTGAAATTTATAGCTTGCCTTCCCCATGGAACAGGGAGCAGGTAGCACCTCCTTGGTCCTATCAGTGTACCTCCGCTGAGAGAGGACCAGAGACACAAATCTCTTCCAACAACTCAGAATCAAAATATACACAACCCCAGTATATCCCTGATATTCCTTTTTTTAATTGGTGACACGCTGGCATAGAGAAACACTATCCATGGTCATTTCAACAACCCAAAGAGGTTTAATTTATGACCAAGAAATCAGAAAGCCATGGTCACCTACCTATGCTTGCCCATACCTCAAAAGCTGAACAACATATAGAATGACCTGAAAAAAAGGCCCAACGTCTAGAAAAACAATCCCCTTCATATTAAGTAGAAAAGAAAAAACGATTCTTAAAAAGATTTGCTTGCTAAAGCATTTCATTTTAAAGCACCTGGAAATGACTTTTATCAGAATACCATCATACTCAAAGAAGTATGGATTATATCACTTGCTTAGAGTATTAAATTTAATAACCCCCATTGAAAAACACACAACACCTAGTAAAACAGGTAAATGGTAACAGGCAGCTGGGTAACTTCAAAGTCAGATGTTGGTTCAAACACACATAAGGCCATTTTAATGGTACATTTTTACAGTCCATCATTCTTGCGTCTTGCCAGGAAGGTGGGAAGGAATGTTTCATAAACATACATCCCACATAACTCTCCTAGCTTAATAACATACATTTCCATGATAGGACCAACAAATGAGTGGTTTTTTAGGTATCTCAGGACAGTTCTTTTACATCAGACTAGTAGTAACTTGACTACATTTCAAATTTCGAAGTTTAAAATCATGATGCTGAGTTAATTCGTGAGAAACCAAAATGTACACCTCACAAGTGTGTTTACTTTTTGGAACGATTTAGTCCCCAAATATTTTTTTTCATCATTCACATTTATCACATCTCAATTAGCCACAGGTCACTGCGAACCTGCAATGTGGGGATAATCCACAACATCTGAGTCAAAGCCCATGTTTCCTTGACACCCTGGGCCGCCCTCTGTGAGGTCAGCCCCTGGAGGAGATGGAATTGGGGGTGTTCGAGAGATTTCAGGGTTGCTTAGAAGTCCACTTTCTCCAGCACCACCTGTTACTTGAAATCCTACAAACACAACATCATTCCTTTTTATTTGAGGCGGAAGTGCCGGCTCTTACTGTATCTCCACCTAGAGCAGGCTCAGGGCAGTAACTGAAGCTGCTGGAGGAGGAAGTGCCATGGAAAGAAGTCAGGGAGACTCATGAGAAGAAAGTGCCGGCCAAACAAAGCAAAGCAAAACAAAATCCTTTTTGCACTTGAGCAAAGCAGACCTGGTTTGCAGCCCTGTCTCTTCCCTAGCAATTCCTATATGTTAACGAAGTGCCAGCTTATTTAAATATTTCGTGAAGGACAACATATATGACGTTTGATCTACTTTTCACACTTACGCAAAGTCAGATATAATTGATGTCTCAATTACCTGTTTCAGATTAGCTGTGTCTTGACTTTAGACCACTGAGTAGCTCCCAATGGGAATAAAACGTGCCCTGCGTTACTTCTTGGCCACCAAAATGAGTGGAAAAAGTGGCAACAACAGCATAGCTGTATATCACTTTACAATTTACCAAGCACTTTCCCATATCCTGCCTGAAATTCTGAACTCAGCAAAAAATGGAAAACTGATGTTTCAGGGCAAATTGGAGACTGAATCAGATTTAATTCTTTCCAAACTTCCAAAAACAGTTAATAAAAAGGCAACATAAAAAACAAATGTAAAGTACGTTTCTTCAAAAAGCCTGGCAGTTCTCATAATAGCCTGACTTCGTTTGGCACAACAGAAAACCTACTGAGAGAGAGAGAGAGAGAGGAGATTTCTTGTTTAAAGTCGGTGCAGAACAGGCCTAAGAAACACATGCAGAGCAGTGCTTCACGGTTAAGAATGTTGACAAGTATCTGTCCACAACGAAAAAAAAAACCACCATAGCAGCAGCCAATAATCAAATGAAAAACAATGGGCAAAGAATGGTGACCAGCGCTTCCTTCTGCCTGCTAAGCAATGTCCACAATTTCTCCTCCTCGCTCTCCCCATCTTCTCATCTCCAATTTGTTCTGCCACCCACGGCAATCAGGATGTACCTTATCTCTCCACAGACCCTGCCATGGCCAAGACGAACGATGACCACACCACTGCCAATCCCAACACTATGCCGAGTAGTCACGTTGCGCACTGTGTGGAGGGTGATACCACTAACCCTTCCCTCTAGGTTCCCATCCATCCTGGTCACCAAATGACTCTGAGTCTCCATTCTCTGAATACATAATAGGACGGCGATCCTCTGAGGGGAGGCAGACCATAGGACATTATCAGTGCAATAACATGTGAAAGGAAATCCCATGAGCTGAAGTTCTGAGAGTTAATGCACGGTTCTCCACCGCCCTTGCCCTCTGCCATGGCAATGAGCAATGTTTCAGATGGAGAAAATCGCACAAACTCTGTCAGCTCAGGACCCACAGTAAAAATGACATGAAGAATCCCTAAATGACCTTGATGGTTATAACTTAGGAGGGAGTGTGTGGCACAAGGCCCAAAGCAACCTGCAATGAATATCTGCATGAGCAAGAAACAAACCTAGATTATTTCAAACCCCTCAGATTACGAGTTTGTTAGCACATCATAACCTAGCCTACATCTGAATTCCTCTCTCCTTCCATTAGCTTGTGGGACCAACACCTTCTGAGTCTTCGAAAAACCCATTCAGCAGCCCACCTCTTCGATGCTGAGCTAGACAACTGCTAAGATGGCCCCCAATCAGTCCCACCTCCTGGTGGTTCCGGACCTTGTGTAATCCCTTCCACTTGAGTATGAGGAAACAGCCCTGCCTTCAAGGAACTACTTGCGCAGATCTCCAAATTAGAAGTGAAAGGGCCCATGAGCTGTACAAACAAACAGAAGAATGGAATAAAGGCTCTGCTTCTTGTAAATCAAGTGGGGTCCTCAGGCAAGTTCCCAAGGTAGACTGGGAAGTTCCCAATGTGGGCTGGGAAGTTCCCAGCGTGGGCTAGCAAGTTAAGGCATTCTCTTGGCACAAAACCAGTGAACACTAAAGAGCCATACATGTGGGTAAGTAACTAGGCAGGCAGCCCTCAGAGGACTTCTTTATGCAAATCCCAGGCCCAGGGAGTAAGGGCCCATAGCCACCAGCCATGGCTAGCTACCCACTACCTAGCACCAGCAATAAGACTGCACCTCTCCAGATGGGCACGCCACCCCAGTTTGTCTTACTCCTCTCCCAGGTCCATAGTCACCTTGCCACGGCCTTAAGCAAACTATCCTCAGCAGGACAACAAAACAGCCCCAGACGGAGAAATGACAAACTATTCCAATACACTTTTTAAAGAAAAAAAAATAAGACAGGTATTTCTGAGTTTGTTTTCTGTGAGCAGCTGGGGAAAAAATTAAATCTCCCCCAATTCTAACACCTTTCCAAGAGGTTTCTTGCCAGGACCGTGACAAATGCTGTTAAGAATGCAGGTTTCCGGCAGAGAGAGTGTGACACATCGCTGAGTCACAGGCAGGCCCAGCCCTGGCTGAAAATCTCTGTCAGAACTGGGTGATGCTTTCACTGTCAGAAGTTTAAAATAAGAGCGATGGTGAAGTCACATCGATGAGTCATCTTCCCACATGTTATGCTCACTTCTCAACATGATCAGTAGACTCAAGTTCTCAAAGATTTTCCTCGGGGTTGTGAGCGGTTTCCGTCCAGCGTTCAGGAGAGCGGTGTCTGACATACTAAGTCAGAAGCTATCGATTCCCCCACAAATAACCCAGAGAAATTAAGATTCTACAAAAATATGAACAACAGTAGTCTTGTGGACAAGAAAGGAGAGAAGAGAGGCAAACACTGAAACTGCACTGTATGATTCTTCTTCTCTACAACTGTTTTATGAGTTGAACACTGGTCTCCGAGCAGTTGTCTGCACTATGGGCACCTACATCTATGAGGCTTGAGAGTAATCCTGACTCAACACACTTGCAGGCTGTGTTCACATACCTATGTGCGCGCACACGTACCCACACACACATTCTTTTTCCATGGGTTTCAAGGGTGACAGGGTTCCTACCACCTGTGTTCTCTTCCCTCTTCTTCCCAGGGAAGCCTCAGAAACAGCAGGATTTCTGGGGCAGGCAGCTCTGACCCATCTCTGCCTGCTTGGGAGACGGATCACCTATCCTCCAAACCTAAAGAGACTGTCCAGAGGGAATGGCAAGAATGGGTGCTTATCTGTAGCAGATGAGACCTCAGAGATTAAAGGTGATGCCATGAACAGGAGGAGGGAGAGGGGCAGGCAGAGGTGGGGCTGGAGGGGGGGATCCGTGCATGGAACCAGCAGCCTCCTCCCCCTCCTCGGTCCAAGCGCTCAGAAACCAGGCCTTGGGTAGGGCCATCCTTGCAGGGCCATAGGGGCACCTGACAAGTACAGGGAGAGGGATCCACGGTCTTGTTTTGTGCTCTACCCTCTTCTAGACAGCTTAACACCATTTCAGGACAAAGTCAACGTTAGGTGAGCATAACTTCTAGAGCAAATGAACTTCAGCCTTAAACAATTTCCTCACCAATAACGGTTTTTGAAGTTGACCTTTCCCAGGACACAAAAGCTTACATTCTCTGAATATGAACATTTATAATACATGATGAGCACTGATATAAATCAGAGGTTAGCAAACCCTTTCGATTAAGGACCACATACTAAGTATTTTAGGTCAACCAGTCATATCAAAGATATTTATATACTAGTAGGTACTTAAATAACAGATGAAAACTTCCCACAAGTATAACAAAATTCTAAATATAATAATGGTACAATTATTTGTAAGACAAGCCTTCCAATGTAAAGAATGGCATTCTGTTGGGGCAGGGGGGTGACAATTTTCTTAACTGGGGTTCAAAAGTTAGTGTTACTTATCATCAAAATCGATTGCAAGTATTAATCTGCTGATGCTGATCTTTAATGTAATTTTGCATTAGTTCTTCTTTGAAATGTCTTTTCACACAAATAGGTAATACCAAATATGTTTTCCATGAGCATGATTTTATGAAGCATATTCATCACTTGGATAGCATTTAAGGAATTATGTTTGATACTTCTCTTGACAGTTTTTGGGTTTTTTTTTTAGAATGTCACCATTTCACTTCCAATTGAAATTAGGTAGAGGCTCCTCATTTGCAGTTATGAATTTTGAAACATGGAAATTTGTACTTGCTATGAGGTCTTATGCTAAGAAAATGTATCCGAAAAAGTTGGTTTAGGAACAGAGATCTCGTTTCTCATTTTAACTTTTGATAGCATAGGAAGTATACAAAGCAGTTTGACATCACTAGTGACTCCGACAATATTAGTTGTCATTCAAAATTACTATTCAATATTAAATTTCACATATAAGCACTGTTTTGCCTTGTAATTTATTTAACTCATTATCAAATCTTAGCAAAAGCTACTGTCCAACACCATTCAAATGTTCAGTAACAGTAGTCAAAAGCAAGTTCGTCTTGACCTGACTTAAAAAAAGGTTTGAAGAAAAAAAAAAGCCATTTTACTACAGCTGGGCTATCAAACTGCTGTGCAGTGAGGCAAATCAGGATATTTACCTTCTGTGTCTGACAAAAGTTCACAGAACTAACTAATATATGTCCAAGAGAACAAATCAAATTCATCGCTGGCATCACTTGTTTAACTGTACAAGATAAATTCAAATATGTGCAAAGTGCCTGGTGATAAAAACAATAGTCACAGGCTTTAAACACCTTACATTTTCACAAGCTTTATAAATTCACCCAACTAAGCCTTTTTCTGTTCTACATGTATTTTATCATCAACCATCACAGCAAATTCCACTTCAGATTGTACTGACCCCATGTTTTCTTAAGTTCCTTTAAAATATTCTCACCACTCGCTGTTCTATCCAAACTATTCAGAGAGGTTAACTTTCGTGTCACTTTCAAACTCCACACTGACCCTCAAAAAGGCAACTGAGCAGTACTATCAATATTTGTCAACTCATCAAGAGTCCAGGAAAACCACTCAAAACCATGTGCCGTGCTAATTAACTAGTGACAACATTGAGTCCTCAACTCCTCCAGCAACTCTTCTCTCCTAAAGGCTAAGAGTTCAAACAATTTTGTTTTCTCTGAACACATTTCTACAGCTGCTGCCATCAACCATGACCTTATTAACTCACCAACAATTAATGGCTTTCTGGCTTAGCTAATATACAAGCCACTTGGAAACTTACATTGGTTACACCTCCTTTTCCTTTGTTATTTTTGGGAAGAAACTCTGTTATAATGAGATATTTGGTTTTAAATTTTCTCATTCTTCACTTGCTGTCCTGGGAGTTGAGCATGTTAAACACGTGCTTACTCCTTGGATGGAGATGGACAGGATATCCTCTGAGCACAGTCACAGAGTCACAGAACGAACACAATGCGTTGTCATCTCATCAATAACAAAATAGCTCACACTCCACTGTGCCTCGAAAGCACACTCTTCAGAGCTGGCTTCTTTCTTTTTTCCTTGTTTTGACATCAAGGATGTGCATGGATAAGATAAATAAATAAAATTTCACTGCCAGAGATAATAGAGCACTCACTATACCTGTGGTCCCTGTGATTTATGGAGCATCAGCTGCTGTGAGAAGTGACAAGGGAGCCCTATACAGCCCCTGTCCCCATGTGGCTGTCGCAGTGAGAAAGCAGCTATAGACCATACGCAAACCAATGACCAACAGCGTGGCCGCATTCCAATAAACCTCACTTTTGGCAGAGTTGATAAAATGTGAACTTTATCAATTTTCACATTATACATCACAAAATAGTCTTCTTTTTATTTGTTTCAGTCGCTTTAAAATGTAAAAACATCCACCCCCCAGGTTCTTCAAAACCAGGAAGTTGGCTACTGTTTGCCAACTGATATACATGAGATTTGGGTCCATCAGCATGGCTATGTCATTATCAGATTCTCACCCCTTCCATCTGAGGAAGGTGGACAGAAAGCTGAATGCCCCTGGGTCTCGTGAAGGAGGAGAGGTCATAGCAACAGAGAATGAAGAGAGGGATTAGAAATGCCACAGATAAGCCTTGCCCATTTCATAGTTTTGCCTCGGTCTAGCCCAGTGGTCGGCAAACTCGTTAGTCAACAGAGGCAAATATCAGCAGTACAACGATTGAAAATTTCTTTTTTTTTAAATATATTTTATTGATTTTTTTACAGAGAGGAAGGGAGAAGGATAGAGAGTTAAAAACATCAATGAGAGAGAGAGACATCGATCAGCTGTCTCCTGCACGCCCCCTACTGGAGAGGTGCCCGCAACCAAGGTACATGCCCTTAACCGGAATGGAACCTGGAACCTTTCAGTTCGGAGGCCGATGCTCTATCCACCAAGCCAAACCGGTTTCAGCTGAAAATTTCTTTTGAGAGCCAAATTTTTTAAACTTAAACTTCTTCTAAAGCCACTTCTTCAAAACAGACTTGCCCAGGCCATGGTGTTTTGTGGAAGAGCCACACTCAAGGGGCCAACGAGCCGCATGTGGCTCAAAAGCCAACGTTTGCTGACCACTGGTCTAGCCCATCTGTCTTTGGAGAAGTTTCAGATGATTAATGCCCTGACACATGATTACAGGTCTGGTTATTATGGTAACCACCACCATCTATGCACTGACTACTAATGTTCCAGGCAATGAATGACCTTGAAGCTTTATATTTCATCTTCTTACAGCATTATGACACAGGTGGTATTTTTCACTGATAAGAAAACTGAACTTCAGAGAGGTACATGATTTCCCATCAGTCCTAATAATAGTAGACGGCATAGCAGGAATTTGAACTCAGGTCTGTCTGATCCTTAGCCACTACTCTAGAAGGACCAGGATAAGGCACCTGACATGTTCACTCTCCCAACAACCATTATTCTTTCTCTTTTCTAAATGTTTGACAAACATAAATTAACAAAATCATTAAATGCTAATATAAATTGTTACAAAAATTAATTCCTCAAACAATAAAATTTATTGAAAATATTTGCACTATTTTACATTTCTGAAAGTATTTTTAATATTAAGCATAATAGAAGGCAGCTGGATTTTCCTACCTAGTTCCACATCTAATTGATTATAATAGCACACATTATGTAGCCTCTGGAAAACTCTACTGTACACTCCCTGAGAGAATAAGAAATCAAATAAGCCTTAGTATGATTATGGAAACAGTTTTGACCTGGTGAACCCCAAGATTTCCAGATTAAAGCAATGCAAATCATAATTCCACAAGCTTTTAAAAAATAAAAACACAACAAACAGATTCTGTGACTTTTCTAGACAAAGAACCTACAAATAACAAAAAGCAGTTACGAAAAATGAACAAATGTAGAAGACTTACACACGTGAAGACTTACTTTGAGTTTTCTGTGTGTGTTTTTGTTGTTCTTGTTGTTGCTCATCCTCACTCGAGGATATTTTTCCATTGATTTTTAGGGAGAGTAGGGGAGAGAGAGACAGAGAGAAACATCGATGTGAGAGAAACACATCAATTGGTTGCCTTCGGCACAAGCCCCGACCAGAGCCCAGGCCAGGGAGGAGCCTGCAATCAAATTACATACCCTTGACTGGAATTGAACTCAGGACCCTTTGGTCCCCAGGCCGACGCTCTATCCACTGAATCAAAGCAGCTAGAGCTAAAGACTTACTTTGGAAACTACAATATTCAAGGGAGTGTGGTTCTAGCATAAGAATCAACAAATAAATCAATAGAATAGGCTAGAAACTACCAAATAGATTCACATAAATATAACTGATTGCTCTTTGACAAAAGGTGCCAAAGCACTCCAAAGGGAGCAGGGGGACTTTCCAACAAGTGATGCTGGAACAATTGGACAGCAGGATGGAAAAAAGAAAAAATTGAACCTGAATCCTTATCTCATGCTACACACAACTAACTCCAAGCTAATCACAACTGAAATGCAAAAGTTAAAGCTGTAAAGCATTCAGAAGACATCATAGGAAAATATCTTTATAATTTGGGGATAGGGAAAGATTTTTTTAAAAACAGACATAGAAATCAACCATATAAAAAAGAAGAAATCAGACTTCATCAAAATTGAGACCTCCTGCTCATTAAAAGACATGGTTAAGAAAATTAACAGACTAGCCACAGGCTGGAAGAAAAAAGGCAGTGCATTTACATATGACAAAAGATTGATGTTCAGGATGTATAAAGAATTCTATCTCAATAAGGGGAAAAAATTAATAAATGGGCCAAAGTTTGAACAGACAGTTCACAAAGGAAAATATACAGATGGCCCATATGAACATTAAAGCCATTCACTATCATTAGTCATCAAGGAAATGGAAATTAAAAACATAGTGGGGTACCACTACACACTCAGAGGAAGATAATTATTAGGAAGACTAACCATACCATCCACTGGGGCAGATATGGAGTAACCAGAACTTTTACTCACTCTTAGGACAGTAAACCACTTTGGAAAAGGTCTGACAGTTTCTTATAAAACGGACTATATGCCCACCTGAGAACACAGAAATGCCACTCCTAGGTATTTATTTATTCAACAGAAATGACGGCATACGTCCACATAATGACTTATACAAGATGCTCAGAACAGCTTTATTCGTAATAGCCAACAGAAACAACCCGGGTATAAACACTAGATTAATGGGAAAACAAACTGTGATATGTTCACAGGAAGGAATAGCACTCAGTAATGAAAAGGAACAAACTACTTGTTCAGATGACAATATGAATGCATCGCAAAAAGAAATATGATGAATAAAAGAAGAGTTATACAAAAAAGTACACACTGTATGATTCCATCTATATAAAATCCTAGAATAGGGAAAACTCATCCATGATGAAAAGATGAGCATGTTAGTTGTCTATGGGACAGAAGCTAGGACTGAGTGAAGAAAGGCATGAAAGATCTCTTATGTAACCTATGTTTACATTTCCCAAAATTCAAAGGGTGCAGGTAAGAAGTGTGCATTTCACTGCATGTAAATTTCACACACACAAAGACCAAAAACAGATATTGGGCTCTAGGCAATGCTATTCATGTTGAAATGTTTACACGTTAAATGCACTGGTCATATTTGCATCCTGGTCTGCAAAGCATCAATAAACCAGAATGGACTTGAGGAAGAACATTGTATTTACAAGGTAAGACAAAAAGTTAAAAATAAAACTATGATATAGTTAGGAAAATGACACATTTCACAAATAAAGACTAAATTATATTCGATGACCACCTTGATCACCTTTTCCCTAATTATGCCCCGAAATGAAAGGCATATGCCCACCAACGCTAGTTCCTCTGCCTCAGAACCAGGCAAAACCCTTGTTATTGTCCTATGATGTGATGTGACATAATCAAGCACATGGCTACAATTAGGTTTCGGTTTTCATTTCCTCAACTGTCTACAAGATCTACTTCAGAAAAGATTTTATGAAAAGCAATTTTTAATTTTCAAAACTCTGCCACATAAGGAAATTCCAACAGCTATAAAACATGAGATTTTTAAAAATGCACACATTGCACCCTTTAAAATATGAAAGCCAGAAGTCTTTCTGACCTCCTATTGCCTTCAACTATAAGAATAATCTTTCTTTGATTCCTTTGCTATGAAAGACCACAAATACTTTAACTTTGGCCATCAGAAAAGCATTCATTTCCATGCCCAAAAAACTGTGAAGTTCCCTCCTTATACCCTGCTATATGCACCACACATACACATATGTAAACACACACATACACCTTCAAGATGACTTAGCACAGCCCAAATTAACATATAAGACAAGTATCTCATGATCACACAAGACACGTATCACATGATCATTATATGTGGGATCTAATGGACCAAATAAACTGACAAACAAAATACATGAAAGCATGGAACCGACTGACAAATCTCAGAGAAAAAGGAGGAGGGGGCTGGGAAGAGATTAACCAAAGAACTTATATGCATAACCCATAGACACAGAAAATAGGGTGGTAAAGGCCTGAGGGGGGCGGCGGTGTGTCAAGGGGGAGAAAAAGGAACACCTGTAATACTTTCAACAATAAAGATAAATTAAATATAAATTTACATACATATGTGTGTATATATATATATATACATATACACATACACATAAATCTTAATGTCAAAATGTTTGTCTCATTACACTTTGGGCTTAAATTATTCCCAATAATAATCAAAAGCAACACATTACTCAACTCCAAAGAAATCTACCCTGAATGCAAATATTCCTTCAGATATTAGAATTAGACATCTTGTGTATTCTAGGATTCCAGTGAGTTTTAAAAGGGAGAAATTAAAAGGAAAAAAATGCATGTACCATGCTCACTTAGCCATTTCTCTCCTCTCCACCCCCACTGAAGGCAATCTCGGAATCACAGACTCTCATCCCTTCCCCACCAGCAGCATGCATACTCGCTGCGAGAACCCCTGGTTTAGCGCTGGGACAGAAGGAGAAGCATGTGGAAGCAAAAGGAAGTCGGCAGTTTAAAAATAGGCCTGTATGCACAGTCCCGTGTCCACTCGCCAGGAGGGAGCAATGGCAAGTTTCGGACATGGCCTGAACTAGCATCCAGAAGAACTTTGATCTCTCATTCCAACCTTCTATTTTCCTTCTTCCTTTGAGAACTGAGTGAAGTGGCCAGTCGGCCTGCCAGAAGTCTAGGAATAGCCCGTCTCTGTGTTTGCCTTAGACCGACCTACCGTCTAGAAGGCCTTTCTCTATTTCTTAGGGATATGTCTGACTTACTCTCAGACATTCACACCATTTCCTTTTGACTTGGTGAAACATTTATGCTCAAAGCTTACATGGCCCTGGAGTTCGTACCAGAAGCCCAGGATAATTAGAGGCTGAATGGGAAACATTCTGTCTCTTGCACAGTCACAGTATGATTTTCTCAGGTAACATGTTTGCTACATGAACATGTGCAGAGCCCTCACTGAATAGACCCCGTGCATTTCCACCTCTTCAGGCCCAGACTTCCTAACCATGAGCCTCTCAAATCTGAAGGCTAACAGGGGCGCTTCTGGCTCAGCTGCTTTCGTCCTACAGAGAGGCTCTCTGTTTGGGATCTCGGTTTTCCAGTTCGGCCATTACCCTGGGCACCGTGATCCTAGCAAGTCTGAACCAAAAAAGGAGTCCCTTGAAGGTGTTTGAAATTAGATCCCAAGGCTCACTTGAAGTTTCCATGTTCATTCTTTTGATTTATGGGTCTCATTACTGGGGAAAGCTGAAATAGCTCTCTCCTTTCTCTCTTCAAAGCACTTGGGTACTCAAGTATATTAAAGCTAATTTAAATCACCGTCGTAAGCACCCGTGCGCTCGACAAACCAGAAAAGACCCTGCAATCCAAAATATATGGTCACCTTTTATACTTAACTAGAGGCCCGGTGCATGAAAATCGTGCACTGGGAGGGAGGATCCCTCAGCCCGGCCTGCACCCGCTCACAGTTCAGGACCCCTCGAGGGATGTCTGCCTGCTGGCTTAGGCCCAATCCCCCCTGCAGCTGAGGCAGGAGAGGCTCCTGCCACCACCACTGAGGGACCCTTCCCCCCAGTGCATGATTTTCGGGTCTCTAGTTAAGTATAAAAGGTGACCATATATTTTGGATTGCAGGACCATATATTTTGGATCAGCCAGACCCCAGCAGCAAGCTAACCTACTGGTTGGAGCGTCTGCCCCCTGGTGCTCAGTGCACATCATAGTGAGTGGTTAAGTGGCCTGAGCATATCATTAGTATATTATGCTTTGATTGGTTAAATGGCCAACCAGATGACCAGACATTAGCATATTAGGCTTTTATTATATAGGATAGGACACAAAGTAGCAAATCCATCAACATAATGGTATAAATCTTTTTCTCATTCGAATTTTATTTTTAGTTACCTTTATTGTTGAAAGTATTACAGATCTCCCTTTTTATTCTCCCCATCAGGCCCCTCCACCCCACATTCCATCTCCCCCAGGCCTTCACCACACTATTATCTATGCCTGTGGGTTATGCAAAAATGCATATAAGTTCTTTTTATGAGCACAGGAAAAGCACTTCTTAAATGTTATACTACCTAATGCTGCCTTTTAAAGATGAATTTCACATGCCCTTCTGCCCCTAGAAGACACACTAAATTTTGTGGTCATTATGGGTAAAGACAACTCCAAGTGGCAGTGAATGTGTGTGGCTTTGAAAAATAAGACAAACACCTATGTTTGTACAAAACACAGGGGGGAAATGAACAAATTGGCACACACATTTGTTGTCCTTGTTGCACTGCCATTTCTGTCATTTCAAAGCATGCAGCTCATGTCACCTTGAGCTTGAACGGAAATGCTCCTTCTCCTGCTACATTTATACCAAGCTGACATCCTCAAAATAAAGTGAAAATGGGAGCAATTAAATTAGTACCAATTAATCAGAAATTCTGGAATCAAAAGTGTAACCAAAACACTTCAGACATTGTTTTTCTGTGCTGAAAGCCATATCCAAATATGAAGTGGAATTAAATTGTTTCTTAAAATGCTATTAATACAAATTATCAAACTTGAAGTGCAAAGGTAAGAAAATATGCAACACTGTTGATCTTTCTGCCGATTTACCATTCATAGCAACAATGATTCCATATCTGTGAAATATCCCAGAATATTCATTTTTGAAAATGAAAGAGAAAGAGAGGGGAAAGTACAAAGAAAACCAGGAAGACCAACCACCTGATTCAATGGAAAGAGCGAGGCTCAGAGTTCAGGAGAGCTGAGTTCCAGTCCTGGCTTTACACAGGCAAATCACTTAAACTTAGAAGTTTTGTTTCTCATCTGGAAAAGAAAGGAGGTGGAGTCGTTGACATCTAATTTCCTCTAAGCTGCTGAGAATCTATAATCGAATGGTCTTTTGTAGAAATTAGTCTCTTTTAATGGTAACTAGAATTCCACTACTAAATGCTTAGTACTTTCATAAATACGTACTGACAAATTTTCGTACATGTCTTTATAGTTATTCCTGAGCTAGAAATTTCTTTAGAAAGACCATAAAATGTGTTTCACTTAACAGGTACCACTTTGAGAAGTCCCAATTTATCCAGTAATTTGGAAGCCAAAAATAGAAACATTCTTGGGTTTCTTACTATTTACCCAGAAGTCAACTTGAAAGCGCTCCCAACAAAAGCAGCTGAGCTATTTTGATCATTTGAACAAAATAATGACCATATAACCCAAAGAATAAAATAAATGAGGCTAATGAAATGTAAACAAGTGATTGAATAAGTGAGTGAGGAGAAGAATTCCCAATCATGGCTGAGGATGTACCCCCTTCCCTCTCCAGAGGTAGAGCTTAGTTCCCCTCCCCTTAAGTGGGGACCGTATTTGGTGACTTGCTTCAAAGAATGGAGTAAGGAGTGGGAAACAGCAATATCACAGGAAAGTCTGGCAGACACCACCTCGACCAAGTAGTTAAGATAAATGTCATCGGTGGTAAGTCACGTTCCTATCACATACCCTCTTGTATGGTGTGATGGGAAAGGCACCTCACCTGTGTAGTATTCTCCCAAACCATAGTCCCCGCTCAATCATCAGCAATCATCAGTATACCCGGCCTGAGACAGCATCCTACAAATATTTTCAAAAGTGTCAAGGGAAGACTTAAAACTGTCAAATTACAGGAGATTCCAGGAAATATCAGTTGGGCATAAAGTGATATCCTGGTGGAGGGCAGGGGGAGGTCAATGGAAAACCTGGCGAAATCAGAATAAAATCTATGGTTTACACCCCTCTCTTTCTCGCCACCGCCTGATTGGTTTTCCAAGGTGTCATTTCACTGAGTTGCAGACTCCAGCTCAGTTGTGTCTACTTCCCTAATAGGAATACTCCGTGAAAAGCATGTGGAGACCAATTTCTCTTTCTGCTTCGTCCCTTGAGCAATTGCTTACAGATTTCCTCCCAAATAAAATGCCACCTCCGCCCCTCAGTCTATCAGCCCCTACCCACCCATCCACAGGGGAAGCCTGCCATCCAGCCGGAATGCTCTCTCCTTTACAGACCTCAGGCTCTCGTCTTCTCAAAAAGATCACGCGATACACTATTTTGTCTTCTTCGATGTATGGCATGTTAATCGCGTATGAAGCCCACCCTATGCACTGGGTTGGTTTTCTTCAGACACATAATCAAAAACACATATTATCTGAGTACTTCTCTTAATAAGTTTAAAAAAGAAAGAAAAGGCTTCTTTTGCGGCCAGTGGTTAAATTAAGTCAGGAACAGAATCAAAGCTGCCTCTCCCAGAGCTGAGACTCTGCGCCCAACCCCACGGCTTTAACGCACACCTAATTTCATCTGACGCAGAGCTTCCTGCCGTAATGTTTTCAAGCTGAGAGGCGGGATGTTCGCTGTGCCATCACCACGGTCCATTTGCCAATCACACCCTCCAGAGCAGAGGTTCCGAGCCCTGTGGGGATTCCAGAGCTGTGTAACCACATCCCCCGTAAAACCACTGATGTCCACAAAAGTGCGTGGATGAGGCCGGTGGGTGGATCCGAAACCCTAAGGCCTCAAACCCCAGGACAAGAAACCCCAGGTTGGTTTTCCCAATGTCACAGGGCCTACAAGACAGGAGGCAGCAAGGGTGTCCTATAGATAGCCTTGCAGAGTCTCCTTCCCAGAAGTTTTCACATAAGAAGCCAATTTTTTTATAAACACTAATTTATTAATATGCCAACAGAGATGTTGAACATACAGACATATTGCCAATATCTGGGTGTGGGTTAAGGCACCCTTGCCCTTCCTAGAAGTCTTAAGAAGCCCTAACCAGTTTGGCTCAGTGGATAGAGCATCAGCCCACGGAATGAAGGGTTTGGGTTCCATTCTGGTCAAGGGCACAGACCTTGGTTGTGGGCTCGTTTACCAGTAGGGGATGGGCAGGAGGCAGCTGATCGATGATGTTTCTCTCTTATCACTGTTTCTAATTCTCTATCCTCTCCCTTCCTCTTCATAAAGTCAATATAAAATATATTTAAAAAATAAGATGTATTCGATATCTGCTTAGATTACTCGAGGATTACAGGGATAATTTGACCTCACTGTCCAGTGGCAGCAACCGCCCACTGGTCTTGCCTCATGCAACCCTGAGCTGAAAAGGACAGGCATTCAACAACCTTCATGCTGCTGTGCAATTGCTTTCCCCATCAGAATAAACCATCCCTTTGCCCTTTCCCACCCTTCCAGCTTCCGCTGGCAGCCAAGCAAACCCCTCTTTTCTTTTTCCAACTGAAGATCAGAGTTCCTCCCATGCTCTCTGGCTCTTTTCTCTCTCTCTCTCTCTCTCTCCTTTTCTCTGTCCTCCCGTCTCAAAACCACATCGAGGAAAAAAGCCCACCCCCAACACTCCTGCCCCAGTCAGAATCAAAGCCCATCTTCGTTTCCCTTGGCAACCGCTCCCGGAGCATCTTCTTCAAAGCACTTTATAAACTGTGTATGTCAAGTGCACTGAAAACCTTAACAAGTCCCTGAAAAGGAAGTTCTGTTAAAAATCAGTCATTATCAACAAGAAAGCAAAAAGATCCAATTAAACCCAGGGGCAAAAGACCCCTACAGACACTTCAAAGAAAATATGGGGATGGCAAGGAAGCCCACGAGAAAAATGCTCAATATTTCTGATAGCTGGGGAAATACACATTCAAACCAAAATGAGCTATTTGCTATGATACACCTATTAGAAAAGCACAAAGCAGAAAAACCAAGATGGCAGCATAGGTGAACACCTCACCTGCACAATTTCAAAATTACAACTAAAAGACAGAACGGACACCATCCAGAACCACAGGAAAGCTGGCTGAGTGGAAATTGTACAACTAGAAGTAAAGAGAGAGACTCACGAAGACTCAGAAGAGCTGTAAAAAGCTGAGGTACGAAGACACGCTTGTGGAAAGGACGGGTGGCAGAGGCTCTGTCTGCCTTCCTCTAGCGGGAGGTAGAAAATCCCAACTGCATTGAACCCCACTTCTGGATGAGACTCATATGGGGAGTCTGGACTGTTGTGAAAAGGAAGGAATGCAGGGAAATTTAGGGGAGCCGTGAAAGACAGAGGTCTGGGGCGTGCGAAAGTGCACGCAAAAGTGTGCACACAGAGCACTGACTGCTGATTGTGCTGCTGGCTTTCTCTAGCGCAGTAGTTCTCAACCTTCCTAATGCCACGTCCCTTTAATGCAGTTCCTCATGTTGTGGTGACCCCCAACCATAAAATTATTTTCACATTAGGAAGGTTGAGAACCACTTCCTAACAGCACTGAAATCCAGGTCCTGGGTGAGGACTGCACTGAACCCCAGTTTCAGGCGAGACCCTGGGGGCCCAGACTCACACGGGTCCCTAGAGTGCACAGAAACTCAGAGAAGCCAGAAAAGCAGAAGTCTAGAGGCTCATGAGGGTGAAAGGCAGAGGTCTGGAGGCTCACATGTATGTGCACAGAGAGAGCTGCAGAGATTACCCAGAGGCACTGAGACCCACGGGCTGCAATGTAGGACAGGGCTGACAGGAAGCCAAGGCTCTCTGGTCAGCCTTGAGACACCACCACATCCAAGTTCAGCACAGAGGCTGTTGCAATCTTGCAAGACTTAAGGCTGAGTTCAACACAGAAGTTCTCTGAGTGCAGACACACCTGGATCCTCACAACCAATTGGTTTGGAGGTCAATTCCCCCAGTGAGACCAACAACAATCAAGAATTAACCACAAGAAGACTATACACACAGTCCACAAAAGGGTGCATCAAGAATGTTCACCTCATGTAACTGGGAAGGCAGAGCTACTGAGCCACATAGGACAGCTAGCACACAAAGTTACTCTATCAACTCAGGGAAGGAGCGAAATATGCGGAGACAAAAGAACAGATCACAAACGAAAGAAATGGAGGAAAACAAACAACAGGACATAGAGTTCAAAACCACGGTTATAAGGTTTTTTAAGAATTTCCTAGAAAAAAATGGATAAATGTAGCAAGACCCAAGAGGAGATGAAAAAGGACCAACTAGAGATTAAAAATACATTGACTGAAATAAAAAATATACAGAGACCTAACTGCAGACTAGAGAAATGCAAGAATCAAGTCAAAGATTTTAAACACAAAGAAGCAGAAAACACTCAATTGGAAAAGCAAAAAGAATCCAAAAATTTGAAGATAGTATAAGGAGCCTCTGGGACAAATTCAAGTGTACCAACATCAGAATTATGGGGGTGTCAGAGGAAGAGAGAGAGAGCAAGATACTGAAAACCTATTTGAAGAAATAATGACTGAAAACTTCCCACACCTGGTGAAAGAAATAGACTTACAAAGTCCAGGAAGCACACAGAACCCTAAATAAAAGGAATCTAAAGAGGACCACACCAAGACACATCATAATTAAAATACCAAGAGCAAAAGACAAAGAGAGAATATTAAAAGCAGCAAGAGAAAAACAGTTAGTTACCTAGAAGGGAGCACTCATATGATTGTCAGCTGATTTCTCAACAGAAACTATGCAAGCCAGACAGGAGTGGCGAGAAATATTCAAAGTGATGAATAGCAAGAACCTACAACCAAGATTATCCTACCTAGCAAAGCTATCATTCAGAATTGAAGGACAGATAAAGAGTTTCACAGATAAGAAAAAACTAAAGGAATTCATCAGCAGCAAATCAGTATTATATGAAATGCTGAAAGGTATTCTCTAAGAAGAGGAAGAAGAAAAAGGTAAAGATAAAAATTATGAGCAACAAATACGTATCTATCAACAAGTGAATCTAAAAAGTGAATTAAAAATCTGATGTACAGAATAAACTGGTGAATATAATAGAATTAGGGGCATAGAAAGGAAATGGACTGATAATTCTCAGGGAGAAAGAGGTGAGAGGGGTTCAGGGAGAAACTGGACAAAAACCATACACCTATGAATGAGGACAATGGGAGGGGGAGGTAAGGCCAGAGGGTGGGGTGGGAGCCAGGTGGAGGGGAGATATGGGGGGGAAAAGAGGAACAATTATAATAATCTGAACAATAAAGATTTATTTAAAAAGAAAGAAAGAAAAGCACAAAGCAAAACCGACAGTACCCAGTGCTGGCAAGGCCGTGGAGCTCCTGGAACTCACATGTGCTCCTGGTGAAAATACAAAACTGAAGGGATAAAGAAGTACAAATTGCCGGTTATAAAAGCAGTCTTAGGGATGTAAAACACAGCATAGGAAATATAGTCTATAATACTGTAACAACTATAAATGGTGCCCGGTGGGCACTAGAACTCCCAAGGTGATCACTTCATATGCTGTATAAATGTCTAAGTGCTAGGTTGTACACCTGAAACTAAACAATACTATATGTCAACTGTAATTTTGAAAAATAATTTTGTTTAAAAAGGAAGAAAATTCAGACGCTTGCTACAACATGGATAAATCTTGAGGACATGATACTCTGAGAAATGAAACAACAGTACATGATTCACTAATATGAGGACTTAGAGCAGTGGTTCTCAACCTTCCTAAGGCCAAGACCCTTGCATACAGTTCCTCATGTGGTGGTGACCCCCAACCATGAAATTTTGCTACTGTTATGCATCATGATGTAAATACCTGCATTTTCCGATGGTCTTAGGTGACCCCTGTGAAAGTGTCGTTCGACCCCCAAAGGGATCGTGACCCACAGGTTGAGAACCGCTGCCCTAGAGCAATCAAACTCATAGAGACCAAGGGGAATTTTAGCTCCCAGGAGCTGGAAGGAGGGGAAGAAATGGAGAGCTATTTAAAGAATATAATTTCTGTTTTGCAAAATATAAAGAGTTCTGCAATCAGATGGTGATGCAATGCCATACATGGACCACATATCACAGAAATGTATACTAGAAATCCATATTAACCAATTTATTGGGGTGCCAATAAATGTAATAAATTTTTTAAAAGTTAGATGTGGTGATAATTGCACAATAATGTGAATGTTCTTAATACCACCGAATGTTCTTCTTTAAAAAAATGACTAAGATGTTAAATTTTATGTTATACTAGAGGCCCAGTGCATGAAATTTGTGCATGAGGGTGTGTGTCCCTCAGTCCAGCCTGCATCCTCTCCAATCTGGGATCCCTCTCACAATCCAGGAATGCTGCTTCCCAACTGCTGACCTGCCTGTCTTCCTGATTGCCCCTAACTGCTTCTGCCTGCCAGCCTGATCACCCCCTAACCACTCTCCTGCCAGCCTGATGCCTAACTGCTTCCCTGCCAGCCTATTTGCCCCTAACTGCCCTCCCCTGCAGGCCTAGTCCCCCCAACTGCTCTCCCCTGCAGGCCTGGGTCCTGCCCCCACAACTGCCTTTCCCTGCAGGCCTGGTTGGTCTCCCCCAACTTCTCTCCTCTGCCAGCCTGGTCATCTCTAACTGCCCTACCCTGAGGCTTGATTACCCCCAACTGCCATCCTCTGCTGGCCATCCTGTGTCTACATGGGGGCAGCCATATTATGTGTTGGAGTGATGGTCAATTTGCATACTACTCTTTTATTAGACAGAAGGATATATTTTGCCGTAATAAAAAAAATTTTAAAGAATACAAACTGGCATAATCATGTGAAAAACAGTTTGGAAGCTGTTTACACAGCTAAGTGTACACTTCACAAATGAACCTCAGCAGGTAGACCTATTCAAGCAGGCACCAATAGGAACACCTCAGACAAATTCCTGTCGATTCTTATCACATTGCACTGTGATTTTGTGTGTGTGCATCTTGCAATAAACAGTGAATGTTTAAGAGTAACTCTGTCTTACTTATCTGTTTATTCCCCCTACTTATCCCTTGAAACAAAGCTTGGCATGTAGTAAGTACTGAAGTGTTTGCAGAATACATAAAAGAATATTGAACCTTGTGCTGCATTCCAGACTAGGCACTGGGAATGTGGGAAATGGGAAAGATGTGGTCTCTCTGTCTTCAGAGAACCATGTGGCTGGGGAAACAGGCTTGACCCAGAGGAAACGGTGAACACGAGGATAAATGACTCTAGGCTGTGTGAAGTGGTGCGGTGGTCAAAAGCTCATCGTCCTTTGGAGTCAGACAGGCTTGTGTTCAAGGTTGGACTCTTGCTTCCTGGCTGTGTCCCCTCGACAGGTTACTTGACATGGCTGAAACTAATTTCCCTGATCTATAAAGAGAGGGTATTCATGATGGAGCTATTAGAAGGCAGCTTGACGGTTGAAATTCTTACCTAGCAGTTGGGTACTGGGAAAAATCACAGGGAACCGTTTGTAAAGTAGACGTTCACTAACTACGGATGGTCACGTCCCATAGTCAGTACTCGTGATGGCAAACCCAAAGCTTAGCCTGCAAGTAAGAGTTGCGAATTTCCTTCTTTGCCAAGCGATGAATCCTCGAGGGGCCTCTGTCCCCGTACCTTCCACCTGGCCCTGGCCAACCACTCCAAGGTGCCCAAACTTGTCCCCTTAGGTCTCTCATCTCATCTCAACTACTACAGGATTTTATCGTCTCCTTCCCCTTCTTGTTTTCCGTTCCAACATGAATCATACACAAAACCAACCTCTCATATTGAAAAATTCCGCTTTTAAAAAAATGTACTGATTGATTTGAAAGGAAGGGGGAGAAAGAGAAACATCCATTTGTTGTTCCACTGCCTGGTGCATTCACTGGTTGCTTCTTGTATGTGCCCTGACCAGAGTCTGAACTTTTCAACCTTGGCTTATTGGGAGGATGCTTCTCACCAACTGAGCTACTTGGCCCGGGTGAAAACCTCCACGTTTAGCAACCAGGATCACCCGGGGTTGGCAACTGAAATACCACACTGATCGCTATCAAGTTCCAGCTCAGATTCTTGAAAAGGAAACAACAGGTGGGCCAAAGAAAATAGGCAACTTCATGCACCCCCTCCATTTAAATTTAATTGCCGATGATTATAGGGTTCTAGCCCCCCACAAACATAACATGTAATTTCTCAATGATTTAGACAAGTGTGTGATTAGAACTGGTCAGCTCAAAATATACTTTATTTCCATTTTGGTTAGGAAAATGGAAAAGATGTGTACTCCGTGTCCTGATAGAGTTGGCAACCTCCAGGCGACCAAGTTACAGGTGGTCATGGCAAGGGACGAGTCTGAGCCAGCACTAAAAACTGTAAATGTAGAGCCCAGAAGAGGCACACACACAAAAGAGACGGTATTGCTACTATTTACAGCTATCATAGCTGTGCTACTTCAGGAGCACTCTTGGGTTTAAAAATATGTTTCAACAGGGCCCCAGCTCTCCCGGTGACAGCAGTTCTGCTTTTTTCCTATCAGATATAACTGGAACAGGAGCAACAACTTGTCTGCCCTTCTCCTGCCCCCAAATTACCACCCCTTTCCTGCTCCCTGGGTAAGGATGAACAGAACGCCGATTGTCTCTCAAATCCTCAAAGAGAAGAGCGGGATTGTAACTCACAAAGGCTAGTTTAACCTCTGGGAACACTAATCAGTGCTCTAATAGTACACGATTGGGGGCTCAAGAATGTCCAAATGAAACCTGAGGAAAATGAAGCCACGGGAGACAAGGATGAACTCCCAGGCTGGGGACAAAGAGACAAAGGACAGGAAATGAGGCCCCGCCAAGAAGAGCGCAGGTGTCCCGGTCCGGGTGCCAAGGAGCGGACATGAGGACAGGCTGCAGCGTGTCCCACAGACCCCTCCGGCCCTGGCCAATGGCTGGACGAGCCCCCTCCAACACGGGGGTGTCCCTAAGACTCCGTAGGCTGTGAATGATGGAGAAAGGAATGCCTGAACCTCTCCAAGGACCCAGCGGGCAGTTATTCCACTGTGATGGGAGCTGCCGCAGAACAGGGATCTTGATGGTTTATGCTGCAACTCTGAGGTTTCCAGTATCTCAGAACAGACACCCTTTCATGTAAACTAACCAGAATGGCGACTTCTGGCGAAGTAGGCAGTGAGATGTCCAGAGTACATTTGCTAGTAGCACACAACTGACAACACCAGACAGAACATCATCAAACTCCGGTTGAACGGGCAGGAGACGGGGAGACACTCTCGGGGCCAGACACAGCCAGAGAGCATGCACCGCAGGAAAATAAGTTGGCACCAGAACAGGGACTTGCCCGGGAGGGGCATCTGCCACTCCTGGGCGCCTGAGCTGCAGGTTTTAACGCACCGCCTGGGGCTCGGGGCTGAAGCTTGGTAACTGTACGAGATAAGAGATCCCACGTAAGACCAAACAGCAAGACGCTTAGTAGGGGAACCAAAGGCAGCCTGCCCACGGGCAAGTGAGCATGAGGATGCACGCCTGTCTCGGCTGAGGATTTGGTGAGGTGAGAAGTTACAGTAATGATGACAAAATTCATCTCAGGTGACAATTCCTATTATTTTTTTAATATATTTTATTTTTTTTTTTACAGAGCTGAGGGGAGAGGGATAGAGAGTTAGAAAACATGGATGAGAGAGAAACATCGATCAGCTGCCTCCTGTACACCTCCTACTGGAGATGTGCCCACAACCAAAGAATGTGCCCTTGACCGGAATCGAACCTGGGACCCTTCAGTCCGCAGGATGATACTCTACCCCGAGCCAAACTGGCTTTGGCGACAATTCTTATTATGAGTCCTCCTCTGTGCAGATCTGGCCCTCAAATAAAAAATGCCTTTGCGACCAAAACAGTAACAACTCAAACATTGAGGTACAAGTGGGCCTGGACGGGTAGTTTATTAAAAGCAAACGTAATGCCCTCTTGTAAGAACATCCCTAACCCTGGATCTTAAGGAATTCTAGAGATAAAATGCCAGTGAACATTTTTACTGACAATCAGAAGCCACCAAATACTCAAGGAAATACACCAGAATTAGACAAAAAATCAAACGGGCAGGATCAGCCCGGTAACAACTGCACGTTAGACTGGGCCTGTAAGCCACAGAATACATTTAATGCATATAAAGCTGTTGAAATTATGACTGAGTGATGAAAGACTATTAACATAGACTAGATCTGAAGGAGAACTTTTATTAGAGGTAAAATAAATAACATGCAAGAGGGGCAACTAAAGGACGGCAGAAGGGACAGCAGAGCTCGGTGGCTAAAGGAACCTACAGAAACACACCTGAAGGCAGGTATGCAGGAGGCAGCTGACGGATGTTTCTCTCTCATCGATGTTTTCTAACTCACTATCCCTCTCCCTTCAGCTCTGTGTAAAAAAATAAATAAATAAATAAAATATATTAAAAAAATAATAGGATTTGTCACCTGAGATGAATTTTGTCATTGTTACTGTATCTTTCACCTCTCTCCGGTAGTGCGTCTTGTGTCTGAAAGGCGTACTAGCTGCCTAATCACTGCTTGCAAAATCAGAGGACCGGGGAGCCGTAATCGTCCAAGAGGGAACAAAAAAAAAATGACTTAAGAATTTTCCAAAAGTGAAAAAACACGAATTCTCACATCACACTCCCAATGAATCCCAAGCAAGAGCAACAAAATCCGAAAAGAGAAAAAAAAAAAAAAAAAAAAAAAAGAGGACCCCTCAAGGAATAAGAATCCAACTTGATCACCTGCTGATTTGATCATCAGCTGATGATGAAATCATTAACCAGGAGAGCCGGAAGGCCGTGGAAAAACGGCTTCAAAACGCTCAGAAAAAAATAATAAATAATAATAATAATAATAATAATAATAATAACCACCACGCCACAACCACACCTCCGGGACATAAAAAGAGCCTCCCCCACCACAGGCATTCCCAGAAAGCAGCACATTTAGAAACACTGTCCCAGGGGGCGTGTCTGAGAGGCAAGCGGGAGCGGTGAGCAAGGAAAGTAATCATCATGTGAAAGAACGCAGCAAGCACTGACGGCAGAGCGCGGTGGCGGAAAACCCCATCTGCAGGGCCCGGTCCTCTCGTGGAGCCGCGGCACGAGAGCAGCGTCCGCCTCTGGAGGCCCACGGGCGTGGAGCTGTCTCCGAGGCCTGGCCGCGCTGCAGAAAGGTGACCTCACCGGCTCTCTGCGGCCTCTGTGAATTTTATATATATATATAATTGATTTTTTACAGAGAGGAAGGGAGAGGGATAGTCAGAAACATGGATGAGAGAGAGACATCCATCAGCCGCCTCCTGCACGCCCCCCACTGGGGATGTGCCCGCAACCAATGTACATGCCCTTGACCGGAATCGAACCTGGGACCTTTCAGTCCGCAGGCCGACGCTCTATCCACTGAGCCACACGGCCTCGGCTGCCTTTGTGAATTTCAATGAACGTTTTTGAGGCAAACACCTGGAACAATCACTAAGACAACGGCGTTGGAGGACCTCACAGGCAGTCCCCGGGGTACGTCGGACTCGACATACTTCGCACGTCGTGGTGACGTCGCCACCTCCCATTTATTTATATATAAAAAAAAAAAAAGTTCCGCCTTTCCGACGTACGCACAGGTGCGCTTCATGTCTTTTAATTACTTACTCGCCAGAAGGAAAGGTCAGGAATTGTTATCTTTCTTTGACACTGTTTTTACTGTGTCACTTCACCGCTACCGTGTGACCACGTGAGGGACGCAGGTGCTAGTGTAGGCGGGCCCGACTTCCGGCGGAAATCGCTTTACGGAAGCCGCGTGACGTCGTGCGTGCGTGCGTGCGTGCGTGCGTAGGACCGGATCACCGACGTAACCCGGGCCCTGCTGTTTTCCCTAGTTTGTGAGGAGGGGAGGCGACAATAAGGAGAGGAAAAAAGGCGGCGAATCAACCCCACGGGGAACAAAACTAAAGGAAAAATGTAAGTACCGATGAAAAGCGCAAGGGGCAGTGAAAAATTAGGTCGCCCTCGTGGCAAACACCCAAATAGTTTTCCTTTCATCAGCAAGTTCTACGAAACATCCCATCTGACACACACACAACCGCCTCCGGAAGCGGAAGCGTGGAGAAGGGGCGCCCTCCCCGCCCGCTCTGCTGCGCGGGCACCGCCCCAACACCGCAGCCGGGTCCGGGCCGCGTGAGAGGCAACACCCCGAAGGCAGATGTAAGCGACGGCGCTGAAAGGTTTAGGAAAGTCACAATAGCCAGGAGAAGTTTATTATAACGAATGCGACGTTGCTCCAGCATTAGCAAACCTTTCAGTGTGACCCCCCGCGTTATACATAAAAGGCAGCCATCTGACCCAACCCCCAGATCCGGTGATCAGACTCACCGTCTGCTGGCAACGCCCGGCAACCCGGCCGTGCGAGGGCCCCCCTGAACCCCATAACGGGGACCCACAAACGCCCGGCAGCAAACGGGCCCTCCGCGGGGGGGGGGGGGGGGGGCGCCGAACCCTTCTTTACAGTGGGGAGCCCCGCCCCCTGCCGCTCCTGCTGCTTCACAAGGACCTGGGGGGCCCGGCCCCTTCCAGGCAGCACCCACAAACTGCCACTGTAGAGATCCCTACAGAGAATTATAACCGTGTGAGTCTGTTTCCGAATTCTCTGTCCTGTCACATTGGTCTTTCCTTGTGATTATAGAATCAGCTTGTCACTTTAAAAAAAAAACCTGGCTGGAATTTTGATGATTGCATTGAATCAGTATATAATTTGAGATGAATATGCATTTTTAAAATTTTTTTTCACCTGAGAGAATGTTTTTATTGCTTTTAGAGAGAGAGAGAGAGAGCTGGGAGAGAGAGAGAGAAACATCAATGTGATGTTTATAGCCAAGTGAGTTCATCTCTCACTGTTATAATTCTCTATAGGAATCCCAAAAGAATCATCAGACAGTATCCTAGAAAGAATGAAGTTAGCAAAGTTTCAGTGTACAAAAGATACCATGCAACCTCAATTCTACATGAAAGCATGTTTGGAAATGAAATTTCCGAAACCATTGCATTGCAATAGTAACCAGGAATATCGTATCAATAGATCTGTCCAATGACGTGCAAGATGGACATAAAGAAAATTCTCAAACTGTATTAAACGATATTTAAGATCTAAATAAGAAGAGGGACATATTTATACATAAGAAGAGTCAATATCAAAGATACGCCCTGGCAGGCGTGACTGGGTGGAGCGTCATCCCATAAGCCAAAAGGTCATGGTGGGTTCCCGGCCAAGGCACATACCCAGGTTTCAGGTTCAATTCCTGGTCGGGAGGCAACAGATCCATGTTTATCTCTCACATTGATGTTTCTCTCTCTCTCTCTCTCTAAAAGCAATAAAAACATATTCTCTCAGGTGAGGATTTTTTTTTAAATGCGTATTCATCTCAAATTATATACTGATTCAATGCAATAAGCAAAATTCCAGCCAGGTTATTTTTTAAAAAAGTGACAAGCTGATTCTATAATCACAAGGATAGACCAATGTAACAGGACAGAGAATTCAGAAACAGACTTACACATATTTAGAAACCTGAATGTGACAAATCTAGGAGGGAGAATTAGTCAATACACAGTACAGTACTAAGGCAATAAGTGAACCATATGGAAAAGAAAGTCACACTATACCCAAAACCAGTTCCAGGTGCCTTCAACAAATGTGAGAGGAAAAACGCTTAAAAATATAGAAAAAGATCTTGAAGCAATGGGTTAAGGGGACGGTTTCTTAAACAAGTTAACACCGTGTATAAAGGAAAACAGCGACCATTCTATCCTAGAGGAGCAGCTTTAAATGTGGGCATGATCTCATGGCACCAGAGGCGTTCCGCAGAGCAGAGTGTGTATTTCTCAAGCATGAGTCTCACAATGTAAAATGTACCTTTAACACAAGTGAAAACACTCTTTTTATTCCATTCTATGAAAGCTCTTAATATGCAACAGAAGACCAAAATGTCCAACACAATACTGGTGGACCAGCACCGCGCTGGGAGGCTGGACACGTGAGCTGGGGTCTCTTCGTACCATGGGGTGCAGCCCAAAGGAAACACGAATGGATCCCACCTGTCAAGCACCAGGAGAGCCAACTGTTCTCAACGCTGCTCCTGAGACCAGCACATGAGCCTCGCCTGCAAGTTTGTAATGATGCAAGCTCTTCTCCCCAAACCCACTGAGCTAGAAAGTGTGTGTGGGGGGGGGAGCCGGCATAGGGAGCTTCAGACAGGACAGGGTGAATCTCGTAGGCTCAGGTTTGAGAGCCACTCTTATGGATGAATGTCAAGAAAAGCGAGTCTCAGACGAATACAAAAATGTGGATGAGACTTATTTAAAAATCAAAACCTAGCTAGCCAAAATAACAGCTCAAAAGTACCAAAAACTACAGTAAAACTCTAAAGAAAAATAGGGAGTGGTTAATACAAATGACTGTGGGAGCAGGGGGGGGGGGGGGCAGGTGTGGGCAAAGGCCTCGGGGAGCCTGCTCGGGTAATGGGAGTGTTTTATTTCTTCAGTGCATACGGGAATGTTGGCTTTCATGATTAGCCTCTAAGCTGTGTGGGTTGTAAATGCTAGGTCTTTTCGTAAAGGATAGATTTTTCTAACAATAAAAAATAAAAATGTAGAGCTGGAACTTAAAAAAGTGAAGAACATATAAAACATTGTCAACATAAAATAGGACCGCCCATATGAACTCGTTTCTAACAAAAGCCCTACGAGAGTAATGGAGTAAGCAGCAGGTATGGAATGTTCGTAGACTGTTAACTGTCTACAGTGAAGCGGACGCTTCTTCATTCTTCTCTGTCCCCCCCAGGTTCTCCACAATGCATGAAATAACTACCCTAAGAGAAACTTTATTTCTAGAGAAAGCGGGAGCCAAGAGTGTATAAAATATCTGGTGCCACCTCCCCATCACTCCCATCTTTAAGCTGAGTCTCTTTTCCGGACTTAAAGTCCCAACCTTGACAAAGCAGCCATTCTTGCCGAAGGGAAGATAATAGCTTTCAATTTGGGGGTCTCAAAATGTATTTTTCTTCTATAATTTTCCAAAAATACCTTCATGGCACTCTATTCTGTTTAATTGCGGCATACCTCGGAGATGCTGTGGGCTCAGCTCCAGACCACACTCATAAAGCAAGTATCGCAAGAACACAAATCGTAATTGTTTTGCTGGTGGAGGGTCTTGCTTTCAATTTGTAAAAAAACACAATACGTACCTGTGAAGCACAATAAGCTAAGCCTAGTAGAATAAGCTATGCCTGTATTTCTCACACCATGGTATCAAGGTATCTAACCCAGTGAGAAGTGATTTTTTTTTAAGTGGAAACCCCAAAAAATCATATATATATAACCATATATATATATGGTTAGTAATACGTAAGACTGAACAACAAAACCGCTTCCTTTTAAAACCATACAAGGACTGCCATAGGAACTCATTTGTTTCTCATTTACTTTCCCCATTAGCAATGTGTTGCTAAAAATCACGAGAGAATAAAGCATTGCTCAGATGAAGTAAGGCCTCTCCATCTGCAACCAGGGGATCCGAAAGGTTGGCTTCGGCCCCCAAAAGGAGGCAATTATGCACAATGAGCAGAGGAGGTGGCCCGCGGTGGCCCTGCCAAGAAATGACATATTCCAGTGGATGCAAACCACCCTCCTCGGAGTTTGGCATTCCGTCGGATAAAAATAAAACCGGAGTTCACTGCAAAGCAAAGCTTGCCACCTGCTGCCCGATGGCATAATCGTAAACGTTCCAATTGGGTCCACGTTTTGTACTGAAACGCTTTTCTGAACGGCGGGATGGATGTTTGCATTTTCTGTATTTTTTTTTTTTTGCATTAGTTCTCACTAATGTTTTTTTTTAAGAGAGAATGTCAGCCCCAAAGTTTTTTTTAACTGATTCTAGTTCCAACCCTTTACATAATCAGCTATAACAAATGTGCCTAAAACACAACAAAAAAACAAAACCAAAAAAAACCCCCGCAAACTATTTTCCATGTTGTGTGTATAATAAATGGACTGATGTGCACTTGTGTTCATTACAGTATCCAGACCGGCGAAGAATTCCTTTGAAAATGTGCCAGCATTGTCCTAGGCTCCCAAGGCCTGTCATCATTCTAGATGAGACTGAATACGAAGCCCATTTCCTGACCCGCGCAGACTTCAAAATGCAAACAGAGTTGAACATTGGTATATATACATTTATATTACAAAAACGTGAAGTAGCGGCCCAGCTAACCAAAAAGAAAAAAAACTCACCTCCAGGATTCAACACTGCTTTATCAGCTCTAAATATTTAGACTTTTAAATATCTTAATTATGTTAAATTAGCAAGCGTTTCGTCTGTTAAATAAAATATTTCTAGTATTATTTTTCCATTTGAATTCGTTCTAAGGAAATCAGAAATAAAAGCATTTTTGTCTTTCTCCCCTCCACCCCCCCCCCCGCCCACTCCTTAAAGAAACCACACACCTCAAGTTTGGCCTGGTTCTTGTGATTCTATACATTTGTGTATCCATGGTACCATCACCTCCAAAAGAAATACAAAACACTCCTAGGGAGAAAGTGAAATAATGAATTTAGGAGGGAAAATATTGAGGGGGAAAAGAGACAGAAGGAAGAGGGGAGAGACAGAGAAGGGGGGGGAAAGGAGAGATGAAAAGGGAAAGAAGAGAGAGAAGGGGAGAGGGGAATCAGTCCCTGTTCTTGGACTGATTATTTCAAAAGTAAATCAGCAGCCGAAACTGGTTTGGCTCAGTGGATAGAGCGTCGGCCTGCGGACTGAGAGGTCCCAAGTTTGATTCCAGTCAAGGGCATGTACATTGGTTGCGGGCGCATCTCCAGTAGGGGGCGGGGCGTGCAGGAGGCTGCTGATCGATGTCTCTCTCATCGATGTTTCTAACTTTCCCTCTCCCTTCCTCTCTGTGAAAAATCAATAAAATATATTTAAAAAAAAAAAAAGTAAATCAGCAAACACTCCCTAGCAAACTTTAGCTCCCTAGCTAAATTAAACAACAAATATAAGTGAAGTCGGGGAGGAAAATCACGTCTTATTATTTAACATCACCCGATAAATAATGCCATTTTTCTTAAAGACTTCAATTATGGGTAATTATTTTTTTAAATTATGATAAGTAATAATAACTAATGAGAATCAATCCAAATAGAAACCAGACAATGCAATTCAACTAGAAAGATAGTAAGAGCCCGTGAACATACAGGTGGTGATACTCTAGTCAAGACTCATTTCTAGGTCATCATAAAGACCTCCTGAAAAATGTGGGGTTTCTATCACCTAAAGGAAGAGGAACAGGAGTGAGTTGAGCACCCTGAGTCTAGCTTGAAAACCAAAGAGAGAAAACAGAAATCTGTATTCAAGGAGGGCAATCACGTGAAATGGTGATGGCAAAAGCTATAGAGCCAACAAAGGTAATGACGGAAAACCGGAGTCTGATGAACAGTGGAAGAAGAAACCAAGATCTTTTTTTCTGCAGGGCATGATGAGCTTCTACAAAAGATGGGCGTGTTCATCTGACCAACACAGAAGAGTCTTGTTCTGATGATGGGTTGTGAATTTAAAAACGGGGGTAGAGTGGAATAAGGAAAGGGGAGCATACAAAGACAAGGTCGACTGTCCCCCACTCCCGAAGCGAAGATTATGTATTGTTTAATTTGATGAGAGAGAGAATCATTAGACTACACATAACTCCTCAGCTGGGATCTAAAGGAACCATCTTCGTGACTGGTAGACAGTCTGTGTTCCTTTGTTTTAAAGGAAACGAGCTTTCTTCTTAAGAAATTAAGAGAAAATTAGCTTTCCTCTTAAGACTACACAGCCAGCTCCTTTTGGCGTCCCTTTCTCTAACCTGCCCATCAACCACCCAACCTAGCTGCCCACAGGAAAGTCTGATACTTCTGTAGTGGCTGTGAGAGGCATCTCTCCATTTCTCACAGCCCCACGCAAAGATCCTCTCTCTGCTTGTCAAGGCCTTCCATAACCTGGTCCTACCACCCAATCTCATCTCCTACTGCTCTCTGCTTCCTACACAGATCAATCTCCCGCCAGTCCTGTGGAAATAGGAGCCTCATTCCAACAGAGCTTCCACCCCGTTATTTCCTGCTCTTACAGTTCGGCCGCTCCTTCACTTCCCCAAATCCTCCAGACTCGGGTAAGTGTTCCCTTACTCCAGTCCTCACTTCCTAATTCTCTACTAGGATTTATAATAGTAGTAGTCAAGTAAGTACTTATCCTATATTATTAACTATTTTTTAGGCATGTTAGCTTGATCCTTTTAATTAGAGTGCCAATAACATGGCCTGGCATCTGGTTGACACTCCATAAGTATTCGTTGACAGACTGAATGAATCAACTACAGTAAACCCAACATGTGTGTTGTGCAGGTGAGGAGAACTGTGATCCTATCTTCATGATGGTTATAGGTGGCTCAGCGGTACACATACAAGATTTTTCTGTGTCAATCAACAGCCTCTCATAGGACAGAAGAATTCTAAAATATATTACTCAATGAATAATAGGTTATTTTCTTGTCCTCATAGACAAGTGGAATTTCTCCCCCGCCAAAAAAAAAAAATCCAATTTAAGAAGGTTTTCCAAAATTTGAAATTAAAAAATTAAATAGGTACTAATAACATTCTTTGCATACAGGTTCCCCCTCCTTTGAGAGTTCTTGAAATGTGTGACAAATGGGAAGTTTCCTATGAAAAGAGTCCTTACAAATAAAAAATTTTTATAAGACCGTGTAATAGAAAATGGGATAAAAAACATTGGTAGATTATTCTAATAATAAGTATGTGAATAAACATGTAAAAAATGTTCGCCCTCACACACAAAAAAAAATCTAAGAAAACCAAATGGAAATAGATCTGTAAGCAATATGATAAAGCCATACATCACAGGAATATTTAACACCACTAAGGCTTTACAAACTATAACTTAATTGATTTACCAAAGTCTTATTTGAAAGTGACCACACTTACTGTCCCACGCACGTAGTATCAAATATCCACATGTGACTAACATATACTTTTGACTTCAAAATCGCTACATCAAATTCATACGAAGCAACGTGGCAACAGAAATTAACCAAGGAGACTGGGAAGAATCTCAACCTCACGTGAAGTATTTCTAATACGCACACTAAATTTTCCAACGATTTAGATTCGTGGGTCACCTTTCAAGTCATGAAGGCAAGTAAGTGGTGAAATGCTTGCCTCACACCTGGAAATGGAATTTTTAGAAACTTCCTTTACTCCTTCCAAAGAGCTTCGTTAAGTCCAGGGCTAAGTAGGAGCTACAGGAATGGAAGAGGAACAGAGAGAATTTCACAAAAGGAGGGGGGGGGGGGGAAATGAGGTGCAGTTTGATGGTTATTTGTTCCCAGGGAGTGAGAAATGGGAAAGGGCAACCCCTTCCTTTCAAGTTCCTCTTCTCAGAGTGAAGTGCACCCTAATCTTCTCAAAACGCCCATGTCCTCTTCCTGTTCGCGTTAAGAACATCCTTCCAGCAATATAATTAGGAGGGATTAGCTGCTGCCTAAAGAGGCTTTGAACAAATTAAGGAATAAGGAAGTCTCGCTTTAGATTCTGTCCATCAAGTCTCTAAACACCAGCGCTGGCAAAGCGCCGACACCGGGCGGAGACTGAAACGGCGGCACTTTGAAAGCAATCAGAGGGATGTGTATGTCAAGACAGCCCTGAAACGAGACAGCTTTAGAAATAAATTCCGTACGTGTTTGGCTTCTATGTTGGTGACTTACTGTAATGAAGTAACCATCACATTTTCTTCATGAAATAGAATATGTTTCAACTAAGTGAACCTGGATTGTTCTGAAAATAAACGATTTTTTTTTTTGCCTGACAACATCAATTCACTTAAAACTTATGAAACGAAAATGTCTCACTTCTCTGTCCTTTGTATTTATAAAAACATACTTCAAAATATCATGCAAAATGTTTTTGCAATTTTGATTAAAAAAAAAAAAAAAGCCAGACTGTGGCATATGACAGATAGCAAAGAAAACACGGACTAAGAGATCAGGTTCAGCCCTAGCCAAGGTGGCTCAGTGGATAGAGCGCCGACCCAAGGACTGAAGGGTCCTGGGTTCGATTCCAGCACGTACCTTGCTTGCAGGCTCGATCCCCTGGGGCCTGGCAGGGTATGTGCAGGAGGAGATGTGTCTCTCCCGCACCCTTGTTCCTCCCTCTCTGTCTCTCCCCCTCCCTTCCACTCTGAAAACCAATGGGAAAATATCTTTGGGTGAAGATGAACAAAACAAAAAAGAGGTCAAGTTCAGGTCCCTCCTCTGTATCTACCTTCCCATGTGACCCTAAGAAGGCATTCACCCCTGAAAGTTATGAAACTTTATGGTTCGTGCTAGTTGAAAATTTTGGAAGATAAAAAAAAAAATGCAGACTGGTGCAGCTACTGTGGAGAACAGTATGGAGTCTCCTCAAAAAACTATAAATGGAACTCCCATTTGATCCAGCAATCCCACTCTTAGGAATATATCCTAAGAAACTAGAAACACCAATCAGAAAGGATATATGCACCCCTATGTTCATAGCAGCACAATTTACAATAGCTACGATTTGGAAACAGCCTAGGTGCCTGTCAGCAGATGAGTGGATCAGAAAACTGTGGTACATCTACACAATGGAATTCTATGCTGCCATAAAAAAGGAATTCTTACCATTTGCAGCAACCTGGATGGGACTGGAGAGCATTATGCTACGTGAAATAAGCCAGTCAGTGAAAGAAAAATACCACATGATCTCACTCACTTATGGGTAATAAAGAACATTATAAACTGATGAACAAAAGGATAGATACAGAGGCAGTAAAGCATCAAACAGTCTGTCAAATTACAGCAGGAAGGTTAGGGAGGGGTGGGATAGATAAGAGATCAACCGAAGGACTTGTATGCATGCATATAAATGTAGGCCTATGAACACAAGACACTGGGAGGTTAGGGTATGTCTGGGAGTGCGGAGGGCAATGAGAAGATATGTATACATGTAACACATTAATAAAAAATTAAAATGCAAAAAGAAAAAAAAAACCAAACACTCTAATACATGTGTTCTATTTTCCATGACGTGCAAATAACTCCCCAACGGGACGGGACTCCACATTAAGTCCATTCAAAGACACCGATATTGGTAAAATCCTCCTTGCTTTGGTCACGGCAGGCTCCGCGAATCACACCCATCATGCATCAACACTGAGTGACCAATGACGTCTGCCTGCTGTCCCCGGTCCCTTCCTCTGAGAGCTGCGCCAATTTGGCATCGAAGTTCAAATTATTAATATTTAATGACAGACTTACGAGGCCTTAGAGGTTCAAGGGTTTACCATGTCGGTGTCTGGAATTTTCCCACCAGACTGGCACCCAGGGCTCTGCCTTTCGCCTCTGTGTGTGACTGTGCCTCAGGCCCCTCGCAGGCTGCCCAGGAAGTGCCAGGAGCAAGAAGACCTGGCGATGCAGGGTCCGAGCACTCAGTGGAGTCTGATCAGTGGGAACTCTGGTGACACTGGCAGGGCTAGGCAGGCGGGGCCACCACCACACAGAGGGAGGCGAGGGGGAGGGGACGCGAGCTGCTTGCTGTCCTGCCCTGGTGAGCGGGGTGGCTGAGGAACCGTGTGCCTGCTCCCATCAGGGACCCTCTGAACTGCTCTCTTCTGGTTGCTTTGGGGAAACGGAGGCTGCCTGGAAGGCGTGTTGTCTGCACCGCATTCCTGCAGGGACAGACTTTTCCACTGGGAGCAGTCCCATGGGGTCGCCCTCCCAGCGAGGGACCAAGTGGAATAAAGCCCAGAAACAGCAGGGGATGCTGTGAAGGGAGGGGGGGCTGAGAAAGTCTCCCCCAGAAGGAACAGGGTAGCAGAGAATGCCTCCCGGAGGGAACTGAGATCAGGAGAATGAGCAGGTGCTGATGAGAGAAGAGGAGAGTATATGCCGGAGCACGGGGCGGGGGGTGGGGGGAGACACAGAGAAAATGTGCCAGGAAGGAGCTGGCAGGGCCACCAGCTGCCTGTGCCTGGGGACTACCAGGGGGAAGGGTCCCCAGGAGACCAGGCAGCCTGATGCCCGGGAGTGGTGAACCGGTCTGTATCCTCAGGGCACGGAGAAGCCAGGGCAGGGCAAAGGAGACTGGTCTTTGGAAACAATCCCTCTAGTTGTGGACACAGGTTCGGGCTTCATTCTCTCGTACTTTCTAAAGCCCCACGCATCTGGGACAGAGGGGACAGTCAAAGCCTTCCCCCGCCCCCACCCACCTCACAGGGAAGTCCACCTAACTCCAAGGGGAATGGGAACACTGTCCAATCCACCGTTCCGTTCCCCGCCCCCCCCCCCGCCCCTGCCCCGCCGGCCTTTCTGGTCCCTCCCACTCTCCTGCATGACACTTAAAACCTCGGAAAATAGCCGTCCTGGCTAAGGGCAGACATTTTTCTCCTGGATCAGCAAATCTAGGGGTTCTCTTTCCCGTGCGTGTACGCAGACATGCTTTCCCCTTCGAAGCTCCTGCCTCCAGGAGGACCACGAGCCCAGCCATCCCTGCGGGGTCCTCTCCAACACACCTGAGGCGCAAAGAAGGAGGTGCACATAAACTCGGGGTCCAGAGCCTCGGTAAAAGCCTGCCTACCGTGGAGGCTGCTGAACGCTGCTTTTTATTTCCTCCTCGGGCATGTTTCACGTAACCTGAGGTGGTCCTGTCCCCTCTCTCGCACAGAACTCACATCTCATTGGCTCTTTATTCTGAGCCCGAAGAGCTGCCAGAAAAATGCGGTCCTAAAATTTGGTCTGCGCTCTGCTCGAACGAAAACACGCGCACAGGCCAAGGCAAACAAGGAGAGAGGATTTAGTGCGACCCCAGAGGCACCCTGGAGGGACTCGGGCGCAGTATCTCTGGAATGCCGAACGCAGCCAAATGCGATTCTTACTGTAACCGGCCCAACACGCCAAGCCGGCCTCTCACCATCCTTCTCGCATTTGACATCAGCCTTGCGGGCCTGGCCCACAGCTCCCAGGTCCCATGGGTCAGCCAAACGGTGCTCTGTTCCAACCGCTTCTCGGTGGATTCACGGGCGTTTCGACCCCGGTTCTACATTGTGAGTTTGCAGGCAGTCCTCTGACAACAAATCAACTCAAGTTCTGGGCACAGATTTATGCCCACGTACAAGAATAGTCCCACGGGAAACACTGTATCAGGCATAAGGGACACTCCTAGCCCTCTCCCCCTCCTGTCCTCGTCTGCCCATCCCTTCCCAACCCCTCTGACTCGGGGCCTGCAGGTCACTTTGTGGAGCTATACATCAAAAGCCACTTATTCACAAGTCGTGTGAACATTTCAATCCCTCGTCCCAGGAGCTAGGCCCTCTTGGTGTCTGGTCCTCTATGGGCCCTGATTTCTTGGTTTCCCCCTCTTCCACCCACAAGGGCCTGAGTGTGCTGGTCCCAAGATTCCAGAAAACAGTGGGAGCCACAGTTAGGCCTTAAATCCACGTGAGGTCACAGGGCTGGCTCTGCAATTCACTGAAGGGTCTAGTGATAGTGATTTACTATGAGTGCAGTGCACTCCTGAGTAGCAGGGAAGACTGGCAGGACAAGACAGGGTCCCTCATAAAATACTGCAGTGTCTGCCCCTCCCCACAAAGATGTCCCTGTACCACGTCCCAGAACCCGTGAGTGGGAAATGAAAATTAAAGCTGCCGAAACCGGTTTGGCTCAGCGGATAGAGCGTCGGTCTGGGGACTGAAAAGTCCCAGGTTCGATTCTGGTCAAGGGCATGTATCTTGGTTGTGGGCACATCCCCAGTAGGGGAACGTACACGAGGCAGCTCATCGATGTTTCTCTCTCATCGATGTTTCTAACTCTCTATCCCTCTCCCTTCCTCTCTGTAAAAAAATCAATAAAATATAAAAGAAAAAAAAGAAAATTAAAGCTGCAGATGGAATTGAGGCTGGCCATCAGCTGACCCTGAGATGAGGAAACGATCCTGGAGTGTTCCAGGGAGCCCAACCTAATCACAGGCGCCTTTAAAAGTGGAAGAGGGAGGCAGAGAGAAGGACGCAGCCCCACACTGGTGGCTTTGAAGTTGGAAAAGGGCCACAAGACACACAATTAAAGCAACTCTGGAAGCTGGGAGAGAAAAGAAACATTCTCCCCTGGAGCCTCTGGAAGAACAGCCCTGCCAACATCTTGATCTTGGCCCAGAGACACCCATTCCAGATATGTGACCTCAGCATGAGGAGACAGTGCGTTGGTGTGCAGTCCCTAAATTTGTGACAGTTTGTTACAGGAGTGATAGGAAATGAATACAAGTGCCGTCAAAGAAAGAAGCAATGCAGACACTGCTTACACACTGCCTCCACGTGAATCCCGGCTCCACACCTCCGAGCTACGTGACCTTAGGCAAACTGCTTAATCCTTCTGCACCTGAATCGCCTCGCCATGCAAAATGGGGATAATAACAGTCTCTATCTCACGTTCTTGTGAGAGGATTAAACGAGATAATATTTAGAAAGGATAAACATTCAGTAAATATTAGTTATTATTGTATACACTAGAGTGCACAGGTGGGGTCCCTTGGCCTGGCCTGTGGGGATCAGGCCCAAAGCAGCAGTCTGACATACCCTGAAGTCCCCCCGGAGTGCAAGAAGGCACTCTGCAAAGTTGCTGTTGCTCGGCAGCTTCTGCATTGAGTGTCTGCCCCCTGGTGGTCAGTGTGTGTCATAGCTAACAGCTGGTTGACCAGTCACTTAGGCTTTTATATATATAGATTGTTATCATAGTAATAATTATTATTATTACTCTTATTATTATTATTATCATTACATAGCAACAAAACACCATCCTGATTTCTAGCAATTAAATTGAGGAGCAAACTACCCTAGAACTTGCCCTTTTCAATTGCAGACTTGGAGTTTCCATACAATTCTTTGACCAGAATTTAAACCCAGTCAGTTACTGGTTGCATCTCAAAACTAATTTTGACCAAGCCTTCCTCCTGGGATCCAGCAGGCTGAAGATAACTTGACCTCCCCTACCTGTCATCTACCTCTCACACCCCCACCTCACAGTTCACTCCTCCTGCCAATCCTCACTCAGGAGGAAACAGGTCCTGGCTTCCAGGTCCTCAAACACTACATCACCCCACCATTTTCCCCCCGCCCCCACTCCCCAGTGCCTGGTTTCCTCAAACAACAAACCAATGCTGACCCACAGATACCAGTATGATCAAACTTTACATGATGGATTACAAAGGCCTTCTCAAACCTTGACATCGCTATACCCAGTTGGACTTGGTTTTCTGATGCGTTCACAAAGGTCTTCTGGAATTCCCACACATATCTGCCTACCCAGCATCATTCAGAAAAGCCAAAAACTGGGACAATTCCAGACTTCCATCAAGAGAAGAGTAAGTAGTAAGTTGTAGTATATTCATATAACGGGCCAATCTTTGGCAATGTAAATGAAAACTACAGCCACATAAAATGACATAGGTGAATCTCATTGTCTGATCCATTTACCTGTAGTTCAAAAACAGACAGAACTAATCTCTGGTTAGAAGTCACACAGTGGCTCCTCTCAGAAACAGGAAGAGGGAAGACATAGAAACAAGCAGCTCTGAGGGCCTGGCAATGCTCCGCTCTGCAATGTGGATGGTACACACACATACAAGTGTGAGCTCATGGTGGAAATAGCCAGGCTGTGTACACTTCTGACTGTGTACTCCTCTCTATGCAATTTCAATTTAACGTCCATTTTTAAAAGGGTTATAATAAACGCATGTAAAAGGCTGAAATGAGTCATTGGTTCAAATTTTAGTTCTCCTCCTATGCCTAAAATGTCCTAAAATGAACACTCTACCCCTTTGCTTCTTTTCCATATCATAAAGGAGAGATCAAAACCTCCATCTTGCCCTGGCCGGTGAGGTTCAATTGGTTGGGCATCAACCCGTGCACCAAAGGCGGCCATTCTGATTCCCTCCCACATCCATGTTTTTCTCTCTCTCTCTCTCCCCTTCTCCCTTTCTCTCTCTCTTAAAAAGAAATAAAATAAATAAATAAATAAATAAATAAATAAATAAATAGAAATTCTTTAAAAAAAATACAAACTCCATCTCATAGACTGGTTGGGCAGATCAAATATAACACCGAATGCAAAGTACTTTGCAAAACGTTCAGGGTTTTACAAAGGCAAACAGTATTATTCTAAGACCAAAAAGGAAAATTCTGCAATAATAAGTATACATGGGACAATCCATGGACAGGGATGTAGACATTTAGATTGTTTTCTCCAGGTAAACACCTACCGTAACCCCTCTGTGTGCCTATGCAGCTAGAGATGGAAACTGTGTAGCTGAGAGCATGGTAAGTACGGGGCACCACGGAAGAGAAGCCTGGGGGAGTGTGGGCAGTGGGGATAGGGAATAGGGATCCACACTGAGCAAAGTCCCCCCGTAGTCGCAGCCCATTTGGGGAAACCGTCTATTTGAGAACTGGCCATTTCCTTGGCTTCTTTGTTCAAGTGTCCCAGTCTCAACTACTAGTGCTACAAAACGCTCAAACCTTCTCCCCACAGTGTTCACTGCTGGTGTGGTTTCACTGCTGGAGGGTTAGGGGGGTTTCCTCAGGGCTATGAGAGAGTCCAAATAGAGGGAACAACTTGACATCTTGCCGTTGGTGGTGGTGGTGGTAATGAGAGTGGAATACGTCCAGGAACATTCCACAACGTCTCCTATCCTCGTCAGTGTCACAGCATCTAGGTTTCTTTAAGACCTAACCGCAGGGAGAGGAGGCCAAGAACTCCGTGGAACAGATGCCACCCATCAACCCCTTGTGAATTCTGAAGGACCTTCTCTGTATCACTTGATAAATGCTCGATGCGTTTGAATTACCCCGTCTTATGAAAGAATGTTTCTTAATTTGCTTCTTTTCTGTTCCCCATATCCCTGGAAGAAGGTGATGGACAGAGGCACCGTCAATGACACTGGATTAAATGCAGTCCCCTCAACTGGTTGGACAGGAAAAAAAACCATTAATTTTTCCCGAGAAACTAGCCACAACCCTTTGGAACATCGGGGTACCATCGATGATGAAAATAGCCAGCCCCAGGCAAGAGAACAGACTGGGCCCATGTGAGCCTTCTAGATAGCCTGGACAGCATATCCTGAGCAAAACCAGCCGACAGAGAGGGGACGGGCACTCTGTCTCCTGCAAACGGGCTTCCTCCTGACACAGGACAGATAAGCGCTCCCCTCTTGGCAACTTCACACCAGCCACAGCAGCTCCATGGAGCAGGAGCAGGAGGGCCTCAACAAACTTTTGGGGGGAACCTCGCTGTGTCCATGTGAATCCTGATGCTGGCCGGTGAGGACGAAGCTCTGGGGTTTTGACTGGTGTTCCCTTGTGGCATCTCCCAGCCCCAACTGACAAGAATTAACGCCTTTGTAAACAGGTAACACAAGGTAAGACCTGGGACTGGACGGTGGCAATGCTCCCAGTACACGGACAGCGACAAGGGAACAGCATCTACAGGCTGCAATTGCGAGGGAAGCCTGAAGGGTTAATAGGGACTTCCTAAAGAACCCCGAGTTACAGAGTGAGGCACACGTTCGGAGCATCAGACAAGGGGCTGCCGGTGTGCATGCTGCCACGTGAAGCAGCACTTGTTCCTTTCCTCAGCGCAGGAAGCAGCCATTCCCTTTTCTTTCTTTTTTTTCCAATTTTGCTTCACTGTGTCTTTTTGGAAGGGTGTGGTTGACATCTTAGTCTTTAAGGTGGTCTTCCAGCAATCTTCAGGACTTTTTCACGGCCACTCGTCTTCCTCTACATCAGGTGCCAATCCCTTCATGTCCTCCATGTGGTCATTTTCAAGTATGTCCACACATGCTTTGCTATTTCTCCCATCAAGAAATACAGCTAAGCCCTAACCGGTTTGGCTCAGTGGATAGAGCGTCGGCCTGTGGACTGAACGGTCCCGGGTTCGATTCCGGTCAAGGGCATGTACCTGGGTTGCAGGCACATCCCCAGGAGGTGTGCAGGAGGCAGCTGATCGATGTTTCTGACTCTCTATCCCTCTCCCTTCCTCTCTGTAAAATATCAATAAAGTATATTTAAAAAGAGAGAGAGAGAGAGAGAGAGAGAGAGAGAGAGAGAGAGAGAGAGCCGAAACCAGTTTGGCTCAGTGGATGGAGCGTCGGCCTGCCGACTGAAGGGTCCCGGGTTTGATTCTGGTCAAGGGCACGTACCTTGGTTGCAGGCACATCGCCAGTGGGGGGTGTGCAGGAGGTGACTGATCGATGTCTCTCTCTCATCAATGTTTCTAACTCTCTATCCCTCTCCGTTCCTCTCTATAAAAAGTCAATAAAAATATTTTTTTTTAAAAAAAGAGAGAGAGAAAGAAAAGAAACGCAGTTAAATCCCTCTCCCTTGGAGGGTGGTCTGACGTGGCGACTCACCTCTGATGAGTAGAATAAGGCAGAAGTGGAGGTACGCAGTTTCCCAGACTGAAGACTGAAAAGGCAACATGGCTGAGTCCTGGCTCTCTCCAGCAGGGAGTCACTCGCACTGGGAGGCCAGCGACATGTCATAAGGACCCTCAAGCACCTCAAAACAAAATAACTTGAGAACTGTCAGATTTCTCAAAGTGGCAATATGGTCCTATCATCTGTGCTTCCTTGGAGGTTGATTAGATATGAGTTCAGGTGATCATGTCACTCCCTAAATTCACCAGTGTGCCCTTTCCCTGTGCATCCCTCTCAAGTGATAGCCATTGATTTCAAAATCTCTTTTTAATTTAATAAATCTTTATTGTTCAGATTATTACAGTTGTTCCTCTTTTTCCCCCATAGCTCCCTTCCACCCAGATCCTCCCCCACCCTCTGCCCTTACCCTTGCCCCACTGTCCTCATCCATAGGTATACAATTTTTGTCCAATTTCTTTCCACACCCCCTATACCCCTTCCCCCCGAAAATTGTCGGTCCACTCCCTTTCTATGCCCCTGATTCTATTATATTCACCAGTTTATTCTGTTCATCAGATTTTGTTTTATTCACTTGATTTTTAGATTCACTTGTTGCTATATATGTATTTGTTGTTCCTAATTTTGATCTTTACCTTTTTCTTCTTCCTCCTCTTCTCAAAGAATTCTTTCAGCATTTCATATAATACTGGTTTGGTGTTGATGAACTCCTTTACCTTTTTCTTATCTGTGAAGCTCTTTATCTGCCCTTCAGTTCTGAATATCATTGCTCAGTAGACTAATCTTGGTTGTAGGTTCTTGCTATTCATCACTTTGAATATTTCTTGCCACTCCCATCTGGCCTGCATAGTTTCTGTTGAGAAATCAGCTGAAAATCGTATGGGTCCTCCCTTGAAGGTAATTGACTGTTTTTCTCTTGCTGCTTTTAATATTCTCTCTTTGTCTTTTGCTCTTGGTATTTTAATTATGATGTGTCTTGGTGTGGTCCTCTTTGGATTCTTTTTGTTTGGGGTTCTGTGTGCTTCCTGGACTGTAAGTCTATTTCTTTCACCAGGTGGGGGAAGTTTCAGTCATTATTTCTTCAAATAGGTTTTCAGTATCTTGCTCTCCCTCTTCTTCTGGCACCCCCATAATTCTGATGTTGGTTTGCTTGAAGTTGTCCCAGAGGCTCCTTACACTATCTTCATATTTTTGGATCCTTTTTTCTTTTTTCTTTTTTCAGTTGAGTGTTTTTTCTTTCTTTGTATTTCAAATCTTTGACTTGATTCTTGCATTCTTCTAGTCTGCTGTTAGGTCTCTGTATAATATTTTTTATTTAATTTAGTGTATGCTTAATTTCTAGTTGGTCCTTTTTCATCTTCTCTTGGGTCTTGCTAAATTTATTGGCTTTTTCTAGAAAATTCTTAAAAAACCTTATAACCGTGGTTTTGAACTCTATATCCAGTCGTTTGCTTTCCTCTGTTTCTTTCATTTGTGACCTGTTTCTTTGTCTCCACATTTTGGCCGCTTCCCTGAGTTGATGGAGTGGCTTGTGTGCTAGGTGTCCTATAGGACCCAGTGGTTCAGCCTTCCCAGTTACCTGAGGTGGACACTCTTGGTGCACCCCTTTGTGAGATGTATGCACAGTCTTGTTGTAGTTAATTCTTGATTGTTGTTGTTATCACTGGGAGGAATTGACCTCCAGGCCAACTGGCTGTGAGGATCAGCTGTGTCTACGCTGGGAGCACTTTTGTGCTGGAGACACCCTTATGAGACAAGACTTGCAAAAACCTCTGTGCTCAGCTTGGAGGGGGCGGAGTCTCAGGGAGGAGCAGAAAGCATTAGTTTCCTATCAGCCCTGTCCTAATAGGCCCCTGTGTCTCAGTGTCCCCTGGTAATTGCTGCAAGCACCTCTGAGAGAAAGACACCCTCAAGTTCCGCCCGCTGTCAGACAGTCCAGATTCACCCCATATGAGTCTGGATCCCCAGAGTCTCGCCCGGAACTGGAGTTAAGCACAGTCGGGAGCTTTTGTCTCCCTCCCACTTGAGAAAGCCAGCCACACACTCAGTTGCCAGCCCTCTCTGCACAAACGTGACTCAGTACCTCTGCCTCTTGCAGCTCCTCTGAGTCTCAGTGTGCTTTTCTCTTTCCTCTTCTTGTAGAATTTCCACTCAGCCAGCCTTCCTGTGGTTCTGGATGATGTCCGTTCTGTCTTTTAGCTGTAGTTTTGAAATTGTTGTGCGAGGCAACAGTTTAGGTGTTTACCTTTGCTGCCACCTTGGTTTCTCTCTCCAAAATCTCCTTACGAGCAGAACTGGATCTTATACATCTTACACTCCCTGCAGTGCCCAAGTCACAGGGCAACCTAGAACGTTTCTAAAGAAAATATCAGGACTGGTCAGTATCTCAGGCCATCTCTTCTCTTTATCCAAAAGCATCCAGGAGGCATGCAGTCTCTGAAGCAAATTATCTAGAGGCCTCCCTGGGAAAGAGGGCAGGCCTGGTTCCCCAAATGGTGTGACGCCATGCCGTGGCTCACACAAACGTGCTGCTTTCCTGGCGCACATAAAAGCTGTGCTTGCAATAGACTGTAGCCTATTAAGTAGGCAATAAATAGCACTCTGTCTCAAAAATGTGCATGCCTTCCTGTAAAAATTCTTTATGGCTAAAAACACTAACCACCACTGAGCCTGTTGGGAAAACGGCACCAATAAACTCGCTCAACACCGGGTCGCCACAAACTTTCAATCGAAAACAAAAAACACAAAAAAACATGCAATATCTGAGGGGCACAATAAACCACGGTGCAATACGAGGGAGCGCAATCAAACAAGATATGCCCACCATGACTTCTATTTTCCCACGCCAAGTGACACCTCAGCCTCCTCTTGGACGCACACCATTCCTGTCCAAATTATACCGCTGCTGCCAGGAAAAAAAAAAAAAGGAAGAAAGAAAAAGTTTGCTCCTTTATTTGACATCTGACACATGGTTCTCACCAGCAACCCACACATGCACATCACGGAAGGTCACCGCCTAACAGGGGATGGTGCTATTCAAGATGAATGATGTCGCTTGTAAATGACTTCACAGTTTACGTAAGGAACGATGCCAGAAAAAAATAACTGCAGTGCACAGTAACCTGACTCCTGAGTGCCAAGGCAGAGCTCGACGCAGAACCATCGTTGAGATCCAGAACAATGCTGGGCGAGAGCGGCCTTGGTGTGGTACAGCCGAAGATTTACATCGCCTCCAGGACACCGTTCCACGCATGTTCTGGCACCAGAAAGTCCGCCTCACTGTCCTTTAGAGAAGGGGTCAGCAAGCCACAGCGCATGGGCCGAAAAGCTGGCCCACGGCCTACACGCTCAGAACGGTTTTTGCATTTTTAAAGGGTTGAAGGGGGTGGGGGCGGTGGTGGAATCAAAAGAAGAATGCTATTGGGTGACACGTGAAATGCACATGACATGCCAATTTCCATCGCCACCAGTCAGGTTTTACTGGGGCAGTCACACATTCGTTTCGGCACCGTCTGTGGCTGGCTCTGCGTTATGAGGACAGAACGGAGGAGCTGTGACAGAGCCCCGAGGTCCCCCCACGCCGAAAGTATCTGTGCCTTCACCGGGAAAGCTGGCCACCCTCCTGCCACGCCAGGGCGTGGGTGCCGGCTCCCGCTGCCTCCACTCACAGCCTCGCCCTTATTCTCCCGAGGCATTTTCACCCAAACACTTATGCTTATTAATTGCTATGATGATGGCCTCCGGCTAATCGCTTCACCACACCGCACCTCGTTGTCCTCCTCCGTAAGCGGGAGCAGTGCCTGCCACATGGGGTCATTGTGAGTTATAAGCTAATAACATACAAAGAGCATCTGAAACAGGACCTGGCTGCGTGACTAAGTATGAGTTAGGAAACACTGTTAACTAAGTACAGTGGTACCTCGAGATAACGAGTTTAATTCGTTCCGTAACCTTGAGGCGTGGGAAACTATGAGACGCTTGAGTCGCGGTAAACTGGTGGGTCGTGTGCAGCCAGCCGATCCTCTCGATTACTCCTATCTCAAATGTTGCTCGTATTTCAAAGCAAAAATCGCTCGCTCAACGGCTCGTATCTCAAAAATCTCGTATGTTAGGGCACTCGTATCTCGAGGTACCACTGTATTCGTTATAACTACTATTCCTTCTTGCTGCGAGTTGCAGGAGATAAATATTTTCCAAATAAAATGCTGGTCACGGGGTTACATGTCAAACCAGCCCCTTCCCCCGTCTACTTGTCACGGCAGAAGGGAAGTGCAAGACAAAAAGAAACGAGAGAGAAATGCAGAAACACAGGAAGAAGAGAACTGAGAAGGGAAACCAAAGGAGAAAGAACAAGTCAGAAGGAGGACCCCACTCCGAGGGGATGGGCGGGGGCCTATTCATACGGGAATTTATAAATTAGGGAAATTTCATCCAGAGGAGCAGATTAAATAAGACGCCTGTGGGCGGACGGGGTCCTAATCACCACGGGGACCCTGCTCCGAGGGGGGAGAAAACACTGGAAATTCCAAGCTTACAACGAGCGGCTGGGTCCAGCCCGCTCTTCAGCGGAGGGTTTCCTGTGTTTCACATTCCCAGGCAGAGGACAAGTGATGGTTGCGGTCAGTTCTGCGTCTTGTTCTCCACGCGGAGCAGCTAATTAAAAGGCACCCATCTGCGCCGGGTCCCGGGCAGCCGCAGAAGGGCGCCGGGGGACTGCCCTTGATCCAGGCTCTCCTCCTGTTCCGAACAGCACTTCCCCAGGCTCAGACGAGGCCCTGCTTCCACAAATAGAACACCAGCTCACTCCCCAAGGGGCTCCCACCTGGCAGCTGGCGGTGCACTCAACCTGCTCCCCAGGCCTCCCTTCCACGGGATGCCTTCTCTGCGCAAAGTGGAGTCCCTGCCTTCTCCACGTAGCTTTAAAAATCACCCTATGGCCGAAACCGGTTTGGCTCAGTGGATAGAGCGTCGGCCTGTGGACTGAGAGGTCCCAGGTTTGATTCCGGTCAAGGGCATGTACCTTGCTTTCGGGCACATCCCCAGTAGGGGGCATGCAGGAGACGGCTGATCGATGTCTCTCTCTCATCGATGTTTCTAATTCTTTATCCCTCTCCCTTCCTCTCTCTGAAAAATCAATAAAATATATATATTTTTTTAAATCACACTATGTATGTCTCTTTTCAAAGTATTACTTCAAAACTGGAGATCACTCTACCCCTGCCAAAAAAAAAGATGTTTAAACTCACAGCTCCACCCTAATCAAACCATTCTCTCTCCCATTCCCTTCCACCCTCGCTCCCTGTAATCTCCACTCCTGCTCTGGTCTGGGCCGAGAGTCTCCCTGCAGAGGCTACATGCATGCATCTCAGATTTCTCAGAGACGTGGGGTGTGAGCATCCCCTGTGAAACTTGAAGGAAAGCGGAGACAGACATTGTAAGCAAGTGAAAGGGAAAGGAGGGCGGTGCGAAGCGACTCGTGTACAGGAGAGTAACTAAGAGGCCCCCGGGGCTGGAAGCAGGTTCGCAACACTCACTGAGAATGTAGCTGCTGGGAGAGTGCCACGGACGGCTTGGGCTTGAGGGTCAAGGTCATCTGGGCCACGGGGCTGACCCTCGGGAGGGTGTCCGCCTTCTTCGATGACGTGTGCTTCACTGCTGGCTCAGGAGGGACCCAGGAGGCCGCAGCCCCGGGACCCTGCCCCGCAAACACCGACGACGACGAGGCATCCTGGGTGGCTGTCAGCTCGCAGGCTTTGCCCTTAGTCCCCGGTTTGCACACGCAGAGCTGGGGCCGCAGACACATCCCTCCATTCTGGCACGGTGGCACGCAGCTGGCTGCAGAGAGAGAACGGGAGACGCACGTTAAAAGGAAGCATTACAGACTGGACTGGCTCTTCCGCAGGCTCAGCAGCAGCGTCCATCAATGGTCACCAATAAAGTGAAACCTCCTTCAAGATGTCAAGACGCTGATGGCAGGGATGGCAGCTCTTTATGAGCATCTTTCTCTGTGCTGGGCACTGTTCTACTACCTATCAACAAACCTGCCCAGCCAGCATAACTCAGTGGTGGAACATCCACCTATGAACCAGGAGGTCACGGTTCGATTCCCCGTCAGGGCATGTGCCTGGGTTTCGGGCTCCATCCCCACTGTGGGGCATGCTGGAGGCAGCTGATCAATGATTCTCTCTCATCATTGATGTTTCTCTCCCTCTCTCTCTCTCTCTCTCTCTCTCTCTCTCTCTCTCTCTCTCTCTCTCCCCACCCCGTATCCCTTTCTCTCTAAAATCAGTAAAAAAGCTGAAACTGGTTTGGCTCAGTGGTTAGAGCGTCGGCCTGGGGACTGAAAGGTCCCAGGTTCGATTCCGGTCAAGGGCATGTATCTTGGTTTCGGGCACATCCCCAGTAGGGGGCGTTGCAGGAGGCAGCCTATCGATGTCTCTCTCTCATCGATGTTTCTGGCTCTCTATCCCTCTCCTTTCTTCTCTGTAAAAAATCAATAAAATATATTTTAAAATCAGTAAAAATATATATATGTGTGTGTTTTTATTTTAACCCCCCAGCCATCGTTTTAGTCGATATTTTATTCTGCCCATTGTGCGATGAAGGAGTTGTACAGCTGCCAAAGGTCACACAATCATTCGTATCGGGAGGAGATGGGGCTTTTATCCAAGCGAACTAGCTGCCAAGCTATCATTCTCATCATTTCACTCTACCACCTCTCAGAAGTGCATCAGAAACTTGGGGGGAAACTAAGAAAATGCTCTGCCCTTCTCTGTCAACAGTGCCCTGGGGCATGAGATTAAACCTTCGGTACCCAGATAAGACTTGGCAAAGCAACAAAAGTCCAGCCACAGCCCCTCAAAGAGTGTCCGGACTTCATCTTGCACGAGCCACCAGTGCGCTCAGAGACGACCCTTCAGAAATGGGTTCCAGCCCACTTTTTATTTCCAGGAGAGAAACTCAAGACTGAAAAGGGTGAGAGTCGCCCGATATACCTGTGTGTGCATTTGCCCGTGCACTGCACATCACCCCGAACCTTTCCATGAAAGACACCCCAAGAGAAACAGTCTTTTCATCTCCCACGTGGTAGGAGGTGTGTGCTTTGCAACTCAGACATGTGGCCAAGCGGAGGGCTCTGAATCCCGGGTAAGGGAAGTGGATTGATTTATGGGCCCCAGGGGCGTTCACATGCTACTGCCATCTGTTGTATTAGGTTAATGCCATTGGCCTACAAACATGACTTCTTCTTCTGTATTTGTCCAAGTACAGGTGTGCATGCCAAGATGCCGTTGTCAGCGGAACGTTCGGTCCTGAGGGACAGCAATTGGGGGGGACTAGGCCTGAAACTCTTGGTCCTTTGGGAGATAAGACTAAATCGCCCATACCGTTCCATGCAAGGTTCAGTCCACAGACCACGGTGAAGGAGGTGAGCGGTATGAGCCAGTATGGAAGACGAAAAGGGCCTGAAACCTACCGGTTTTCTTTAAAAGAGAGGCGACACTGTTCCCATCGTTCTGCAGCACGAGTCCTATCAGTTACAGCAAATAATGACAAGAAGTAAGTGCCAAGTGTCAGAACACTGAGCTGACAAATTCTCCAAAAGTTGAGAAGGCTTCTTAAAAAAGAAAGAGAGGAAGAAAAAGAGGAGAGGGAGAGGGGGAGAGGAGGAGAAGGGGTGAGGGGCAGAGGGGCAAGGGCAGAAGGAGAGGGGGAGGGGCAGAGGGAGAGGGGGAGGTAGGGACGGGGAGAGGGAGAAAGAGAAAGAGAAGGGAAGGCAGACACAGCCAGCTCCCTAGGTGACCTCGGGGCAAGTTACTTAACCTTGGCCTCTGCACCTGTACATGTTTGGGGGCAGAGGGAGGGCAGTAGCTGCTTGTTCTAAAACGGTCCCCACGGGTCTTCCCCTACCAGGCTTCTAGAATTCGGTGTCAAAAGCCATGCACTTCTGGAGTCCGGGATTCGGAGCTACCAGCGTTTCCCCGGCGGGCAATCACGGGGTCCCTTCTGGGCCGCGGGTATTTATGGAATGTCCCTGAATGGAAACAGCTCCGCCGGAGAGAACAGGAGTGGCGGGAGTGGGGACGGGGCTCTGCCGGAGAGCCCCCGGGCACTTTCATGTGCGCATTCCCCTCGTGCTTTCCATTAGAGCCGGTTGGGTTTCACATCTGAGAGCCATTTCCGCTCCTCCTCCCTCCCCAGGTGTGGGGTGCTCATCCCCGGGGAGGCGGCCCAGACAGCACGCCTGCAGAAGCTGGCACCCGATGGGGCTGAGGCTGCGGTCTCCCGAGTGCCACTGGGAAGGCACAGCAAGGCCTGTCCTTAGGAGGACATGGAGGGGTAAAAGGGCAGAGATCGTTTTTAACTCTTCCAGCGTTGTATGTGGTCAGAGGGCAGGAAACGAATAATAAGAGAAGGAATTTCAACCACAAACATGTTCTGCTGGAAGGAAAAGAACATGCTATGCACTGGTGTGACTGTGTGCAAGACCTCCCTTTTGCAGTCAATTGTGGAAGGACAATAAGGAGGAGGATTCGACAATTTCCTCCTCCTCCCACCCCCTCGGTGCAGGCAGCAGGGGCTGGCTGACACTGGGGGTTGCGGGGAAGGGGGAGACAGATTCCCTAGCTGCCAAGACAAGGCCCTCACCTGACATGAGCACCAAAACTCATGTCCTGCACCCAGACTTCCTCACGCCCTCTGTCCTCCACCCTGGGCCTCAGGCGGCAGTGGTTCGCACACAGCACTCCCCAGCGTGTGGCCAGCAGCAACAGCATCCTCTGCGAACACTTCCGAGAGACACTTCCCTGGCCGCTGCGTCCCAAACTGGAGCCCCACAGTCTGACCGTCCGTCCTCCCGGTGGGTCCGAGGCACACACGACTTTGCAAACCGCTGACAGACAGCAGTGGGAAGCGCGGTCCTCCACCAGCCCGTTGGTTTGAGGATTTCTATGTTTATCGTTGCAAGTTCAGTGTTTTCACACTGCCCGTGCTTTCACTGCCTGGCGTGCTTGCTGGATAAAAGTGTTTGTTTTATGTGGCCCTTTTATGTTTAATGCAAAAAAAAAAAAAAAGAATTAAAAAATGTTCCATGTGACCCAATTCTCAAGATAAATATGGGCCCCTTCCAAGAGTTTAGACATCTGATCGCCATCAACTTCACGGCCAGCATAAACGTGTGCAGGCATTTATGAGAAAACTGTTATTTGGAGGTGTTGGACTATGTGGAATATTATACATACACTAGAGGCCCAGTGCATGAAATTCGTGCATGGGGGGGGGTTGTTCTTCAGCCCAGCCTGCACCCTCTCCAATTTGGGACCCCTCAAGGGATGTCTGACTGCCTTCCTGATTGCCCCTTACAGCTTCTGCCTGCCAGCCTGATCACCCCCTAACCACTCCCCTGCCAGCCTGATTGATGCCTAACTGCTCCCATGCCAGCCTGTTTGCCCCTAACTGCCCTCCCCTGCAGGCCTAGTCCCCCTAAACTGCTCTCCCCTGCAGGCTTGGGTCCCCCCAATTGCCTTCCCCTGCTGGCCATCTTGTGGAAGAACTCTTAAGTGGGGGGAGGTCATTCTGAAACAACTGGTCAAGGACTAAGAGAGGAGAATATAGCAATGGGCTGGGGGTGCTGTGACAAGCTACTGAACACACATTTAGGGAATTCGCCTAAGAAGCTCCAGTGCAGTAGCAACAAGAAGAGCTTCTGTGAGATACTCGGTGTGTGGAAGGACGTGTGGAGCAGGTTACCATTCATAAAGCAGATAATCCGATGAAAGGACACACGAGAAGCATGCTGAGTTACCCTCTAACTATCCCTCCGGCCCAAACACAACAACGACTCTGAAAGGTGTTTGTGTTTAGGTTAAAAAGATAGGTTTCCTCGGTGGCATAACTGTTACCTGCAAGCCTTTTTTCCATAAACAACTAAAAGCGTGGGATGAAAGATAATAAAACAGCTGCTGTCTGCTGAGGACAACTAGCAAGTGAGGACCGTGAGCCCTGATAGAAGGAAACCGAAGAGGTGAGCCCACGAGCACCCTGACCGCCTGCAGCAAGCACCTCGCAGACCGAGGCACACACAAGCAGGCACCAAACGGAAGACAGTGGACTCCTGAGCTGAGACCTCAGGAGGCTGACCAGCGAGAGCCTGCAGGGCAGGTGCTGCAGAGCAGAGACGGGCACAGGGACAGCTTTGGGATCCCCCTGGAGCCTCCGCACACACTAAACGCGCAGGGCGAGGGCAAATGCCAGGAGACCAAACCCCCTGGGACCCGTGAGGTGCAAATTCCCACTCCTGACCCACCAGAGTGAGGACACTCAATACAGAGCCCAGAATAAGCAAAACCTCCCTGTCAACAACAGGCCAGAATGATACGCGAAAGAACACTGACAAACAAATCACAGTTAAGAATAGAGATGCCAAATTACCCTAATAAAAGAGAAGCCTGCAAATTGACCATACCTCCGCTACGCCCACCAGCATGCCCAGCAGCCAATCAGGAGCAAGTATGCAAATTAACCCAACCAAGATGTCAGGTGATTTGCATATCCCAGTGCAAAGCAAAGACTGAAGACAGTGTAGAAGAAAGCCAAACACTGAAGAAGGGAGGGATACTGCAGAGAAGCAAGTAAGCAAGTGGGGCAACAGAGAAGGGAGGGAAGCAGATGGGACAGCAGAGATGGGAGAGAAGCAGACGCAGGGGGTGGGGGGGAAGAAGCACACAGAGCAGTGGAGAAGGAAGGGAAGCAGGTGGGGCTGTGAAGGTGGGAAGTAGGCGGAGCAGCGGAGATAGGAGAGAAGCAGGTGGGGCAGCAGGAAATGGGAGGGAATCTTCCTGCAATGGGCCTCTAGTTATAAAATATTAGCAAATCAAGTTCAGCAGTATTTCAAAAACAAAAGGGCAAACAGAATAATTTCAGAAATCTTAGGCTGGCTTTACATCAGCAAATCTATCCGAGGAATTCCCAAGTTAAAAAAATCAAATGAGGTTGCATCTCAATGAATGCAGAAAATCTTTCAAATAAAAGGCATCACTTATTCATGATTTAAAAAATAAAACCAACCAACTGTTAGCCAACTGGGAATACAGGGGGATTTCCTATTCTGGTAAACAGCACCTACTGCAAATCCCACAAAGAGCACGTCAAAACGTACTATGAGGTAGCTGTAGAAGAGGGACAGAGGCATTCATATCAAAGCTGGAAGTAAGGCTGATGCCCACAATAACCTCTGATAGTGGATCCGGTAAGTCCCAGTGAACGTGGCCAAAGATGAAAAAGAAATAAAAGGTCTAAGAACAGGAAGGAAGGAAACAAATGCATCATTATTTCAGCTCACCAGGTGTCTGCATAGGTAATCCAAAAGATTCTACAACCTATTGCAACTGAGAGGACAACATGGTGCTGGTTCAGATAAAAATAAAAATTAAAAAACTGGTCAGTGAAATGTACTGAAAAGCTTAGAAACAGACTCAAATACAAACGGAGCCTCGGAAGACAATGAAAAACATAGAACCAATCTGAGAAATAATGGACTACCTAAAAAATGGCGTTGGAAAGGAAACAGCCCTCTCTCTAAGAAAATTAAAATCAGATCTCTACTCACGTAAGAATGTACATTTCAGATCTTTGAAACATTTTTAAAAAATTGAGAAAATATTTCATGATTCAGGGTAAAGAGGAATTTCTCAAGTGTGAAACAGTAAGTAAAAATCAAAAGACTTGACTATATATCAAAATTTAAGTAACTCTATACACAAAATTGAGAGACAAATGAAAAAGAGAAGACACTTGCAATATGTTTAAGAAAGGATTGGTAGCCAAATATATCAAGAATGCCTACAAATCAATAGATTAAAAAAAAAAAAGAGAGAATCCAGATATCCACCCAAACCACTCTGCTCAATTAATATTTGACACAGGAGGCATGAACATACAATGGAGTCAAGACAGTCTCTTCAATAAATGGTGTTGGGAAAATTGGACAGATACATGCAAAACAATGAAACTAGACCACCAACTTACACCAAATACAAAAATAAACTCAAAATGGATACAGGACTTAAACATTAGACGGGAAACCATAAAAATACTAAAGGACTCCACAGGCAGCACAATCTCAGACATATGCCGAAGGAACTTCTTCACTGATACTGCTCCAAGGGCAATGGAAGCTAAAGAAAAAAATAAACAAATGGGACTATATCAACAAAACAACAAGAAAGCCCACTGTATGGGAGAACATATTTGCAAATGTTAGCACTGATAAAGGTTTAATCCCCAACATCTACAGCCAACTTATACAACTTAATAAAAGGAAGATAAATGATCCAATAAAAAAATGGGCAACGGACCTAAATAGAACCTTTTCAAAAGATGACAGAAGGAAGGCCAAGAGACACATGAAAACATGTTCAAAGTCACTAATTATCCAAGAGATGCAAATCAAAATGACAATGCGATACCATCTAACACCTGTCAGAATGGCAATCATCAACAAATCAACAAATGACAAGTGTTGGTGAGGATGCAGAGAACAAGGAACCCTTGTGCACTGTTGGTGGGAATGCAGACTGGTGCAACCACTGTGGAGAACAGTATGGAGTTTCCTCAAAAAACTAAAAATGGAACTCCCATTTGATCCAGCAATCCCACTCTTAGGAATATATCCTAAGAAATTAGAAACACCAATCAGAAAGGATTTATGCACCCCTATGTTCATAGCAGCACAATTTACAATAGCTACAATTTGGAAACAGCCTAGTTGCCCGTCAGCAGATGAGTGGATCAGAAAACTATGGTACATCTACACAATGGAATTCTATGCTGCCATAAAAAAGAAGGAATTCTTACCATTTGCAGCAACCTGGATGGAACTGGAGAGCCTTATGCTAAGTGAAATAAGCTAGTCAACAAAGGAGAAACACCACATGATCTCACTCGTTTGTGGATAATAAAGAACATTATAAACTGATGAACAAAAGGATAGATACAGAGGCAGTAAAACATCAAAAAGACTGTCAAATTACAGCAGGAAGGTGAAGGAGAGGTGGGGTAGATAAGAGATCAACCAAAGGACTTGTAAGCATGCATATAAGCATAACCAATAAACACAAGACACTGGGGGGTTAGGTAATGCCTGGAAGGGGGGAGGGGGCAATGGGAAGATATATATACATGTAACACATTAATACGTAAGTTGTAAGGATATAAAATAAAACCCTAAAAAAAACAACAAAAAAATATGAATTGGCTCTTCAAAGGTAATGAACTATGAGTAGCAAATACACACGAAAAGATACTCACCTTCTCCAATATCAGACAACTACAAATCAAAGCAATACTGAGATACAATTCCACACTTATAGGACTGGCAATACATCTGTGTGTGTGTGTGTGTGTGTGTGTGTGTGTGTGTGTGTGTGTGTTGATTTCAGAGAGGAATGGAGAGGAAGAGATAAAAACATCAATAATGAGAGAGAATCATCGATTGGCTACTTCCTGCACGCCCCCTCCTGGGAACTGAGTGTTAGCAATGACTTAGGGAAACAGGAACTCATGTACTCCTCATAGGAATATAGTTTATATCACCTCCACAATCTTGCGGGAGAATCCAAGATGGCGGCATAGGTAAACACCTACACTGCTGCCTCGCACAACAATTTCAAAACTACAACTAAAAGACAGAACGGACATAATCCAGAACCACAGGAAAGCTGGCCGAGTGTAAGTTCTACAGCTAGAAGGAAAGAGAGGGGCTCACAGAAACCCAGAGGAGCTGCAAAAAGCTGAGGTACGGAGACGCGCGCCCTGAGAGAGTGGGTGCCCAAGTACCTGGCTGGCTTTCTCTGGCGGGAGGGAAACAGAGACTCCCAACGGTACTGAACCCCTTATCTTATGACACTAAACCCCAGATCCAGCCGAAACTCATACGGGGGGAGTTTGGACTGTGAAAAGGGAGAGGTGCACGGAAATTTAGGGGCGTCGCAAAAGATCAGCGGACTGGTGGTGCGCATGGCGCTGCGCGGAGGACAGATTGCTGATTGTGCTGCTGGCTTTCGCGAGTGGGCGGGAGACAGACCCTCCCAACTGTGCCACTTCTGACTCCACTAGGCCCCTGTTTCGGGCAAAACCCTGGAGACCTAGACTCGTGTGGTCCTGGAGCGCAGGGGAGCCGGAAAGGCAGCGGTTAGAGGCACCGCGGGCACAAGCACACAAGGACCGCTCCAGCCATTACCCAGTCATGTGAGACTCAGAGGCCGTGGAGGGCGGGGCCGACTGGAAGGCAAGGCGGTCCCTTAAGCCCTGAGACTCCACCCCTCCCAAGCTCAACAGAGAGGCTTTTTCGGTTTTGCAAGTCTGTTATCATAAGGCTGAATTCAACAGAGAAGTTTCCCCAGCATAGTGAAAATGCCGAGACAAGGGAAGGGATCACAAACAAAAGAAATTGAGGAAAAAAAACGACTGAATATAGAGTTCAAAACCACGCTTGTAAGGTTTTTCAAGAATATGCTAGAAAAGTTGGAAAACTTAGCGAGAGCCAAGAGGAGATGAAAAAGGACCAACTAGAGATGCAAAAGAGCCAACTAAGAGATGGAAAAGGTCCAACTAAAGATGATAAAGGACCAAATAGAAATTAAACATACACTGACTGAAATAAAAAATATTATAGAGTCCTAACAGCAGACTAGAGAAAGGCAAGAATCAAGTCAAAAATTTGAAATATAAAGAAGCAGAAAACACTCAACTGGAAAAGCAAGAAGAGAAAAGAATCCAAAAATGTGAACATAATGTAAGGAGACTCTGGGACAGCTAAAAGCATACCAACATCAGAATTGTGGGGGTGCCAGAAGAAGAGAGAGAGCAAGATCCTGAAAACCTATTTAAAGAAATAATGACTGAAAACTTCCCACATCTGGTGAAAGAAATAGACTTACAAGTCCAAGAAGCACACAGAACCCCATATAAAAGGAATCCAAAGAGGACCACACCAAGACACATCATAATTAAAATACCAAGAGCAAAAGACAAAGAGAGAATATTAAAAGCAGCAAGAGAAAAACAGTTCATTACCTACAAGGGAGCACCCATACGACTGTCAGCTGATTTCTCAACAGAAACGATGCAGGCCAGATGGGAGTGGCAAAAAATATTCAACGTAATGAATAGCAAGAACCTACAACCAAGAATAATCTATCCAGCAAAGCTAACATTCAGAATTGAAGGGCAGATAAAGAGCTTCACAGATAAGAAAAAGCTAAAGGAGTTCATCAACTCCAAACCAGTATTGTATGAAATGCTGAAAGGTACTCTTTTAGAAGAGGAAGAAGAAAAGGGTAACAGCCAAAAAATTATGAACAACAAATACATATCTATCAACAAGTGAATCTAAAAATTAAGTGAATTAAAAATTTGATCAACAGAATAAACTGGTGAATATAATAGAATCAGGAGCACAGAAAGGGAGTGGACTGATAATTCTCAGGGGGAAAGGGGTGAGGGGTGTACAGGGAGAGACAGGACAAAAATCATACACCTATGGAGGAGATCAATGGGAGGGAGCTAAGGGCAGAGGGAGGGGTGGGAGCTGGGTGGAGGGGTGCTATGGAGGGAAAAAAAGAGAAACAAATGTAATAATCTGAATAATAAAGATTTAATTTAAAAAAAAAGGCAATCTGGCAATACTTAGTACGTTTCTGATGTAAAAGCCCAGTAACTTCACTTATAGGTTTGGGGAGATATGTGCAGGAGTCTTCACTACACACCAGTTATGTGGGAAAATACTGGCATTGACAGATAAATGCATAAACTATGCTATATTCATTCATACAATAGAATACCATACAGCAGTTAAAACCATGAGCTGGATCTTTACTATCAAAATAGATGGGCCTACCCTAGCCAGTTTGGCTAATGGATAGATTGTCAGCCTTCGGACTAAAGGGTCCCAGGTTCAATTCCAGTCCAGGGCACATGCCCTGGTTGTGGTCTCAATCCCCAACAGGGGTGTGCAGGAGGTAGCCAGTCAATGATTCTCTCTCATCATTGATGTTTTAGCTCTCTCTCTCCATTCCTCTCTAAAATACACACACACACACACACACACACACTAGAGGCCCACATGCATGGGAGCGGGGGAGGGGGGTGTCCCTCAGTCCAGCCTGCAACCTCTCCAATCTGGGAGCCCTCAAGGGATGCCCTACTGCCTGTTTAGGCCCAATTCCACTGGGATCGGGCCTAAACGGGCAGTAGACATCCCTCTCACAATCCAGGAATGCTGGCTCCCAACCACTCACCTACCTGCCTGACTGATTGCCCCTAACCACTCCACTGCCAACCTGATCAATGCCTAACTGTTCCCCTGCTGGCCCAATTGCCCCTAACTGCACTCCCCTGCAGGCCTGATCACCCCCAACTGCCCTCCCTTGCAGGCCAGGGTGTTCCCCAACTGTCCTCCCCTCCCTGCAGACCTGGGTGTCCCCCAACAGTCCTCCCCCGCAGACCTCGTCATCCCCAATTGTCCTTCTCTGCCAGCCTGGTCGCCCCCAACTGCCCTCCCCTGCAGGCCTCATCATCCCCAACTGTCCTCCCCTGCTGGCCTGATTGCCCACAACTGCCCTCCCCTGATGGCCATCTTGTGGTGACCATCTTGTGTCCAAATGGGGGCAGCCATCTTTGACCACATGGGGGCAGCCATCTTGTGTGTTGGAGTGATGGTCAATTTGCATATTACCCCTTTATTTTATATATGGTATAAAATAGATGGACCCTGAAAATAACAATAACAATGCCTAAAATAAAGCAATTTATGAAAGGAATTTAAAGAAAATTCTATCCAGCCAGAATAATAATATGTGTTATTTTATCCTACTGTTACTTAGGTGATCATATTATAATTGTCTGTGTCAATAAATTATATAAAACAAGACGACTTGTTTTTCTGGATACCCAGGAAATCAGTAAAAGCATAAAACATGACTGGGTTCACACAAAGTTCATGACAGCGATCACCTCGGGGAACGAAGGGGAACCACAGTAAAGAAGGAAATAGATCACTCCATGGGAATACTTTCTCTTTAAGAAAAAGAAAGATGGGTAGCAAATATGACAATAAGCAGCCCTCTATTAACTCTGGGTAGCAGGCACATAGGGGTTTACTGTTGTATCCCTTGTACTTTTCTGCCTATTTTTCCCGTTTTTAAAAATCAAAATAATTTTCTAAAAATCCAACAAAGGCAGCTGAGAGCTGAAGGTAGTTAAACGTGATCCTGAAGCACGGGGTGAGGGGGTGACGATAAGGATGGGGTCAGTTCCTGACAACGATGAACGCAACCTGCCAACACGGGCCTCGGAGCACGCGGAGACCCCCACCCAGCACCTCGGTGAGCGGCACAGGCGGCCCCATCGGACCCCATGCAGACGTCACGCGGGTCTTCTGAAGTCACTCCTTCGTCGTGGAAACAGTCACCTTCTCAGCTTTCGCCCCCACCAGTCCACACCCTGGGATTTTCCCACAGGGGAATCCGACTCCAGCCTGACAAGCTGTGCCTGATGTTACGGGCACGCTCCGGGGCTGCTGTATTCTTAGGAAGCAAGCCGTGCCCGGAAGCCCAGCCTCTGTCGCTTTTACTTCTGGACAAGTAGCTCCTGGTTATATTTAAAGTCAAGCCATCCCGGGGCACACGGGGCAAGCCGTGTGGCTCTGCCCCCGCCTTCCTCTCTGAGCAAGCAGCAGCACGCCCCGGCAGGTGTCCCCGGAGAAAGAGAAGCCCGCCCGCCTGTCCCGTGATCACCGGCAGCGGGTGCTCTGTGTTCCTCACAGTCGTCCCCAGCTGCCTCTGAAGCCATGCGGTCACACTGCGCGGCATCAGATCACAAGAAGCCGAGCAGGAGGTCACACCGCTGGGTCTGCTCTAGCTCCGTGTGCCCCGTGTGCCAAACCCAAAGCAATGCTGTATTCCCCTTGTAAAAGTCTCCGCGTCCGCTTCCTTCAAATCAGTGGTTCTCAACCCGTGGGTCGCGACCCCTTTGGGGGTCGAACGACCCTTTCACAGGGGTCGCCTAAGACCATCGGAAAATGCACGTATTTAGATCACGATGCATAACCGTAGCAAAATTTCATGGTTGGGGGTCACCATCACATGAGGAACTGTATGCAAGGGTCGCGGCCTTAGGAAGGTTGAGAACCACTGCTCCAAATCTTTATCTAAAGAGCAAAGACCATCGGCATCACACATCCCATGCCTTTTCCCTCCAGCCTGTGGGACAAGGAACAAGTCCACGGCAGCGCGTTCTTTAGGGAGGCGAACCAATCACCAGTGCACGTACCAACCCTTAGGGGATCTGATTTTTTTTAAATATATTTTATTGATTTTTTTTTTTTTTACAGAGAGGAAGGGAGAGGGATAGAGAGTAAGAAACACTGAAGAGAGAGAGACATCGATCAGCCGCCTCCTGCATGCCCCCCCTGGGTATGTGCCCGCAACCAAGATCCATGCCTTTGACCGGAATCGAACCTGGGACCTTTCAGTCCGCAGACCAATGCTCTATCCACTGAGCCAAACCGGTTTCGGTGGGGATCTGATTATTATGAAAAGTCATGTGAGACCCTTGGGGGGGTTGGGGGTGCTTAGATGGCTCTCTCCTCTCCAAGGCTGTCTCCCTACCATTGACGTCCTACCCATTCCTTCCCTACCCTACTCTCAAGTGACAGCTTAACGGGCAGACAGCCAGGTGGTGGGACAGAGCACAGTCTCCAGGATGCCAGGCACAGGTGCATGCAGACTCGCAGACTCTGCGGGAAAGACAGTGTCCTGAGGCCCGGCTACCTAGTTCCCCAAAAGCTGCGCTCTGGAAGGCGGACGTCCTCCGAGCCTGAGCTCAGCAGGCGTGGCGTGTTACCCTGTGACTCCATGTCAAACAGGGCGCTCCCCGGGGCCAAACCCACGCCGACCGATGCCATCGGCAGCTGTGAAGTCTCTCAGGAAACAGAACATCATGAAAAGTCCTAAGTCATGTGAATGGAAAACCCACCCGCAGTTTGTCGGGGTTCTGGTTTCTGATCTTATTACTGCCACTTTATGAAGTTGTTTTGTTTTTTAAGTCAGTGTGGGGGGTGGGGGAGGAAAAGTACACAAAGCTAAAGATCTACAGCTTTAGACTATCTAAACATGTCATTCAAAATAGCAAAAGCGCCCAGGCCAGTGTGCTCAGTGGTTAGAGCGTCTGCCCACTCACCCGAGGGATCATGGATTCGATTCCCAGTCAAGGGCACATACCTGAGTTTTGGGTTCCCTCCCTGCCTCCGGTCAGGCCCCATGCGGGAGGCAACCAATCCATGTGTTTCTTTCACGTTGATGTTTCTCTCTCCTCTCTCTCTCTCTTTCTCTCTCTCTCTCTCTCTCTCTCTCCCCTCTTCCCTCCCTCCCACTTTCTTTGAAAAGCAATGGGAAAAAATTGCCTCTGGTGAGGATTTTAAAAACGAATACATAATAAATAGCAACAGGAAGAAGAGAGAAAAAAATAGAAAAAATTTTCAGAAAATGGTGTTATTTAGAAGTACTAATAAAAGTTGTCTTTAACCAATTAAAACCAAAATTGAAAAAAATAAGGGCAGAAATAGACAATTAGGACAAAAGAAAATGCAACTGGTAAATAAATTTGTGGGGTTCATGTCCAAGTGAATTAAGTCATCCAAAGAAATGCAAACTCAAACATGAAGAAACAATAGGATGGCTACTGAATTTTTTAAAAGATGTAAAATTATTAATACACTAGTAGCCCTGCACACGTGCACCAGTAGCTCTCCTGTAGCTCCCTCAGCCCCGCGCCCCCCCCCCCCCGCATAGTTTGCTGCCCTGCTCCCTCCTGTAGCTCTCCACCACCCACTTGTAGCTCGCTGCCCCACCCTCCTGCTGATCCGTGATCCCGTCATTACTCGGTCAGCCATTATGCTTCATGGCGTAACGACTATTTGCATATTATATCTTTATTTTATAGATACTGCTGCAAAGATGGTAACATAATGGTACACCTCTTTTAGAAAGCAGTTTAAGCCCTGACCAGTTTGTCTCAGTGGCTAGAGCATCGGCCGGCGGACTGAGGAGTCCAGGGTTCAATTCTGGTCAAGGCCATGTACCTTGGTTGTGGGCACATCCCCAGTAAGGGTGTGCAGGAGGCAGCTGATCAATGTTTCTCTCCCATCGATGTTTCTAACTCTCTAACCTTCTCCCTTCCTCTCTGTAAAAAAATCAATAAAATATATATTTTTTTAAAAAGAAAGAAAGCAGTTTAACCAAATGTTTCAAATATTTTGGCAGCCTCACTTCTAGAAATGTATCCTAAAAGTCAAAAAAGGAAATGTCTATGCACACATATGTCCAGCAGAGTTATTTATATCAATACACATGCAAAAGAACCACATACCTTAGGTCAAGTATGGTATTATAGCCTTTAGAAATTAGAATTATAAAGTTGATACTGTACTAGTAAAGTGAATAAAAAAACACCAGGTTACTTTGCTATTCATTCAGTAAGTCATTTATTACACATCTTCTCTAATAGTATCATATCATCTTGTGCACTAAGGTTAGTACATATGTACAAGTTTTTTGACAAATCCTGAGTTTTACAGACTGTGAACTATTACGCACATATAAAGTATTATTATAATTAACGTCTTGGTTGTTCATTGAGACACCATGTATTTCTAAATAACTCTAAAACCTTGCTTTAATCCCATATCCTCTTTCTTCTTTCATTATTAAAACATCGAGCCCCTCCCCCTGACATGCTACCCCTGTCCCAACAACTGTGGATGAAAAGATGAAAGAGACAAACTTCCCACTGTCACAGAGATCCGAATCCAGTAGGGAAGACAGATAAATGTGAAAAAAAAATCACCATACAGCTCTGTGTTGGAATGTAAAGGTATAGAAACATGAGGGGCCCTGATGGGGCAACTGACAAATATCTGTGAATTATTATATTCAAGGGACCGAAAGCTAATCCAGGAATTCTTAGAATCGTGTATTTCTTTGTGGAGCTGTAGAAGCCCACCGGCCCAGCACATGGGCCTGAATCTGAACCGCCCCCAGCTCTGCACCCGTGGGCCAGCTGCCAAGTTTAACCTGAGCCTCAGTTCTTCGCTGAACAAAATGCTGAGCGACAGTTCTGCATAGTCACTTACCTACCAATAGTGCTGTAGATGAAAAAGCACCATCTCTGTTCCAGGGGGCTCACAGCCAGAGGGCTCATTACAATTACTAGAAGTATTTCACACAGAGAATGGTGTGCTGTGGGGCTCTGGGCATTAGGAAAGACCTCTCTCCCTGAGATCATGAACTTCCAGTCACATCTGAGAGCTGAGAGGAATAAGGAACACATAAGCCTGGCCCCAGAGCGGACAGCCAGATGTTAACGGTGAAACCCGCCAAAAAGCCAGTAAGAAGCAAAATGCAATGAATGGGCTCTACCGACTCTCCCACGACATTTCCTCAGAGGTCAGGGTCAGGGCAGTGGGGGAGGCCTGACAGCATATTCACCAACATGTGTCCAGGATGCGGGTCCAGTCGGACTGAATGTCACCCGCAGACACACACTGCCCTGGAGGTCAGCAACCAAACACGATGCCCATCCTCACCAGGGCAACCCCTGGGCTGGGTGTGCTCATCGACGCAGGACTGCATGGAAGAGAGAGGCGTGCCGTGCTCAGGGGGGCGACTCTGTGAAGCCGCTGGCCTGACGTGAGGAGGGAACCACGCATGTCAAAACGGCCCTCCGGCCACGCGGTGGACATACCTGGAATCAGCTCTGCAATCACTGGTGTGTCGTTCCTAATCTAGAAGATTTTACATCCCAATTACGAGCCCCACCGGGTGACAATGCAGTGTAAAAACAGGAATACCCCACCCAGGAACAACAAGCAGCAGCTGGCGATCGTGGAAGGGGGTACAGGCGTTGGAGATCATGTTTGAAAGACATTCTTCCAGAGATGGAAGACGCGGACAACACCTTACCATGCGAGCAGTCAGCAGCTGTGCATCGCTACAGGGCGCCTAGGACCAAACCAGAGAGGGTCGGACCGGCATCGCCGCCATTTGTCCACCATCCACATAAGGAACTGTTTGACATTGAAACTGGGACGCAAAGCTATCGGACACTGAAATGGGACTCAATCATTTTTCTTTTGCTCTGGTGGCTTTATTTCTAGCGTACAGGGGCAAGATGTTTTTAATGACAAGAATCAGACGCAGAGGCAAAGAAGCAATGAACAGACTGTCGCGCTACAGTGGGAAGGCAGGGGAGATTGTGGGTGAGGGGAGATCAACCCAATGACTTGTATGCATGTGTGTAGGCATAGCCAGTAGATACAGGGCAATGGAGGGGGAGAGATGGGGGGGAGACAGGTGAAGGCATGTACTGGGAGGTGGGGAGGACAATAGGGAAAAAATAAAAATAAAATAAATTTTTTTTAAAAAAGTAGTTCCGGAAAAAAAAAAAACAGACAGACATTCTTAACGACACGGAATCAGGCTCATGGTAAAATGCCACACAGAAACAGCCCCCACACTCTCTCTCTGGACCTCCTTCCAATCAGCCTGTGACTACACTGGCCAGGGACCGGCCCTATGAGAGTCCCCCGTGACCTCTAGGCTGCCCAGCCAGCGGGCCTTCTCCCTCCCTGAACAAGAGTGGCGTGGACCCCTCAGTCAGCCTCTGCCCTCTCCCCACTTCCTCCCTTTGGCTGAGAGGTCACTCCTGACCTCACCACGGACCCGTTCTCAGTCTCCCTCGGGCTCTCGCCTCTCTTGCTGATCTCTACGTGTTGACCTTTCCGGGGGCTGGCCTGGTCCTGGGGCCCGTGTCCTGGGGATCTCATTCAGTCCCGTTCTTTGATGTCCACCGAGGCGGTGCCCACGTGGAGGTCTCAGGCCTGCACCTCCTTTCTGAACTCTGCATTTCCATGTCCAACTGCCTCCCCATAGAGATCGAACAGGCTCTCAGAGTCAGCTCCTGTGAATCCTCCCCCTCACCCCCCAACCCCACACTCCACAGCCCGCTCCTCCTGGCATCCACTGCCTGGCAGCGCCCCGCCGTTCCCCCAGGTGCTCACCCGGGGTGTGAGGCTGCTAGGGCTGCTGTGACCAAGCACCCCCCACGCCTGGTGGCTTCCAGAGCAGGAGGTCTAGTCTCCCAGTCCCGGGTCTGCAGAGGCCTGACATGGAGGTGTCGGAGGGCCTGGCCCTTCCTCTCTCCCGCGTCCCACAGCCGCAGGCCGTCCCTGGCTTCCGAAGCTGCTCTCCCCGGGGTCTGTGACCAGACACCCCTATTCCTCTACAGCAGTGGTTCTCAACCTTCCTCATGCTGCGACCCTTTAAGACAGCTCCTCATGTGGTGGTGACTCCCAACCATGAAATTCTTTCCGTTGCTACTTCATAGCTGTAACTTTGCTACTGTTATGAACTGTAATGTAAATATCTGATAGGCAGGGTGTATTTTCATTGTTACAAATTGAACATAATTAAAGCATAGGGATGAATCACAAAAACAATATGTAATTATATATTGTGAAATATTTATTTCTAATGACAAATAAATGAAATTTTGTCTTGAATCGTGGTGTAGCGTGGGTAACAGTCTTCATATGACAACAGTAAACTACATTGTTACACTTTGCTACACCGAGGAGCAGTGTGTTGGTTCTTAAGACCATGGGAAATAGGTGTTTTCCAATAGTCTTAGACGACCCCTGTGAAAGGGTCGTTCGACCCCCAAAGGGGTAGTGACCCACAGGTTGAGAACCACTGCTCTACAGACACCAGTCATGTGGATTAGCACCCCTTCCCTCCAGTATGACTTCTTCTCAACCAACTCCATTGGCAACTACCCTCATTCTAAAGAAGGTGCTATTCTGGGGCCCTAGGGACTGAGACGCCAGCATGTAAACTGAACTGTGGGCAGTCGTATCTCAACCCATAACACCAAGTTATCACCATATTTGACTCTTTTTCTCTCTTAGGCCACACGCCCACTGCATCACCGAATCCTCTTGGCTCTACCTTTAAAAATATCCTGACTCACAGATAAAAAAAGCTAAAGGAGTTCATCAGCACCAAACCAGTATCATATGAGATGCTGAAAGGTACTCTTTAAGAAGAGGAAGAAGAAGAAAAAGGTAAAGATAAAAATTATGAACAACAAATACATAACTATCAACAAGTGAACCTAAAAATCAGGTGAATAAAAAATCTGATGAACAGAATAAACTGGTGAATATCAAAGAATCAGGGGCATAGAAGGGGAGTGGACTGACAATTCTCAGGGGGAAAGGAGTGAGGGGGTGTGTAGGAAGAGACTGGACAAAAGTCATACCCTTATGGATGAGGACAAAGGGCAGAGGGAGGGGTGAGAGCCAGGTGGAGGGGAGCTATGGGGGGAAAAAGAGGAACAAATGTAATAATCTGAACAATAAAGATTTATTAAATAAAAAATAAAAATAAAAATATCCTGACTTTAACCATGTCTAACCACCTCCCCTCAAACCTCACTCCTGGCCACTCTGTCCCCCGGGGTCAGCCCATTCTCACCAGCAGCCAGAGGGGGTATTGAGCACCAAAGGCAGGTCACATCACTCCTCTACTCGAAACCTCAGAGGTGCCCGCTCGCTCAGGGGAATGCCCAGCCCTTTTTTCCACAGCCTGCAGGTCTCTGCCACCCCTTCCCCGTCACATCCTAGCCCCTCTCAAACACCATCCCCCATCACACTGCCTTCCTTGCTGGTCCCTGGGCACAGCACATCTGCCGGGCCCTTGCCTGGCTGTTTGCTCCCACATATTCCCAGGGGAACACTGCCTTCCACATCACTCAGCCTCCCCTGCAACGTTAGCACCAGCAATCTGTGAGCCTCAATTCCCTTACTCTACCTTACTTTTATTATTATTATTTAAATATATTTTATTGATTTTTCACAGAGAGGAAGGGAGAGGGACAGAAAGTCAGAAACATCGATGAGAGAGAGACATCGATCAGTCGCCTCCCGCACACTCCACACTGGGGACATGCCCACAACCAAGGTACATACCCTTGACCGGAATCGAACCTGGGACCTTTCAGTCCGCAGGCCGAAGCTCTGTCCACTGAGCCAAACCGGTCTCGGCACTCTACCTTACTTTTCTTCGCAGCACTTATTCCTACCTAACATTATGTTATACTAGAGGCCCGGTGCATGAAACTCTTGCACAGGGGTGTAGGGATGTCCTTCAGCCCAGCCTGCTCACTCTCAAATCTGGGACTCCTTGAGAAATGTCCGACTGCCCCTTTAGGCCCGATCCAAGTAGGATCAGTGCTAAATAGGCAGTCAGACATCCCTCTCACAATCCAGAACTGCTGGCTCCCAACTGCTCACCTGCCTGCCTTCCTGATTGCCCCTAACCACTTCTGCCTGCCAGCCTGATCACCCCCTAACCCCTCCCCTGCCAGCCTGATTGATGCCTAACTACTCTCCTGCCAATCTGTTTGCCCCTAACTGCCTTACCCTGTGGGCCTGGTCATTCCAACTGCCATCCCCTGCAGGCCTAGTCCCCCCAACTTTCCTCCTCTGCCAGCCTGGTCACCCCTAACTGCCCTCCCCTGCAGGCTTGATCACCCACAACTGCCCTTCCTTGCAGGCCTGGTTCCTGCCAACTGCCCTCCCCTACTGGCCATCTTGTGGTGACCATCTTGTGACCACATGGGGGCAGTCATCTTGTGTGTTGGAGTGATAGTCAATCTGCATATTACTCTTTTATTAGATAGGATAGAGGCCTGGTACATGGGTAGGGGACAGCTGGTTTGCCCTGAAGGGTGTCCTGGATCAGGGTGGGTGTTCCCTTAGGGCATGGGGTGGCCTGGGGGAGGGGCCTGTGGTAGTTTGAAGGCTGGCCATGCCGGCCCAGCAACCCAAGCGGAGGCCCTGGTATCTGGGATTTATTTATCTTCTACAATTGAAAGTTTGTAGCCTAGAGTGGAGCCAAGCCTCCTGCTCGCACAGCCATTGAAACTTTGTTGCCTGAAGTGGAGGCCTGGGATTTGTGGAAAGCTTGACTTCCTCCATCGCCAGGGGCCACCCAAGCCTCTCTCCTGCTCTCTCTGTGGCTGTAGCCATCTTGGTTGGGTTAATTTGCATACTTGCTCTGATTGGCTGGTGGGCGTGGCTTGTGAGTATAGCAGAGATGTGGTCAATTTGCATATTACTCTTTTATTAGATAGGATATTTATCTTCTCATTGTCTGTTTCTCCCACTAAAATTTCAGTTCCACAGGAGAGAGATGATGTGGGTCACTGCTTTTTCCCTGGGACCTAGAATGTCTAGCTCACAGAAGATAATCAATAAATGAGTGTTGAATAAATACATGACTGAAGACTAGAAGAAAAATACACTTAAATGCTAATGTGAGTTATTCACCTGTGAGTGATGAAATTACACACGTTATTCAATTTTTTGGTTTATGCCATATTATACTTTCCATGCTTTTCTAAAATGGCCTGTTATTACTCCGACAGTATGGCAAAAAATCAACACTTTTTTTTTTTAAAGATAGGTTAATAAACTCACTTAAAGTCTAGTTTAAACATACTTAAATTTTTAAGGGCTGTAATTCCTACAATGTAAACAAAATGTGAGGCAGAGTACCAAGCATGAGATTTTATGATAACTGTACTAACCAGGAACTTACATTGTCTTTACTCTGAAACTTATTCTTCGCGCACTGTGATTGGATAATGCGTCTAGCACTTTTATTACCATGTTCCGTGTGTCTGAAAAGCTGGCTTCTTCCATTTGCATCGACCAAAAATGTTAAACAAGAGAAGCTCTTGCAAAAATCACAGCCATGAAAACAAACTTCATAAGGCCGAAACAAATGCCAACTTGAGAACCGAGCCTCTGAAACTCGGATTAGAACAAAGGGAAAGAGAAGACGACAACTCTGCTTTTTTAAACTTTATTTTGATTAGGGAGTGTCACCTAGTGGTAAAGAAAGCACTTAAGCCAGGCAGCCCAAACCCAAGCCCCAGCTCAGACACTGACCAGCTGTGTGCCCTCCGATATATTTCTATGACCTTTTTTTTGCATCTCAGTTTTCCCATCTGTAAAATAGGACCTATATTTAAACACACACACACACACACACACACACACACACAGAGGGCTTCTGTCTGGATTAAATGAATACTATATGCAAAGCACTTAGGACAGTGCCCGGTTCAGAATAGCCCTACACAGGTGTCAGCTATTATTATTACCCCGTGCCCCACATCCACCCCACATCCATCCCACACATGCCTTACAGTAGCATTTAAGGAAGCTTCTGAGAAGCAGGTCCCAGCTATATCTGGGCTAGAATTTTATTTCTACCACTGGAATTTCACATGGGCCTAAAATTGAATCAAACATCATACGCTGCCTTTTTTTTTTTTTCGTTCTTTCTTTCCCACACTCCGTCACCCAGAGGAAAGCCGGGGTGGGTGGCAACCCAGGGACAGGGAGCCTCATTAAATTAAAACAAAATATTGTGTGAAACTGTTCTCACGCTCCAGACTCCTATTCCCAAACTAATTCTCTTAACTGGACGAAGAAGAATAGCCACGGGAGTGAGACGGGGCCTTTCAAAATTAGCCTCTGGTTTATTTTGACAGCATTCCTTAAGGTAAACGCAGAGTATTGTGTGGCCAGGGATGGGAATACCCTGGAAGACAGATGCTCGAAGCCGTGCCAAACCCTTTCCCTGCAAAAATAAAAACGCTTGCAAATGTCCCTGCAGCCTGAGCCTCCCTCACTGTGGGGCACAAACCTCTGACTGGCTGCGGGCATGGACCCAGCTACAGAGACCGTACTAATTAGGCTTTCACCCCCAAAAAGGGGCAACAGTGGAAGTCTCCCTGTGAAACGCAAGGTCATTCTTCTAAATGGAAGTTGTCAGGCGGATGATGCTAATGGCCCTCCGCTCTCTGATTGAGGCGGGATATGATATGACCGTTTTCAGAACTGAAGCTGAAACAGAACCATGGATGTCCAGGGCTCCTCAGAAAGCACTGGAAGGAACAAGGGACGCTCTGTTTTCAAAACATTGATAGATGAAATGAAAACCAGTGAAATGGCGTTTCTCATTTCCGACAGCCTTCTGAACGGAGAAATTATTCCAGTAATATCGTGACTGTAGAATGCTCCTCTGTCCCTCTACTGGGCCTACCTCCCATCTGCATTTAAATGTTTTACTTCATTGATCTCTGAGATCTCTTCCATAATGTCTGATCATCTCAAAAGTAACAACTGGCCGAAACCGGTTTGGCTCAGTGGATAGAGCGTCAGCCTGTGGACTGAAAGGTCCCAGGTTCGATTCCGGTCAAGGGCATGTACCTTGGTTGCAGGTACATCCCCAGTAGAGAATGTGCAGGAGGCAGCTGATCAATGTCTCTCTCTCATCGATGTTTCTGACTCTCTATCCCTCTCCCTTCCTTCTATAAAAGATCAATAAAATATTTTTAAAAAAACTGTATAGTCAGTAAACAAAGAACGTTAAATAATTATTAAGATCAGAAATTAACAAGAATTATTTTACCGCTAGAAAGTATCAGCTTTAAAAATAAATTAACTATTTTTGTCTACAACACGATGCCAAACTTGTTAAATAATGGATGATGGTAACAGTGTCATTAGTCCCAAATTCTTAATGTGTTCATGTTTTCCAAGAAAACAAACGCTTGTAAAAGTGTTTAGAGGTCCAATCCAAATAATCCTTTTTACCATTCAAAATATGCCAGGAGTAACTGACTTATTATAATAGTAATTGTATTTGTCTCTGTTTTCTGAAAAAGCAGACCTGCTAAATTTTCTGCTAATAAATTCTGGAAAAAAAAACATTAATTAAGAAAAATAAAAAGTAATAAGAAAATTTTACACAATGATTCTGAAAGTAGATTGTTATTTTAATAAAGCCAGGAATAAAAAGAAAACATAATCACAAATCTCTCATAGCTGCCTGTTTAACAGATTGTGCAGTAATTTACTGTCAAGCCACAACCCGTGAAGGCCATATATTCCTAGTACCCATTTTGGTATTTGTCTTAGATTTCTTCCCATTATTTGTCATCAGCAGCTCAAACCACGATCCAGGGCAGACTTCTGCGGGTTTCGAATGAGGAACAACAACAATAACAACAATAAAAATGACTAGTGTGGTTCTGGTTATGTCTAAAGATGTCCTCAAACAATCCTCCCCTCTCCCCCACCCCCGCCATCAGTACATGCTCTCCTGCCATCAGAAGGTGGAGCACATGGTCCATTCCCGCCACCCTGAATCTAAGCTGGGTCCGTGGCTGTTACGCCGAGGAAATACCATGCCCTTCTGACGCCGCTGAGCCCAGGCGTTCAAAGACCAGGAAGCAACAGGTCTTCCCTCTTGGAACCCAGCCACCACGTGATGGGGAAGCCCACGTAGGAGACAGCAAAGCCCCCCCACCCACCCACCCACCATCACCCAACAGGCCTCACTGGGCTCCCACCCTGCAAAAACCAGCACTGTCTTGCCAGGCAGGTGAGTGTGAAGCCGCCCACGCCGATGCCACATGGCAGAGAGGCAAGCCATCCCCCCCGAGCCCAACCAAACTGCAAAATAAGTTTGTTTTAAGTTGCTACACACGGGGTGTTTGTTTTGCAGAAAGAGACAGCGGAGGCAGGCTTCTGGAAGAGTCACCGCATCTCACGCTGCGGATGCTGCCACGCTTCACGGCCTCGCGTCCACACATAAAATGGGGCGCGGGTGAGCAAGGCTTCAAATTAAAGATCCGCACAGACACCATTCACAAGCTCCTAAGTCCTACAAAGCGGGGAGCACAGCCAGCACCGGCCTCCAGACCAGGCATGTTCCAGCACTGGACGGGATCAGAGACAACCCTTCCGAAGATGTCCGGGCCAAGTCACCAAGCACAGAGGAATGCTCCCCTCTGATAATACCGGCCACAAGGGAGCATTATTTTCAAATTGCATGTGACATATATTTTACCGCAATTTTCTCAAGTCATGCAGTACACCAAGTTTGAAAACCATGAATTGCACACCTTAAGTGGGCCACGGATACAGTATATTACTTATCTATCAATAAAGCAGACAAAATCCCTGTGCCCACGTTAGGCCACTCCACCAGACAGCTCTATCACAAAGCTCAAGAAGATCCAGGACAGCAGACACACATCAGGTGGCCCGCCTGTGGCCAAAGCTGAGGTCACAGACTCTGGGGAAAAGCAGGCCCTCGTCCAAGAACTGAAATTCCCCACCGTCCCTCCGCCCAGCCCGGCACCTCCTGTAACGCTCTCCACCCGCAGACAGCCCAGCCGCCCTCGAACAGCTCTGGCTCTGGCGTGGCAAGGCCTTTCCTTATTAGGATGAACATCTGCCTGCGCTCCCATCCACCGACGCCCCTTCCACAGCTTCTGAGGACAGCTGCTCAGGGCCGGCTTGCCCCGCCTGAGGGTATTACAGTTTGTGCCGGTACGAGCTGGGGCGTGAGAATGCTCAGGACTAAACCCGAGTTCCGTCGCTTGCTCGCTGCGTGAGCTTCGCCACGTTATGTAGCCCTGTCCTGAGCTTCAGTGGTAGCCTCTGTGCGGTGGGGATGGGAGAAAGTCCTCCCATCTTTTTGGGGAGGAAGGGAGTTCAGGGAGTACCCAAGAGGAAAGTAACCTACGGTCAAAATTCCTCTGACAAAACCTACCGACGATACTGTCTCTCACAATGTCTTTCTGCATCTGCACAGGTCACTGTTTCTTTTTTTTTTTTTTTAATATATTTTATTGATTTTTTTACAGAGAGAAAGGGAGAGGAATAGAGAGTTAGAAACATCGATGAGAGAGAGACATCAATCAGCTGCCTCCTGCACGCCCCCCACGGGGGATGTGCCCATAACCAAGGTACATGCCCCTGACGGGAATCGAACCTGAGACCTTTCAGTCCTCAGGCCGACACTCCATCCACTGAGCCAAACTGGTTTCGGCAGTCACCGTTTCTTAGCATAAGCACCAGCTCCCTCCCTCGGCCGGGCACATGGAGTCCTGACTCATGATGTGCAAGAACGACGCCCCTCCATTCCAACACAACGCACCTCGAGGGGAAGCAACAGCAGAGGGCTTGGGGCACGGGAAACCCACCCGCACCATTCGCTTTTTTTTTTTTAATATATTTTATTGATTTTTCACAGAGAGGAAGGGAGAGGGATAGAAAGTCAGAAACATCGATGAGAGAGAGACATCGATCAGCTGCCTCCTGCACGCCCCCCACTGGAGAGGTGCCTGCAAGCAAGGCACATGCCCCCGACCGGAATCGAACCCGGGACCTCTCAGTCCGCAGGCCAACGCTCTATCCACTGAGCCACACCGGTCTCGGCACCATTCGCTTTTCTTACTCCACCTCCTGTGACCCTCGGAGGGCAGCACAGATCCACGCTGAAGTGTCAAAGCTGTCCGCCCGGTGGGGAAGGGGCCGGACCTCCGAGTGGGACAGAACTCCGAGGGGGACGGTCTTCTTATTTCCTGTTGTCTTCCACTTCCTTCAGGGCAGGATCACGAGGCTGGGAAAACCCACCCGGGAGAGAGAGCCCCAAGGCGCAGAGACCGGGCCCCACCCGTCCAGGGCGCGCGCTCCCACACCCCGCCTGTCAGCGCCGGGCGCAGCTCACCTGGAAACACTCACCTCGCTCTCAGGGCCCATCCTCGGCCTCGGCGGTGGGAAAGGGGAAAGTGGTTCTGCCTGAGGGGACCCCCTCTCCCCCCAAACATTAAACACACCCATTTTCCTTTCAGCAGCCCTGGACGCCGGCCCCACCACCTGCACAATGTAATCACCGCATTAGCTGACCGTCTGCACTTGTTCAAGAGCAGTTAGGGGTGCACCCAGGTGCACTGTGCAAAGCTGACATGAAATAGTTCCCACCGCAGAGGAGCCAGGGCGGGTGCTCGAGGGCTATTTGGGTTTTAATGGGACAATCATCACTGTCTTTGGCCCAACCGACCGCTCAGCACCTGAGGGGGGTTTCCCACCTGTGACTGGTGATGACCTCCGACCCAGGCGGCAGGAGCCACGGGCCTGTCTGGTCCGTGTGCCCACGTCTCACGCCCAGCTCCGGGCCAGACTGTGGGGCTCTAAGGAGGGCAGTCCTTCAAACGCTTATTCCACACGGGGCATTTCCCTTCTTTTTTCACTTGCTGCAGGGAAAATATTTATCTTTCTGATAACCAGTGCTCCTCGACGGTTGGCATACCCGCACCTGGCCAAGCCCTGGGCCGTGAGAAGCTCTTGCCAATCCTTGGCTCTGCCACAGCCTTTGGGGCAGGGTCTCTATGACGGGTACCGAGCGGACCCTGTGCAGCCCCTTTCCTGCAGAAACCTCGTGGCTGTGAATGGGCGTCAGCTGGGTGGTGAGCTGAGCAAAACCTAGTGAGTGTAAATGGAAGTGGGCCCCGACCCACATTCACACCGAGTTCTTCCTGCCACTTCCTGTCTATACTCTGTAAGCAGGACATTTCCCCTCCTCCTAGGGCTTTTACAACCAGGAAAAGCTGGCCAATGAGAAAGCTCATCCGGCAGGAGCGCTGAGCCCCAGGTGTACCCACGGGCGTGAATCATAAGGCAGTGTGGTCCCCAGAGAGGAAGAGGAGGAGGAGGAGGAGGAGGAGCAGCAGCAGCAGCGAGGGTCTCCCTAAAAATGCAAGTGCTCATGCCCCAGCACGCAGAGCCCAGCAGCCTGTGCTTTAACAAGCGCAAAAAACTGTGGGAGCCACAGTCATATCTGAGAGTCCCTGGGATCTGTGCCAAGGGCACTTCCGGGGTGACAGGCTTTCCATTCGCTGCAAAGTAGTTTGGGGACAGGGGGGACAGGCAGAGTCAGGCAATCCCATAATAGACCATCATCAGGGTCCCTCAGGATGGTAAGCGTCCCGGGCCAGGTGCGTGAGGCAGCTCGGGGATGGAAGGTCAAAGCGACAGGAAAGATGGGGGGTCCTCAGACAGAGAAGCTGACCTGAGCCGTGGCGTGGGAGATGCAAAGAGCGCCACCTTCCAAGAGGTTGTGTGAGCATCGAGGGACGGCCGTGACTCATGTTCAAAAGGTAACTGTGAGATCCTCTCTTCAAATGCAGTTTTACAATGAAGCGTCCTAACTACAGGAGACAGCGCAGTGTGTGTTTGACCCCGCACTGCCCACACATACCTGCTTCTTCTCTTACCTCTCTCTCCCTTGAAAGCCCCTGATGGACTTGGGCGGTGTCCGGAGGATTTCTGAGAGCACAATGTGAAACGCACAGATCTGAGTAGGTGGACACTTAACATCTACTTCACGACTTCAGGGACAAGCTCGCGCCTCCTATTCTAGCACTTTCCTCTGGAAGGCACTTGGTAGAAAGTTCTAACAACTCTGAGGGCACCGCAATCATCAGGAGGGTTGCCTGGCCAGCGTGGCTCAGTGGTTGTACGTTGACTATGAACCAGGAGGTCACGGTTCAATTCCCAATCAGGGCACATGCCTGAGTTGTGGGCTCAATCTCCAGTGCAGGGCATGCAGAAGGCAGTCAATGGATGATTCCCTCTCATCACTGATGTTTCTCTCTCTCTCTCTCTCTCTCTCTCTCTGAAATCAATTATAGATATAGTTGGATATAGATAGATATAGATATAGATATAGATATATAGATAGATAGATAGATAGATAGACATATAGACATAGACATAGACATAGATATAGACATAGATATAGACATATAGATATAAATATAGATATATAGATATACATAGATTAAAGTAGGGTTGGTCTACGGCTCTTTCTTACAATCCAGCCCTCAAAACACTGTAATTGAATGGTCCCTAAATAACCCCTTACACACACACACACACACACACACACACACACTCAGCTGAGGACCCCCTCTGTCTGGGCCATCCATGAGGAATGTAGCCCAGAGGGCCTGGCCTGGGATGAACAGGTCACTTCGAGCAGGAGAAACAGCTGACAGACATCAAGCTAGCAAGCCCTGCCTCAGTGAGCTGCAAGGCCCTGGACCCCTCACAGTGCTCCAGCCTCAGTTCCCTCATCCATCACCCAGGGCGTCAGGGGTGGTCCCTTCCAGCCCCGCCCTCCTGGGCCCTCTGGGGTGACAAAGGACTGAGTCATGTTTACACCTCCCAGTCTTCAATAGAACAAAGCAGGCTCCATTCTCCCCACTGCCAGCTCCGGACAGGGGTGTGTGATTTACATTTCTATGGTCTCTCGGTGACTAGCCAGTAAACTAAGCCTTAACAATAGGCTTTCTCCAAAAGTCTCCTAAATATAGACACGTTCTCTGAGAGCCAGAGGATTTCCTGAAGGGTTTTTTTGAAGAAACGAACAGGCCTAAATAATAGATGAACTTGTGCATGTGAATGCCAGGGTGTGTGTGTGTGTGTGTGTGTGTGTGTGTACAAACAATGTAATGATTGTGTTGGTTTTCCCCCCTGAGAACGCTAAGACACTGGGCATCATTTGTCAGGCTGTCTCCGCCAATTTTCCTTTCACTGTCTCTTGAGTTCATTTCTTTCTTTGCTTTTAAATGAGCCCTCCTCTACCCCACCCCCCACCCCCACTTTGGGTTCTGGCTCCTCTTGCCCACCTCTCCTCTCTCTTTAAGGCTGGACTGCAGGCTCCCTGCTCCCACCAGCATCCCCAGCACACTCCCTGCCCCTGGCTGAGTTCCCACCACTCCCCAGCCAGTCCCCAAGCCCAGCCTCTCTCTCTCTACCTGAAGGACCTCCCCCTCCAGGGGCCCCTCACCAGACTCACCCCTCCTGCCTGCCTTCCTTCCTCCACAGAAGCCTGAGGGCCATCTCTCTTCCTCCCGGTCAAAACATCAGGTCTGATCCTACCTCCCGGATCAGTGTCCCTGTCCCCTGGCCCATCCCCACGGCCACCCCTGGCACTTCCTCTTCTGTCTGCCCGAGCAACTCTTCCTCTGAGCGAGCCCTGTAGCCCACGCAGGCTCCCCGCTCCCCTAAGCCTAGCCCACAGGGCTCCTGGCACTTCCCAGGAGCTCACACACGGGCCTGCAATCCTCACCAGGCGCACGAATCCCTTCTGGATGGGATGCGGGGGATGCGGGGGCTCCGTGACAATACCCGGATTCCCTTCCCGGTCTCAGCTCGTGCCCTGGCATGGTGATGGTGCTGGACCCCTAACCGAGGCAGGGAACCGGGCCTCTCCCAGCTCTTGGCTCCGCCTGCCTCCGTGCCCTCCTCTACAAGCATCCCCGAGGCGGCGCAAATCAGACCCCAGCCTTGTGGGTAAAACCCACGCTTGCTACCCTGAGGCCTTTGTCCACACATCAGTCTGCCCCAAAGGCCCTTCGCCCAGCCTCACCCTGCAAAACATCCCACCGGCCTCAATCAGCTCCCTCGGGGCCCGCATGCGGCTGGCCTGATGCAGCTGAGTGTGGTACCGAGCTCGCTCTGTGGAGCCCCGGCAGCACTGGGTTTGCCTCTGGTATCAATCCGTGCACTTTTCCCATCCATTTCCCACCCCAGCCCGAGGGGCAGGAGCCAGCAGATCTGTGCCCCCACGCCTTCCACCGGCACTGGGGAGAGCGCCTTGCACGGGCCTGGGTTCCAACTAATCCTTGCTGAACTGGGCCATGTGGTCAGAGGCTATCGAGGAAGAGCTCACCAAGAAAACACAAGAGTCAGAAATTAGATGTAATTACCCACCTCTACCGATATTCTCAGAAACGGCTTATGTGCACAAGGGCTCTTTAAGTAGAAACCAACCACACCAGCAAATGAATGGGTGTTAGAAGGGAGCGCGTTTACGCTCGGCGACGATTTTGTTTTTCACAATGACAGGCGTTTCTGGAAGAACGGGGTTGGTCACGAAGGAGTGAGCTTCCTGTCTCTGCAAGGATTCAAGTTCAGTGGTTCTCAACCTTTCTAATGCCGCTACCCTTTAATACAGTTCCTCACATTGTGGTGACCCCACAACCATAAAATTATTTTCATTGCTACTTCATAACTGTAATTTTGCTACTGTTATGAAGTGGGGGTCACCACAACATGAGGAACTATATTAAAGGGTTGTGGCATTAGAAAAGTTGAGAACCACTGGTCTAAGTGGCCAGTGACAGAGGTGCCTGGAGGATGTGGAATGAGGATGGGGTGGCTAGATTAAATGACTGACTTCCCAGATCCTTTGCAATTAGGGTTCGGAGCCGTCAGCTGCCCGTTGTCAGGATGCCCACTGAGGATGACAGGCATGTTCTGTCATGTTACAACGCCTACAGCCAGTTCCCTGAAACCTCACCCCATGTCACTCACACAGGCACTAATATATCATGTAACCCTGAACCTGGGCAACACTAAAAAAATCAAAGCAGCTGCCTGGTTGAGCGATGACCTATGAGCCAGGAGGTCAGGGTTCCATTCCCAGTTAGGCCACATGATCCCCAGTAGGGGGTGTGCCAGAGGCAGCCTGTCAATGACGCCCTCCCATCTCTCTCTCCCTCTCCCTTCCTCTCTCTGAAGTCAATAAAAATGTGTGTGTTTTTTTAAGAATGTTGGCTTACATCCCCTGTAGTTGCAGGTATTGATGTGGGCAAATACTAAAAAAGAAAAGATAAGCAAAGCTGAGGTCATTATTTTGTTTGGTAACTTTCAGCAAAAAGTTCTGTGATAGGAGATTAAAAAAAGCAACATGAGTAACATTCAAGCAAAAGGAAGTCAGCACTGCCTTCTTTTCAAGCGACGATTTTGACATTACACTTTCAAAACCTAGCTCCTTCTCTGAGATGGAGGCGGTCGCTGTCAGAACCTGAGAAAGCTCACCTCTGTGTCTGGGAAAGATGAGCAAATGCCAGTGCTCTCCGAGAGGGAGGGTGGCATCCGACGGCCTCGATGCAGCTCACGTGGTGACAGATGCTTCATGGGAAACTCATAGGTGCACCGTTTAGTATGTGTCACCCAAAAGCTTATCAGTTTGTCCCCCACCCACCCACCCAGATGAAAAGGCTGCCCAGACAGAATCATGAGACCACACTGAGTCATAAAAATTACTAATGAAACCTATAACTTTCTCCACATGCAGCTCTGCCTTGCGGTGCTATGAGTCAGTCCAGGTCACTTCGGATCCCGCCCCGACACGTATTCCTTCCACAGTCCGTGGAACATCCATCCAAAAGGGGACTTCAGAAGCCTGGATGAAAAGCTCCCCCAATCCGTGAAAAAGTGGTCAATGGCCCAGGTCATTCTTTATGTAAACAATGTAAGCACACAGTCCAGAATATAAGCAGGGTCCAACCCAGCAGGGTTAAGCTTTGGGAGACTCACCCCGCGTGTTTCGAAGTGCAATTTTTTAAGTGGAACTTCATGAGGACTTTATAGAAAAGTTACTGAAACTGAAATCACCCTAAAAAGTAACCCTATACTTTGTCTCCATATCAATAGTCATCACTGGGTTGAAACCCGAGCATGAAATGTAAGTTCTAGAAGAGCTCCCGTCCCAAAGAATGCCCAGCGCTCGTGACCGTACACAGCAGACACGAGAGACTGCGAGCTCATGGGCTGGACATCTGTCAGCTGTAGGTGCACAGGCTATGGGTGGGTGCAATGAGCATCGGGTCGATAAATAAGCTCCCGAACGGGTAAGACGCAGGACGTACACTTGGTGGTCAATATTCATCCTTGGAAATTCCCAGGAGCTCACCCTTAACCTACTGCTAGGTCAATGTTTCTTAGCAAAGGCTCCCACCGTTTCATGTGGCACTGAGCCTTGCCGATGATGCAGCCAATGTGGTGCTGCTATGACCATTCGACCCCTCGGTCCAGGGTCGCCTGAAGCCAGCATAAACCGGAGGCCTCCCAGGCACCTGGCAGTAAAACTGCCTCTTTTTCGTAGCCGGTCTGTGTCTCCTTCACTTGCCACCAGAGCCTCCTGCCTGACACAGACTCGGGATCCAGCCCTCTCCCACCACACCCTACCGACACCCATGCCACCCGGCCCTGGCTGCCTCTGCGTTATCCTCACTCAATCCATCTCCTCTCCAACATCCTCTTAAAGCCATAGCTGATCCTCTGCCGGCTGCTGAGTCTGAATTTCCCTCGTAAATAGTAGACGACTCAACGTCAATCTTCTGTTTCCAAGACTCAACTACCTGACCCAACAAGGTCAGAAAGACATGAAAGATTCTTTCATTGATTGATTCAAAAAAATAATGAGTTGGTACCATGTAGTAGGCACAGGAGAAATAAAAGGAACCTTTCTGTACCTGACCGGCGTGGCTCAGTGGTTGAGCGTTGACCTATGAACCAGGAGGTCACAGTTCCAATCCCAGTCAGGACACACATCAAGAGTTTCGGGCTCGATTCACAGTGTGGGGCATGCAGGAGGCAGAGGAACAATGATTCCCTCTCATCACTGATGTTTTTCTCTCTCTCCCTCTCCCTTCCTCTCTGAAATCAATAAATTTTTTAAAGAACCTTTTGCACCTACAATTGACAGCAGAAACCACCTCAGAAAGCCTCCCATGAGCTATGTCCTTCTTTCAGAAACAGGGGGGCTGTCAGCTCCACAGAGCAGCATCTTAATCGTCTTCTTGGCCCCCAGCACAGTGCCTTCTATACAGCCGGCACCTCATCAAAGTTAGGGAATTGAGCCAAAACCGGTGTGGCTCAGTGGATAGAGCGATGGCCTGCGGACTGAAGGATCCCAGGTTCGATTCCGGTCAAGGGCATGTAAATTGGTTGCAGGCACATCCCCAGTAGGGGGCGTGCAGGAGGCGGCTGATTGATATTTCTCTCTCATGGATGTTTCTGGCTTTCTATCCCTTTCCCTTCCTCTCTGTGAAAAATCAATAAAATATATTTTTAAAAAAAGTTAGGGAATTGAAATGACATACACAGAGATAACTCGGCTATAAAAAGGGTAGCATGTTTGTGTTTGCCCACACTGACTGAATGAGTGAGAACTCAGGCTTTGTAAAGCATTTCCTCAGAGTTGAGCGCCGCTGTCTAAGAGTGTAGCCTGTCTGGGTGGCAATTAAACATCTGGAGGCTTCCTCAAAGTAAGCGCAGCCCTGGCCAGGTGACTCCATTTGTTAAAGTGTGGTCTAGTGCCCCCAAAAGGTTGTGGATTCAGTTCCAGGTCAGGGCACATACCTAGGTTGCAGGTTCAATTCTCAGTTGGGGAGTATCCAGGAGGCAACCAATCAATGTCTCTCCCTCTCTCCCTCTCTTTCTATCCCCCCCCCCCAACCCTCGTCTCTAAAACTTAATAAAACATATCCTCAGGTGAGGATTAAAAAAATTATAACACACAGCCACTTGGAAATTGCTACTTACATTGGGAAAAAAGGCACAATATTTACTTTTCCCAAGGCATACGTAGTAACACAATAACTGGTCATTTAAATAAACTCCCCTCCAAAAAAAAGTTCTCATTGGAGAGGAAGAGGCATTTGTAAAAGACCTAATACTTCTTCAGTACTCAGGTAAAAAAAGATACATGATGGGGAAAATAGTCTAGTTCACAGAATAAGCAAACTCCTTCAGCTCTTTCTACCAAGACTCCTCGTCTTAGAACGAGCCATTCTCTTCCTCAATACGCAGCTAATGAATGTGAGTGACCCTGCCAAAACTCTTCCCTGGGCCACGTCCGAACACCTGATGCGTTCCTCCGGCGACGTCCAGGCCTGAGTCAGCGGGACCCCGAGGAATGGCCCGAAATGCTGCCTCGTCCCTGGGGCTGACCTTCCTCGTCTCCGAACGAGAAAGCCTCGCTCCTCACTCCTGCCAACGCCGAGGGCAGGTCCTGGACCGGAGCTTGCTCTTCGTTCCACTTTGAAAGTATTTTGGGAACAAGCAATGGCACCTGCCTCTCCAACAAGATGCCACACTGGCTCCTGCTGCTTTTATTAACGTGGTGAGACCTTTCCCATCCTTCCTGGCCTTTGGCATCTCCTATTCTGGTCCCCCAAGTTAACCCCGGGGCCTGGAGCTGCAGGGTGGATGGGTCATCTGGCTGCTTGTGAAATCGAGGGTCGTGGGGCACCCCTGGGGTTCCAATCCGGTAGGTCTGGAGTGGGGCCCCACAGCTGGCATTTGTTATACACATCCCACGGGGGGTGGGGGGGCGGCTCTGATTCACGGGAGGTCTGAGCACCACACCTTGACACCTGCAGCTTCAGTGAACCTGAGGAAGTGTGATCTGAGCATCTTCCGTGTTAAAGAACAGAAGAGGACTAGCAAGGCCCCAAGATACAAGACTCACGTCCACTGGGGGGCAGAACGGCTGCTCTGGCCCCCTTGGTGTGCGTGCCAAACGCAGCGTGCGGTAACATGCACGCTGCACCTGCTCCGAACACGAGGCTCCCAGCGGAGACTGCAGAACGCCCCATACCATCGGGAAGAGGGAGAAAGCTTAGCTTCTAGCCCCCAAGGCTTGGAGCCCAGAGGAGCCCATTTCCCTGCACCCTGCTTCCCTCTACACATGAGCAAGGGAGGGGGGCATGAAAAGGGGGAGATGGATTGGGCCAGAGCAGCCTCTAGCTGCCAGAGGGCTTGTTACAGCAGAGCGCGGGGCCCAGGCCCAGCTTCTGACGGGAGGTCTAAGGTCGGGCCCAGGAATTTGCATTTCTAACAAGCCCCTGGCCCAAGGACCACATCTGGAGAACCACGAGGCTGCAAAATGCCGTTACAGCAGCCTGCGTGATGGGACACAACGGGCCAAATTCACAGTCAAAGCTGAGCGTTAGAAGCTGCTCCACGGGAACGTTTGCTAGTGTTCATTCCCTCACAACAAAGGAACTGGTTACCGACAAAAACCTCCGTCCTCCGATTCAAATGAATTTCAGCTGGTCTCTCCCTCAGACGCGGCAAACGAATCAAGAAAACCCGCTGAGGGTCTATTGTTTGCACAGAAATGCTGTTTGGGCCCACTTCCCGGTGGATAACATGGAACACAAAAGCAGGGTCCATGCCTTTGATTTACGAATAATCCGAATTATTTCACCTCCGACTGCGAAAATATTCCAGGCTAACTTAACCGCTGCACATCCCCTCTGAGACACAGATCCCTCGGGAGAAAAGGTCTCTCGCCTTTGCCTGCACCCTACTTCTAGGAGAATAATACAAACCGCAGTGGAGGCATGGCGGGGTGGAGGGGGTGGGGGGGTTTCAAGGGAGATTTCGGTATTTTTGCTTCTTTCCAAGTCCATTTCTAGCAGGTGCCCCCAGAAGCCACACCCCATCGGGGAACAGGACCGTCAATAAAGGCCTGAGCCACAAGCTCTGCCATCCTCGCAATCCCCCGGAAACACACGAGGGGGTCTACGGTTCAAGACCAGACCCGCAGCCAACACGTTTCAGAGGAGATTTTCGCAAACTGAAAAGAACGCTCACGAAACGGCCAGAAAAACTTCACCAGGAACGTCACCCTTATGCTCCTGTGGCACTTTGGGGGGGAGCGTTCTAGGGAACCACGTTTTAGTTCATGTTTACTACGACCTGGGAGGGTAGCCAGCGGGGACCCGTCACACACACACACACACACACACACACACACACACACACCACACATACAGGCACAAAACCGCCCATATGCTGAGACCGGTTTGGCTCAGTGGATAGAGCGTCGGCCTGCGGACTGAAAGGTCCCAGGTTCGATTCCGGTCGGGGACATGTACCTTGGTTGTGGGCACATCCCCAGTAGGGGGCGTGCAGGAGGCGGCTGATCGATGTTTCTCTCTCATCAATGTTTCTGACTTTCTATCCCTCTCTCTTCCTCTCTGTAAAAAATCAATAAAATACATTTTTTTAAAAAACGCCCAGAGATGGCGAGTGGCTGCCCAGGCGCCCAGCCGAGGCCCTCACCGCATCTGCCTCTTCCCCGGGCCTCACCCACAATCTGTAAATTAGACTGTGGGATGTGGGGGATGGGGCGGGGCGCGGGGGGCGGCAACAGGGGGAGTGCGGAGGTGTTACAGCATTCAAACGTATTCCACAACGTCTGCGTGTTCTCCGTTTAACACATTCTAACGGCCGCTCTCTGTGAATTTTCTCTGGTGACCAGAGTGGGTTTTAAAGGGTTAAATACTGCATTGAGCAGTTAGTGCCATGTGAGGGTCCCCAGTAATTTGCCTTTTAACACCGCTGTGAGCAGAGATTTTTCTTAACCAGAGACTTTTCTTAACACTCCAGCTTTCACCCCGAGTCTGTGATGGCGGCAAGAGTGCCCCCTATCTGCCAGAGTCCACCGAGCCTTGCGGGGGAGGCAGGGGCTGGGGATGGGGGAAGGGGGTCCAATCAGCAAAGGGCTAGGCTGGCAGTCAGGGCCCAACCCAGGTGGTCGGACTAGGACAATAATTTCTTGTGGTCCTGAGCACTTTACTGTTCTACACGGAGTTTTCCTCATCCATAAAAAATAGCAATAAAAGTGATTGAATGAATTTTCTATTTAAAGCATTCTTTTTTCCAGGCCTCCAAAGAAGTGCTGAAAAATACCAATTCCTTCGTCATAAATCCCCTTGCATTTCCAAGTCCCCTTTAGTGTCTTATTTATGCCCTTGTCTCCCCTACAAGACTGACTGGGGGGCCCGGCCCTGTCCCCCTTCTCACTAATACTCCGGTCCTACCTGCAAACCAGTAGCACTCACTCCTGGCCACTGCCCGGGACAGTTCCCACCCCGGGCCTCTGTGCTAGCTTCTCTCCTGGCCTAAAAGACGCTTCCTCCAGCCCCCTTCCTATCACACAGGTCTCATGTCCCTCCCCTACCGAGCCTGTCCCTGACCACACTCCCTCCTCCAGCCCCATCCCTCTCCAACCCACCCCCTGCTGGATTTCCTTCCATGTTTAACACCTCCGTGTGCCTGTACCTGGTACCCAGGAGGCTCAGTGAAAATGCAGCCAATAAACCCATCCCTCCATCCATCCTTCCATCCCATCAAGTCTAGGTGCACTTGTCAGATACTGAGGGTAAACGATGGCTGAGTGTACGCCCCCTCGCACAGAGTTCACATGCAAGCTGGGACGCCAAACACACACACACACACACACACACACACACACACACACACACAGTGACACGATGTGAACAGCGTTAGGAGGGAAGAGGACATACGTGTATGCTGATGGCCACAAGAATTACGTGAATGAGGCTGAATCATGAAGGGTGCTCGCCCGTCCTTTTTATTTAGGTTTTGAAGTGTCTCCGAAGGATTCATTAGTTGAGCTGCCTGAAACTTCCCGGTTCATGGCAAAGGCAGAAAAGTGTCCCGCCCTGGAATCCATGTAAGCAATCATTCATTAAGGGGAGGTGGTATGTCTTAGCTGGTTTAAACAGCCTTTACCTCGAAATTTACTCTGAAGATTTTCATTATTAACTAGCCACTTGATGTGATGTTAAAATAAAATATACATATGGGTGAAAGGCTAGAGACTCTAATTTTTTTAATATATTTTATTTATTTATTTTACAGAGAGGAAGGGTGAGGGAGAGTTAGAAATATCAATCAGAGAGAAACATCAATCAGCTGCCTCCTGCACACTCCCTACTGGGGATATGCCCACAACCAAGGTATGTATGCCCTTGACAGGAATCGAACCTGGGACCCTTGAGTTTGCAGGCCAACGCTCTATCCACTGAGCCAAACTGGTTAGGGCTACTTTAAATTTATAGCAACGATGATAAAATTTAGTTCCGGCAAGATTGCAAGTGAGATTGGAATTGTCTGGTAACCCTACAAGAAATATAGGTATTTCTAAGTATAAAAGACAAAAGAGCTTTGTTATTGTATTTTCCTTGTTTTATTTCCTTATTTCCCGCCAGTGGCTTTTTACTAGTTACCTTCTCTCTCCTCCCTCCCTTAATTTAGTCCCAAAATACCTCTGAAGGTTCCCCTCCAGCCACGGTGTCCTCACTTCGGAGTAACTGGTCTCACCCGGTCAGGAAAGTTGACCACATCAACTGTGGAGAGCACCACCTCCCTTCAGCCGGTCTTCCCACCCATCAGCCAAATCCATCTCGCCTCGGGCCCCGCGGAACCCAAGGCACGTATTCAAAAACCAGCCCATCCATCTCCTAATTTACAAAACACAACATTTCGCAAACTGTTTACTTACATCCCTGCCAACAATATTACTCAAATGTGGTGGAGTGGAAAAGCCGCAGGGAATGGTGCAGTTGGCCAAGAGCAGTATTTGGGGATCTAAAATTACAGGGGGGTGGAGGGGGAGAATCATACCACATTCATTTTACTTAGTCCCAAATCTCTATCAGATGATGTGGAGCAGAGAGATCCTGAAATTGGCAGGAAGAGAGGAAAAGTCGTCTGAAAGCGTGGGCCGTGCCAGGGCCGCCTTCAGGAAAAGCAAGCAGGAGAGGAAGGCGCTGTGCCCTCGAAAAGCTGTCAGCATCGCCGCGACTGCTGGGCAGGGATAACCACCCAGAAAAAAGAGGGGCAAGAGAGCCACGTGGAAATGACTGCCCAAAGGTGAGGTCAACGAAGGCAGCAGGATTCTTCATGGAGGGTTCAGAGGACAGTGCACACAACACACCAGGATCAGGCGTGCTAGTTCACTTCGATGCTTCGTCAACGCGGGTACCACTGGACCGAGGCAGGGAGTGGAGGCCGGATACTTCAGAGCAAGTGCTGCTCCCCAGGAGACCCGCCCTGGTGAGGAGGCAGGTGCCTTTCCCACCTGGTCCAGCCCTACCAGAGCCACGTCAGAGTGAAATCAGTGCTCTGGGGGGATGGACAAAGGACAAGGAGTGAGTTTCCCCAGGGGTTCTGTGTAGAAGACTGGGGCACCCAGGAGGGGGTGCGCCTCAGCAGAATGGGAGCCCCTGAGAGTTCAAATACTGTTGGGCACCTCTCCTCTATTGCTTCATGCGGGACCCCAACAAGCCTCTGAACCACAGCACAGGCCACGTCATTCCCGTGCTGTGAAGGGGGTCACCTGGCCTTGCTCCGGGTCCCCCAGTCCCATGGGCTGTGCCTACCAGAAATGCTCAACCCTGCCTCACAAGGAAGGCAAATGACTAGGTGCGCGTGGGCACCAACAGATAAATACAGCTGTCGTGTCTTTTTCCATAAGGACCCAAACAACATATTTGTGCCACACCAACCAATTATGTACTATTTTCTCTCCGCCAACAGGACAGGAAACGTCATTAGTAAAACACGCATTTAGAGCGAGATAAGACCGTAGTCTCGCCCTTATCTGTAAATCATGGTGCTTAATGACCACCTCTGGGAGCTTTTAAACACACGACCCTGCTTGGATCTATTATTTTGTTTTTGTGGACTTAAAATACCTTGTAATTAAAAATAGAATATTTAGTGGAAAAAACCCACTCAGTGTGTGTTCCAAAGCATTCCAACCTTTTTACAGGCCACTTTTTCTTTAAGCTCCTACCGATCACTCACAATTCAGAAATGTTCTAACCCTTGTAAAAACGTATTTATCATACGCTCAACTAACTAAAGAAAAACTGGAGGGAATAACCTGATATGCTACAATCTCCGTATATACTACTCTAAAGTACCGTATTTTCCAATGTGTAAGACAACTAGACGTATAAGACGACCCCCAACTTTTTCAGTTAAAATATAAAGTTTGGGATATACCCGCCCTATAAGATGACACCTGGCATATAAGACGACACCCAACTTTTGAGATTTTCCTAGGTTAAAAAGTCGTCTTATACACAGGAAAATACGGGAAGCTGAACTAATATTTACAGCACCCCTGCCTTGAGAAGCTTCTGAGAAGTTAAGGATTGGGCTTGGCCCTGAACTTCCCAAACGAAGGGTCCTACATATTGCCCAGCAGAGGGTTCTTTCTGAATCAGCTTCTCGAAACGGGGGCCCCCCTCATCAGCGTCACCTGGGTGCTTGTGACAAGCCCCCAAGATTCTGATTCCATGCAGCGCCTGAACGAACGCCTGCAATGACCAGCTGCACATTCACGGCGAAGAACAGCACATCTAGAACCTCTGAACACAGGCCAGGCCCCGGAGTCACAACCACAATCGAAGTAGCCGGTCCCCGCCAGAGCAGCAGAAGCTGAGCAGGGGGCCACAGTCGCAGCCTGCGTGGGAAGGGCCACCGAGCCTGCACCCCCCGTCCCTGGGCTGCTGCCGGGAATTGCCAAATGCCCCCACGGTGACCCATCTCCAAGCACCCCACCTCTCAATCCACGTGCACAGAATCTATGGGCTTGTGCTATGAGTTGAATTGTGCCCTCAAAAAAGAAAGAACAGTCCTGACAACTGGGACCTTAGTACGCAACCTTAGTTCAGTGGTCGGCAAACTCCTTAGTCCACAGGGCCAAATATCAACAGTATAACAACTGAAATTTCTTTTGAGAGCCACATTTTTTTAAACTTAAACTTCTAACGGCCGCTTCTTCAAAATAGACTCGCCCAGGCTGTGGTATTTTGTGGAAGAGCCATACTCAAGGGGCCAAAGACATGTGGCTCGAGAGCTGCAGTTTGCCAACCACTGCCTTAGCTGAACCTTATTTGGACACAGGATCTTTATAGAGGGGATCCAGTTAAAATGAGGCCATTAGAAGGAAACCCTAATTCAATAGGACTGGTGTCTTTAAAGAAAAGAGAAAATGTGGACACATAGATACACAGAGAGGGAGGGAGATGTAGAGACAGAGGAAGAAGACCATCCCCTACAAGAAGAGAGGCCTGGATGGAGCAGACCCCACCCTCACAGCCTCAGGACGAACCCACCCTGCTGACACCTCGATTTTGGACTGCTAGCCTCCAGATCTCTGAGACGGTGAATGTCTGCCGTTCTAAGCACCAGGCCCTGGCACTTTACCTGGTAGGCCTGTAATCACACAGCTTGGGAAATCACAAAGGAAACTGAGGCAGCGAAAGCCAACCCAAGCCAGGGCTGTCCGGATGGAGAGCTAAGAAGACCAAGACCCAGCCCTAACCGGTGTGGCTCAGTGGATAGAGCATCGACCTGCCGACTGAAGGGTCCCAGATTTGATTCTGGTCAAGGGCATGTACCTTGGTTGCAGGCACATCCCCAGTGGGGGGTGTGCAGGAGGCAGCTGATCAATGTTTCTCTCTCATCCATGTTTCTAACTCTCTATCCCTCTTCCTTCCTCTCTGCAAAAAAAAAAAAAAAATCAATAAAATAGATTTAACAAAAAGAGAAGACCAAGACCTCAAGAGAGAACATGACAACACGAGACGTCCAAGCATGCGAGGGCGAGAGAAAGAACCAGAAACCAAGAGCTACAAAGTCTGAATGGGGCGTGAGCGTTGCCTCCTCTGTGTAAAGGGGGTGATAAGTCACGCCTGCCTCACTGACCCCCACGGCGTGTGAAGATGAAGAAAATGCTCTCCGTGCCAAGACTGGTTTGGCTCAGTGAATAGAGCGTCAGCCTGCGGGCTGAAGGGTCCGATTCCGGTCCCAGGTTCGATTCCGATCAAGGGCATGTGCCTTGGTTGTGGGCACATCCCCAGTAGGGGGTGTGCAGGAGGCAGCTGATTGATGTTTCTCTCTCATCGATGTTTCTAGCTCTCTGTCCCTCTCCCTTTCTCTGTGTAAAAAATTAATAAATATATTTTTTTAAAAAAAAAGAAAAGAAAATGCTCTCCATGCTCCAGGAAGCACGGCACAAGCCACCCTCACCCCCGCCCCAGGGCCCCCTCCGGCTGTGCCCTCGCCCTGGCTGGCGGATGCTGGAAGAGCGGGGACACAGCCCTCGCACTCCGCGTCGCCCAGCCCGTCGCTCGGAAGGCCTTGGAAGCCAAGGCTGCATTTTTAGGAACGTACCACCCGAGCTCCCAAACATGTCTGAGTATGTTTGGAAGATCCAAGACAACAAAGGCCAGGGTCAGAGACAGCGGCTCCCGGGCCTGCCCAAGTCAGGCTCCCGAAGGGCCCGGGCTCAGTGGGCAGGGACACGGTGAAGAGCAGGCCAGGCAGGCAGAATGGACGGCCGGACGGCGGTGTATCCCGGTGGCCCCGGGGCCGGGGAGGGCTTCCCTGTGAAGGTTTAAGTACTATCACAACACAGGATTTACGGCTCCTACGTGTTTGTTTTAACTAGCGTGGAGAACACATAGTTGACCCGGCGTGAACTTGACCTCTGGGTCCCTCTGCCTTCGCCAGGCTGTCTGTGCGGCGGGACCAGATTCTCCAGCCGGGCCTCTCACCCTGGCTCCCAGCACTGGGGCCGGGGCAGCCCTCCGGCAGTTGCCATGGCAAACCTCCCTGCAGATCTAAGGCAGAGCGGCTGCCGATGGCCGTAGCAGGCACATGAAAAATGTGCGATCGCTCTGGGCCTGGCTCCCCAGCTCGGCCAGCACAACCCTGAGCCCAGAGGGCCAGGAGACAGCCTGGAAGTCCCCTCCGTCACCCGGAACCCGGGCACCTTGCACCCTCCCGGCCGATGCCACCGGCTGTGGCATCGCTGAGCGCCGAGGGTGCACGTACCTCTGTCCCCTCTGCATACAAAGAAGGAACACGTCTCGGTTGGGGCTTCCTTTTTCCAAAGCGGCGTGGGCCGAATGCCAATGGAAAGGCAATGGAATATCGATTTTTCTCTTTCTTGGTCAGGAGAGAACAAGTCACTTGCTGTGCACGAGTTAAGTGAGCAAAAACAGACCCTGTCCTCCCCACAGCTGGCTGCGTTTCTCCGCTATTCATAGAACGTGGCACATGGTAAAAGCGAAACAGATCTCTGTGAAGTAAATGAAAGAACCATCCAGGCCTCTGCCGAGGGCCTGCCCTGTGCCGGGCCCTCTGCCACCTTCCCTCTTCCGCCCCCCGCCCCCCTCATCCTGCCAGCCCGGCCTCACCCTCATCTCCCCTTCATTCTTTGTGGTGTCCATTCCCACGTCCAGTCTTCTCTTGAAAGCCAAGCCCACTGGCAATGTCTCTCTCTCTCTCTGGCCCACATTTACCCTGAAAGGGGGACCAACAGATTGAAAGAACCCTTAGAGGCAGTGGGTGGGTTCCGTGTGGACAGAGGGGGATGGAATGAAAAAATGGGGAGAGGCAAAACCATGAATGCCTCACTCAAAAGACAGAGTGTCTAAGCCACAAAGCGCGCCTCGAAACGTTAACGCTCTGGAAAGAGGGAAAATGTGGCACTGTCTCTTTTACCCCAAACTGGTACCATTATCGGCGGTCACTTCCTACTAATAACGAGAACGCCGGATCTGGTGCTGCGGTTTCAGCTGCTGGAGCTCCACACACAAAGGGCGTCTGGAACGCCACCATCAACACGCAACCGGGCGTCCCCACGGAGAGACTGGGCAGCTCTGACCCCCCGGGACCACCTCTGTGGATGCGCACACCCATTCTCCGCCCCTGCGGGCCTGCCGCCTGCTGTGTCACCTCTCTCTCTCTCTCTCTCTCTCTGATCGGAGATTTAAGGGCCACTAAATCTTCCGTCTTCGGAAGCATTTGCCTGTGGTCCATTTAAATCCTGTTTCAATCAACTAAAAAAACAGTCCAGGCTGCCTGGCAGGGGCACCTCATTGTCTTCACTGGATTAAGCCAAGGAAACAACAAAAACACATCCAATCTCTGAGGCAGAAATGCTTTTTGCATCCATTGGATATGACCTGGAATTCTTTCACTGAAGCCTTTCAATTATCCTCAAAATACGTGATGAGGAGGAGGCATCCTGGGTGATACAAATGAATGAGCATGCACGGTCTACGAAGGAGGAACTTCAGGTGGGCGTGCCACTGGGGTTTTTGGGTTTTGTGTGTGTGTGTGTGTGTGTGTGTGTGTGTGTTATATTTTAAGTGTAATAAATCATACCCAAGTGTACCTGTTCAATGAGAGAGGACGGAGACCACAAGTCAATTTCTGTTGCGATAGCAATGCCCACTAGTATTTCCTGAAGTGGTTATAGTCACAAAAACTGGTGTCAGGGTTTTTTTTCCATTCAACTTATGAATACCTCAGGGGAGTGTGTTCCCCTCAGCAAGCTCGTGCACAGGGGACCCAGAGACACAGAAATAATCTAATAGTCTCTTTAGAGTTCTTTTAAAATAACTCGGTCTGGGGTACAGAACAACCCAAAGTACTTTCTTTTTTTTTTTTTTTTTTTGCTTGGTAATCAAAGCCAGAAAAGAATGGGAATGACTGGCTTTTTCTTTTGTTCTTTTTCCCCCCTATCTTCATTGAGGTATAACTGACAAATAAAAATTGTATATATTTAAGGTGTATGCCATTGTTTTGGTATGTTGTGAAATAATCACTACAATAAAGCTAATTAACATACCCATCACCTCACATACTTGGCCCTGCCTTTTTTTATGGTGAAGACTCTTGAAGACCCACCCTCTGAGCAAACTCAGGGTCTGCTCCATAGTATTGTTAACTATGGTCACACTGCTGGGCACTGGAACTCCAGAACTTACTCATGGTCCCCATTTACTCATCGCCTCCCCCCACTCCCAACCCTAAATTACTTTATAAAGAAAACCACCACAAGGGCGAGTGCTGGGAAACACACACAGGGAATGAAGAGAAAGAACATGACACAGGATGTGCGTGGCCTGATGCAATAATAAACTCTGAGCCCAAACCGGTTTGGCTCAGTGGATAGAGCGTCGGCCTGCGGACTGAAAGGTCCCGGGTTCGATTCCAGTCAAGGGCATGTACCTTGGTTGCGGGCACATCCCCAGTAAGGGGCGTGCAGGAGGCGACTGATCGATGTCTCTCTCTCATCGATGTTTCTAACTCTCTATCCCTCTCCCTTCCTCTCTGTGAAAAATCAATAAAATATATTTTAAAAATGAAATAAAATAAAAAATAAACTCTGAGAATCCTTCTGGTCTCACCCAGGTTTTCACATCCATCCTCCTTCACCTTCACACCTGCAATAATCCTACAAAGTAGGCACGTTTTTGGCAGCCATTTCAGGCTGGGAACCTGGGTCAGAGAGGTCAAATGAGTTCCCCAAGGCCACACAGCTAGCGAAGGCTTGAGGTTCTGAACTCCGTCTTCTTCTAAACCAAGGGTTTTTCCTAGCGTCACACAAGTTTCCAGGATCAGTGGTCACCCCCGCTGTCCCATCCCATCCAAAAGCAAAAGGCTCCTTCATCTTGCCGGCTATGCGAGACACACACAAGGTAAGTCCCCGGTTGAAACAGACCCATCTAGTGGATACATCACTTGGAATTGAGCACTAGCCTACCCCAGAATCATTTTCAGAGACAATTACTGCGGAGAGGACTTGTGGTGTAGGTTTCTAGCAGCTGGGCCTGAGTTCATGTGTCAGGCTGGGCAGGAAGGATCATCTGTGGAGGGAAAGTGATGTTGCATTGCGTTGCGCTGCCCAAGGGCTGCATTCCAGGACCTGGAAGGATACCCTGGGCCGACAGCCAGAAGCATTCGTTGTTGGTTTTGCGATACCACGTTAGGGGAGCGACTTCCTCTGGAAGCCTGCGGGAACTGTTCGCCCCTAGCTTCTCAGAGACACGCCCAGCTACACCTAGCCACACACATGCCCTTTCCTCTCCCACCTGGAGAAGCACAAAGCCCTGTGAAGATTCCTCATGATCTGGATGTTCTCCTTCTAGAGCAGTGGTTCTCAACCTTTCTAATGCTGCGACCCTTTAATACAATTCCTCATGTTATGGTGACCCCCAACCATAAAATTACTTTTGTTGCTACTTCATAACTGTAATTTTGCAACTGTTATGAATCGTATCTGTGTTTTCCAATGGTCTTAGGCGACCCCTGTGAAAGTGTTGTTCGACCCCCCCCCCACAAAGGGGTCGAGACCCACAGGTTGAGAACTGCTGTTCTAGAGCATCTTTGGGTCTTCTGGAATGTCTTTTAGGTCCCCAGATCCCCAGACAACCTGAGAATGGGGGACTACTTCTTTTCAGAGCGGGCACTTAATTGCAACATTTGCCAAGTAAACGTCTCAAAGTCTTGATGTGTTCTCTCTAACAGCAGCACCCACCTATTGTTTTTAAAATCCTGCTCTGAATTTTTCACCTTTACATAGTAATATCCCCCCGCAATGGTGCTCTCACGGGTGGGATGTCCCCATTTTTTAGGCGACCACGTCACATCAGGTTTTGAGCAGGAGTTACTGAAGGGAGGAAAGGGTGTGTAATTTGACCCGAGCAACTGTAAATTCAGGAAAATTCTGGTGGCACTATTGCTACGTGCAACCTAAGAAGTGACAAGTTAGGACTTAATCTCAAATGCCTGAGCATTTCTGATCTAGTGGTTTAAGTTCAGTAAGTGAGTTCACATCTGCCACTACTCCTTGATCACAGCCAAATCCTAACCCACCTGCACACTCCCTTCTACAAAATTAAAGACACCGTGCCAAAGTCCTCCTGCTACTTTCAAGGACTGAAGGGATATTTCAACCAACAAGTTCACCAGGATGACTGTATAGGATACTTAACATCTCACCCACCAGTATTTTAAAATCCACACCACACCCACCAGTATTTTAAAATCCACACCATACACCAGACAAACTGCGAAATCTGACTTGTTATGCTGAATACTAATAAGCAGCTGAAACTTTGGACGATCCCAGTCCACATGGTTATGGCTCAAGCGCTCTGTAGAGGAATACCCAAGAACGCTTAACTTTTTCTGAGTGGAAATAAAATTTCTCTATTTCCAGTGAACACGAGAGAGAAGCAACTTGTCCAGAGGAACCTCAAGATATGCTTCACCTTAATCCTTAACTTTATGATGCACAGGGGAAATATTTCCAGATCTGAATGCATCACTGATCTATTCATCTAAAACACTGCTAAGCATGAGTATTCACTTCAGGAAACCCCGCCCGTGCAACAGCCAGGCCTCAAGGATTCTGGTTGCTGTTTTCAGAAAGCTTTAAAAACTACTGATGCTTTGCCCAGCTGGTGTGGCTCAGTGGTTGAGCATTGACCTAGGAACCAGGAGGTCATAGTTCCATTCCTGGTCAGGGCATATGCCCGGGCTGTGGGCTCGATCCCCAGTGTGGGGGGTGCAGGAGGCAGCTGATCAACGATTCTCTCCCATCACTGATGTTTCTATCTCTCTCTCCCTCTGTGCCTTCCTCTCCGAAATAAAAATATGGTGTTTTTTTTTTAAACTACTGTGGTTTTATTCTAAAATAGGGTCCTCTACTTCCCATTCCCCTCCTGCCATCATGTTAAGGAACGTTTTTCATTTGTTGACATCCACGTCTCAATTAATAATATTGCATCTGCCACATGGCACGTCCTCCAACAGGAATTTTTGGCTTAACTCCGGATTCACAGGTGTGACCGAGGGATGAACACCTGAGTGTAGAGGACAACAGTCTGCTGCTGGCCTTGATACCAACGTTACCAGGGCCCAGCCCTTCCCGCCTGGTAATGAAGGCTGCAGATAATGGGGTGGACTGTACCTCAGACACCAAGGGATCCAGGACAGCATCGGCCACTTTCACATGCCCCCTGTCGGAACCCCCAGGGAGAACAGCCCCACTCCGCCTACTGTGCAGGGCCGCTGTGAGCATGGACACTTACGTTTGGTGCACCTCTGGGAGCCAGGGGCCTTACTCCAGCCGTGGCAGCACTGCCCTCCACAGACATTGACCCTGAAACAAAGCAAGACTCCTGAGTCCCGAGGCGGCGGTCTTCCAGAGGACCCAACCTTCTCATGGGGTCCCCCCAGCCCAGCGTCCTGCTTCCACATTCCTCTGGCTTCTAGAGAGTCCTCGCGGGTGTCCAGGATGCACGACCCAAAGATGCCCAGTTAGAAGGGTCAGGACCTAGTATCAGGAAAGGGTGGAAGAACCCAGGAAGCCAGCATGCCCTCGGGCTAGACAGATGGAGACAAGGAGGTCCAAACAAGTGGGTTTCCTTAACCCCCAAAGTAGAGCCAAAGGTATTCTGTATGTACTCTGCACCCACATTTTAAACGGTACCCGAGTTTGAGAGAGAAGTGTCCAAACAAGGAGAGGGTGAGATCACAACGCTTGGAACCACCCTTCCTTGAAGAAAAAACGCCAAATAATCAAATCCAGCTTCCCCCCCAACACATCCCAATTCTGGGATGAATGGCGAGGGGAGCTGGGAGAATGTTGAAGAGCCCCCCCC
>JAAGEH010000041.1:55504608-55544634 GCA_011751065.1 Lasiurus cinereus
GCAGGGCCGCGCCGCCGGGCGGGCTGGTGCGCCGGGTCCGCTCGGAGGGGAGCCCCGCGGCGGCGCGGCTCGGGGCCCCCGCGCCCGCCGAGCTGCGGCTGTACCTGGCGTTGAGCGCGACGTTGAAGGTCCGCGGCAGCGGGGGCCCGCCCCGGGGCAAGGCGCCCGCCGCCAGGCCGGGGCCCGGGCGCACCACGTACGTGATCCTCCGCACCCGGCCGTGCGCGCCCGTCGCGAGCAGCCCTGCCCAGAGCAGGAGCCCCCACCTGAGCCAGGCGCCCGCCATCGCGGCCCCCGCCCGCAGCGCACGCTGCGCCGCTCCCCTCCCCCGAGCCCGGCGCGGCGGGAGGAGGCGCCGGTGACGGGAGAGAGCGAGGAAGCTGGGCGGGCGGCGGGCGGCGGGCGCCGGAGCAGCCGCAGACCCCGGCCGCGAGCGGCGCAGAGGAGGGGGGCGCGCGGGGTGGGGAGCGGGGAGCCGGGCGGGGAGGAGCGCGGGCGGCGGGCCGCGCCAGGTGAGGGTCCCCGGCCCGGGGAGCGGGAGAGGGGGTGCGCCGCGCCGGGGAGTCGCCGGCGAGCGGGGGCGAGGGCGGGCGCGGGCGCGGGACGCTCGGCGGCAGCCCCGGGCAGCGGGTTTAAACAGCGGCTCGGGCCGCGGAGCCCGTGTCAGACCCGCGCAGCCAATCTCCGGCAGACGTGACGTCAGGCAGCGAGCCCTAATTGGGGAGCGCGTGCGAGGAAGGAGCCCGAGAGCGCCGCGCCCTCCGCCTCCCCGCCGCCCGTGCCTGTGCGCGGGGCCGGCCCGGGGGTCCCCCTCCCGTGTCCTGGGGGGGGGGGGGGGGGGGAAAAGGACAAAGGGCTTCCTCGAAGTCGCCCCTGAGCGGCGGTCTCGCCTGCTGGGCGCCCCAGCAGGGGTGCTTGCATTCGGTTTGGAAGGCAGGCATGCCCAGGCACTTTCTTACGGGTGTTTGGGGTTTTTTTGTTTTTTGTGTTTTTTTTTTTTTGCTCGGAGACTTGCTGCGGGGATTGGGGGGTGAAATGCCAGAGAGGGCCCCAGCAGGGACTGCTCGGGGTGCGCCTCTCTGCCGGCCCGGGAGCGTTGCGATGGCTGCGGAGGGATGGTGAGCTCCTCGCGCCGCGCCGGTGGCTCCGCCGCTCCTGGTACCCGGCTCCGCGCTCGGCCGGTGCAGGAGCACAGCTGGAGCAGCAGGGGGCGCCCGCGGAGACCGGGAAGCCCGCAATGCAAATGCACCCCCAGGCAGCCCTGCCCTCTCGGTGCAAAGGCCTTTTAGGATAGAAATATGCACTGAGTTTAGGATTCCTGACAACCCCAACCCCGTGATTAGTACTTTTTTTTTTTTTTTAGTCAGATCACTTCCCTTGGGGCTCTCTCTCGGAGAGCAAAGCATCATCGCTCGCTAGCAGTGCCCCAACAATCGCATTAGGGGAGATGCCGCAGAAGGTTCCAGAGCCCAGAGTCAGCGGGGGTCAGAGTGCTCTCTCGAGGGAAAAGCATGACATAATGGCATATTTGCTTCTGGCATCTGAACTGAAAACAATGTCTCCAGCAGGATTACTCAGTTTATTACACGAATGCAAGAGAAAGCCCGTGGTTACAGCAGTCTTTTAAAAAAAAAAGAAGAAGAAGAATATCTAAGAATAATAGTTTCCAAAGCTTCGGTTGTTCTTGTTCATATTTATTGGTGGCTTCGTGTCGTGTTGTCTGCCTGCATTGGGTAGTAGACAATTGGTAGCAGGTGACAGTGGCTCAAAAAGAATGAGTGGAAATAATTAAGTTGAAAAAACTTCATCCACTCATCTGTGTTTTTTTGTTTTTGTGGGTTTTTTTTCTGTGCGTCGAAGGAAGACCTTCAGGAATTGATCTGGCGGGAAAGGGCCTCCGTCCCTCTGCTGAAACGCCAGTTCCATGTGCGAACACTCCCTGAGAGCCGCTGTCCTGGAATAGCAAACAGCCTTGTGCTGGAGGGAGAGACCTCAGTGCAGGGCTAACACTGCAGCGAATTGGCTGTAAGGCCAGGGGCAGCTCCCTTCTCTGAACTTGAACTTCCTCCTCCGTAACACAGAGAAGCTGCATTAAAAGTTCCTTCCAGCCCTACCAGGATTGGTGAGGTCACTCCAGGTCAGCCTCTGAGCAAAAGGCAACGAGCTGAGAAGATTGGGAAGAGATCAACCTATGAACTCATGTGCTTATGTGCATAATCCATGGACACAGATGGTGAGGGCTTGGGCGGGGGCAGGATTGGAGAGGGCAATGTAGAGGGGAGAAGGTTCATGTGTAATACTTTCAACAATGAAGTTTTATTTTAAAAAGGGGAGGAGGGTCAAAAAGCTGTACTGTAGGAAGGACACACACCCAAGCTAATGACTATCCAAGCACTTACTGTGTTGGCAAGCTCAGAGGCTGACCCTCTGACCGATAACATCTCACAAGGCACAGCCCCTTTGCCCGGTTTGGCAAGATGTAAAGAAATGAGAGCTTTCAAAAAAGATCAGCCACAACTGAATAAAGCAAAACTTGGCATTAACAATGTTCAGTTCAAAAGGCAGGACCTGATTTGTACAAGACCCATGTCCAGTACACCCTTGGTCATCTCATGGAAGATTCACAACATCGGGGGAAAACATTTCCTACCTGCAACTCCAGTCAGCTGAGTTTTGACCTCGCAGGTACAATCATGTAGCAGCCATCGAAATGGATGTGGTAATGGACAGTCCAGATGCACTAACTCCATTCTGAAGAGTCGGGACAGGAGAGCAGAGGTGTCACAGCTGAAAGCTCAGGAAATGGTTAAGGACAGCATCACCAAAGGACCAGACGTTAGTTCGATGGTGGGCAGGCTGTCCCTGTGGGGCACTCCCAGGGCCTAGAGGGACCACCTACATCCAACCCTCTTTCAGTCAATGAGAGGTAGCTGCCTGCAGAGACAGAATGTGGGCCGGGAGCGGTCCGTCTGGGCCCTCGCGCTCTGCTTTACTTCCTGGGGGGACTTGGGCATGTCAAGTCACCTCACCTCTCTGGGTCTCTTTTTCCAGAGAGCCTGGGGTCAACCCGAGGTCCTTGCCTTGGGGAGACCAATAACTTGGATTCGCCATGGCTCTGTGGCTCTGCAGAAGAATGTTTCCTGTTCAAGCTTCCTTCCTCTAGACCAGTGGTTCTCAACCTTTCTAATGCTGCGACCATTTAATACAGTTCCTCATGTTGTGGTGAATCGTAATGTAAATATCTGTGTTTTCTCATGGTCTTAGGCGACCCTGCTAGTGGTTCTCAACCTGTGGGTCACTGCTGTAGAGCCTAAGACCATCAGAAAACAGGTCACGACCCACAGGTTGAGAACCACTGCTCTAGACCCATAGCAACACAGAGGTGGGCCTTTCGCCCCAATCTTCAACCTGCTTACAACTTGCCTCATGATTTGGCTACATCACAGTCACATCATCGGTGAGACAAAACCACAGGAAGACTCTCTAGTGTGAATGTTCATCTCATCCCTGTAGGGCCCATAACCATGTGTGTACACAACCATGAATGTAGCAATGTCCACTTAAGTAAGCAGCCCCCCTCTAGTGCAGAAACTCGAGCAAAGCCATAGTTTTGCCCATAAATCTCGTTATTTATATACCTAGCAAGATAATCCTTGGAAAATGTGTCACGCACCCTCTGTACTATCTTAGGAGATGGTTACTCACCTAAAACACCAAACTCAACTATTATGCCAAGAGTGAAAGCCAGTTTCTGTCCAGTATGAGGACCAGTCTTTGCCAAGACCCAGTTTAATGCCCTGGGTTCTGGACGCACACCCCCTTACGTTTCAAGTCTATTTATGTTGGCCATACACAACTTCCTAGTTCACAAAACAAGTCTTTAAGGATCTCATAGAACTTCTTGGATTTCAGATGGTTTTCACAAAACAATACGCAGATGAGCTAAGTGTAAATGAATCAGAAAAGAGGATTACATTTCCCATAAAAAAAAACTCATGAGCTTGAGGATTAGGGGAAGAAAGGACGGCTGGCAAATGCCAAATGTTTTAAAGCGCTTTGAAACCATTAGTCAAACGGAAAATGCAGCCAGGTTTCCTCATCCTTGTACTTTATGAGTTTTGTAATTGAAAATCTTTTCCTACATTTCAGATCAGCTACAAATCAAATTTAGTGTCTGCCTGTGATGAGAACTGCTTCCATTCATTTTCTTCCAGCCTAGGACTTCACGGGATACCTTTCAGTTCCCTTCTAGTTGCATCAAGAAATTCTTAGAAAAAGAAAGAGAGGAGAGAAGGGAAAGAGAGAAACAGGAAGTCAATAAAGTTGTAGGTAAAAGGGGGAGAAAAAAGGAGAGTGAGAGCAAGAGAGAAATTGAGGAATGGAAAAGAAAGGGAGAGTGGCCTTGGGATGGCTCCTGGCGAGCATGGCCTTTGCCTTGTACTGGCTGCTGGAGGTCATTCTGTGTGGAGGCCATAGCCATGGGGCCTGAGGAGTGTCCCTGGAGAACACTAGCTAGGAAACAGACAAGGGAATTGCAGGATGCAGAGAGGAGCCAAGGATTCAATCTTAGCCAATGAGCCTTGTTTGATCTGTAGGAACTGTGATGAGAATTCCATTGATAATAGTAAATTCAATTGCAAGTATATTCCTTTTACTATTGGGGTAAAGATCAATGAGGGAACTAAAGACTCAGAAGACATACCAGCAGAAGTGATTACTTCCATCTTTAGAGGTCCAGTGCATGAAATGCATGCATGGAGAGATGTGTCCCTCAGCCCAGCCTGCACCCTCTCCAATCTGGGACCCCTTGAGGGATGTCCAACTGTCCATTTAGGTTCCATCCCAGTAGAATCGGGCAGTCAGACATCCCTCTCACAATCCAGGACTGCTGGCTCCCAACTGCTCGTGCCTGGCTTCCTGATTGCCCCTAACCACTTCTGCCTGCCAGCCTGATCACCCCCTAACCACTTCCCTGCCAGCCTGATCACCCCCTAACCACTTCCCTGCCAGCCTGATTTATGCCTAACTGCCCTCCCATGCAGGCCTGGTTCCCCCTAACTGCTCTCCCCTGCAAGCCTGGGTCTCTCCCCAACTGCCCTCCCCTGCTGGCCAACTTGTGGCGGCCATCCTGTGTCCACATGGGAGCAGCCATCTTTGACCACAATGGGGTAACCATCTTGTGTGTTGGAGTGATGGTCAATTTGCATATTACTCTTTTATTAGATAGGATACATATCTTAGCTGGTTGTCCTTGGACTTGACAAAAATAAAAATCTGACAATAAAACCAGAGTCCCTATTTACCTCATTTTTGTTTTCAGTGTTACACAGACAGTCTCTTTACAAAAAGATCAACTCATTAGAGGCCTACTTCTACAGGATTAGAATCCACTTGATCACTGTTAGCAAAAAGTCATGCCATGGTAATACTGTGAAAAGGGGACAGGACCAACAGTTGGTATTTTTAGAGCGTTTTCTCTCTCACTTGTCAACTTTTTTTCAAAGTTTTGAAATTTGTTGTGACTTAGCTATGCTGTGAGAGTGATCATCCTCCTAGATAAAAGTTGAAGGGTTTATACAAAGTAATCACTGCACATAAAATGATAAATAGGTAGTATGGATGATTTTATTTTGAACTCTTTGGTCAAATGTCTATATGTTATCCTGGCTATAAAAAATTCAAGTTTATAGTAAATTGAGGGGCAATACTCTGATTTCAGAAAGAATTCTGATTTTGTAAGTCGGATAGTCACATGATGATTCTGTGTTTTTTTGTTTTAAGTTCTTTTCATGCACTTCTTATTTTATTAGTTAGCCTGAATGACTAGACCAGACCTTATTGATAGGAAAATCTGTGTAGAAAAGTCTATTCCTTTTCTACAATGATGCCTTATTTTAAAAAATCAGCATAAATATCAGCCTGCAAGAGCAATCCTGAACAATCACAACCAAACCATATTATATAAGAAGTCTTATCTATGTAAGAAGACTTCATTGAGAACCATTTACCTCTGCCCAAATTATCACATTTCATTTTCTTGGAATAGCACTTGGAGGGATATGATTCTTAATGCTTCCTTCTGTCAACAGCACATTCATGCTAGGTAAGTTGCCTTCTGTTTTGTTTTTATGCTGTAGACCACTGCGCATCCCCTAATACAGTTTTATGCAGAAAGAATTAAACTGTGTAAATGGTTTATCTGGAAATCATCAAGGTAGATTTTCAAGGGGGTAGGATAGCGTCTTTGCCTCTAGGAGAACATACATTTGAAAATAAAGTTAAATTTCCAAATCAAGGAAAAGGTAAGGAGAGAGAAAGTATGAAGACAAAAAGAGGAGGAAGGCCGTGGAAGGAGGGCCAAGAAGAGGTGGACAGAGGTATGGAAGGAAGAGGAGTGCACAGGAGGAGGGGAAATGAAGGAGGATTCAATGAAGGAGAGAGGTGGGAAACAGAGGTAGGAAGAGGGAGAAAGGAAAGAATGAAATGTAGGGAGAGCAGAATTATACCCAGAACCTGTGGGCTAATGTTCTAAGGCTGCTCACTAAGATTCTGGCAGGCTTTTCTGAACATGGGCTGGTTCTGACCTGAATATCAGCTTGCCCCGGTTTGGCCTAGAATTAAACCTGTGCCTTAGACGTTGCCAGCACAGTTGGCTGGCTGGCCGGCCCACCTCATGCAAAGTGGGAAGGACAGGAAGTTACTGCCCAACCACAGGTGGCCAGAGATGCAGCCTCAGCCCGGACTCCCTCCCATCGGCACCTCAGGGACTCCCATAGTCCACTCCCTTGTTCTCTCGACCATTTCATCAAAAAAGGTGGGGTGAAGGAGATTAGAAGTGTGTGGTCGCCTCCACATTTAACCCAGCTCCCATGAAAATTCAAACGAAGCTTTACAAAGGAAGAATTAAAGCTGAGACTCCTGGGATGAAGGCGTCAGTGCATCTGCTAGGCTGTGTAAGCAAGACAGAGATGGGGCTGATTGGCAGAGAAAGATGAGGTGCCCCCTGGAAGAGAGCAATGAGTGCAACTGAGGTTCCCCCAAGGGTTTCCCTTCCCTTAAAGCTTCAGGTTTGGCATTTAAGCATCTTTTAAAAATATTTTTAATACATTTTTATTGATTTCAGAGAGGAAGGGAAAGGAAGAGAGAAATAGAAACATCCTCCTGCATGCCCCACAATGGGGATTGAGCCTGCAACCCAGGCATATGCCCCAACTGGGAATCGAACTGTGCCCTCCTGGTTCATACGTCTGCACTCAACCACTGAGCCACGCCAGCCGGATCATTTAAGCAGTTTTAGTTGTCAGCCATTGGGCCCTCAGCTAGCCTATGTAGAACATTAAAGCAAAATTCCCCCAAACAGAATTCCACTGTGCGTGAAGAGGTTAAAGTAACACCTGGTTGAATTGCAGGCCGGAGTTGCCCCGGGGCCAGTGAGTGCCATGCAACATAGACCCTGGCCAAGGGAGCATGCAGTCTCCTGGGAATAAATAATCCATGAATGGCGAGTATTGAAAAAGGACTGTGGGAAAGGAGACCCTTAAGAGGAAAAAGGATCGGGAGCAGGGGCTGCCTTCCTACAAATTTAGAAAAGTTAATCAACGAAAGCAAACTCTGAAAATAAAGTTCTGTGTGTACACTACATTTTCCTTTCTGATTATTCTGGAAGTCAACTTCTCACTTGCCTACACATAATTCCACAATGGCGGCTGATTAAGACGATGACATGCCTCTGTCTACAGCTAACCAAAATCTGTTCGTTAATTTAGCCCTCACGGAGATATTTTCCTACCCATTGACTCAGAATTTGTGAACATGAAACTATGTGATAATTTAATAGCTATCAATACAATTTAATTTACACTTGTCATTCACAACCTCTGAATCTCATTGGGCCGTTGGCTAGTCTATTACAAGAGGGCAAAAAGCAGTGGTTCTCAACCTTCCTAATGCCGAGACCCTTTAATACAGCTCCTCATGGGGTGGTGACCCCCAACCATAAAATTATTTCTGTTGCTACTTTACAACTATAATTTTGCTACTGTTATGAACTGTAATGTAAATATCTGATATGCAGGATGTATTTTCATTGTTACAAATTGAACATAATTAAAGCATAGTGATTAATCACAAAAACAATATGTAATTATATATTGTGAAATATTTATTTCTAATTACAAATAAATGAAATTTTGTCTTGAATCGTGGTGTAGCATGGGTAACAGTCTTCATATGACAACAGTAAACTACATGGCTACATTTTGCTACACCGAGGAGCGTTGTGTTGGTTCCTAAGATCATGGGAAATGTGTTTTCCGATAGTCTTAGGCGACCCCTGTGAAAGGGTCATTTGATCCCCAAAGGGGTCGCGACCCACAGGTTGAGAACCACTGGCATAAAGGAATCACATTCTTGCTCTCGTGGAGTCTGCATCTTAGAAAACCCTAGAATGTTCACTGAACTGAGAGGCACCTGCACAGAGCAATCCATGAAGACCCGCCTTTTGATCACAAAAGAAGGGTCCCAATGACTTGCATTTCACTATAGTATCTCATAGTCATAAACACTTCTTTGACCTTCCATTCAGTCAATGGAAGTTTTCCTGGTTTCCCAGCTTAGATGTACGTTCAAAGATGCCCGGACACCTGCAAGGTTGGTTGAGTGCCCGCTGGGCAAGCACAGGAGCTTTCTTTCCATTCAGATTTGGCTACGAACGCATTGTGATCCAATTCTCACAGGAACCTCCTGCTTTGCTTCAGCTTCCGTGCAGCCCAGGTTGCTGGGAATTGCTTCTTTCTCTAACTTTCAGGACTTCAGTGATTGCCATTTCTCACGTCTGCCTGAATCTTCTCCCATTGGCAATAGAACACGATGTTCCCTGAGTTTAACATGATCATAATCCCACCCCCAATATCTTCTGTTGCCCTGAAATCGATGAAAATATCATAGAGTGAATAAAGCAGCCTAGAAAATGCCAGAAGTTGCCTAGACCTTCTCTCCCTACCAATTACTAGCCAGAGTTCTAAGGCCCTTCGTAGATTATCTCCTTCTCACTTTTTCAGCCTCACCTTGGGCTGCTCCCCCAAATGCACTTTATGTTGCAACAACATTTATGTACCTGTTTTTCTTCTTTCTCTTTAAAAAACAAAAACAAAAAAACTGGTCAGCCGTTAGCCTGCTGACAGTCCACCTCTAGCCTCCCCTCACATCAGTCTCCTGAAATACCCTCAACTCCTCAGCTAAGTCCTCTTCCTCCTGAAAAATAGGACTTGAGGTCCTTTACTTCCATGAAGCTCTCTGTACCATCCTTAGCCTGTTTACCCTCTGCTCCCAGCATTTTTCCTCCATCCCAAGCTTTCAGCACATCGCCCATGCTTTGTAACAGATGCAGAACACTTCCTGCAAGTGAATCCTTTTCTTCTTCCTGGTCCTGGTAAGATAAACCAGAATTAAGGCACGCCATGGTTGATAAGAGCTGAGATTTGGTTACTTGTCTTTAGCTGTCTGTGGGCAGGATTCTTCTAAGGAATGGGGGTTTGCCCAAGTTTTCCCCCCAACCTAAGTTAACTTGAATGAAACAGTGGCCCTCTTTAAGGAAAAGAAAAAAGTTTCCTACCTCTGACTTAACGGTTTGGAAAGTTCTGTAAAAAGAATTCTGTCATATTTGTGTCTGAAAATGGTTAGTTACCTTGCCAGAGTTATATCATTAAAACAGTCAATGCTTTTATAACATCTCTCTCTCTCTCTCTCTCTCTCTCTCTCTCTCTCTCTCTCTCTCTTTTTTTTTTTTTTTTTGTGACCCTCTCCATTTACTCTAAGACTGGAGGCCGGACATACTCCGAGAATGCCACTAGTAAAAACCCCCATAACATGGATGAACTGAGCAATATACAGAGGTAACTCACACCACCAAGGAAACCCCAGCTATTCGAGGAGAGGCCTGGCTTTCTAAACAGTGAGGGGAGACCAGTAAAACCAGCCCAGTGTCTGATTCCTCCAGGTTTCCTAGTTTTAAATCCCAAACTACTGCTGAGAGGGATCAGGTTACAGGTGCCAGCTGCCAACAACTTTACACTTAACCCTTCCCAGCCCACGACCTGGACGTGAACGCTGCCATTTCACTTCCTAGAACACATCCCCAGCCTTTACAGTTTCACATTTTTCTTACCTGCACACCAGGAATTGGCCCTTCACAGCCCGCGGGGACGGTGACACAGCCTCCACCTCATCCCTGGAGGCCTGGGTTGAGGACTGAGACCTCGCCTGTCAGAGGCCCCATGCCTATCCCAATGTGCAAGTCACAGGAAATGCTTGTAAAACGTTTGTGGAGAAGGACTGTCGCTTTGGATGCCTTATTGCCGTGTGTGGTCCTCAATAAGAAACCGATCTTTTCTTTCCATCGTGAGCACAGACCTCACCCAGGATGAGCTGCCAAAAAGATCCTGAGATGGACTCACTCGTTCAACCATCCACTGATTTCTTCCTTCATTCACGGGATGTTTTTGTGGGCCAATGGTTTCTTATTTAATAAAAATGGGGAAAAGATTGTAGGAGTTTTTGCTTAAGGATCTAATATTCCTGACTAGATCCAGGATTCTCTCTGGAGGTAGGGGCATCATCGCTGGGAGGCATGTGAGGAAGAGATAAATAGGAGGGAATCCCTTCCTGCAATCTTCTTGCAGCTAATCCACTGGAAAATCACGAGCAGAACATCTCCAGGAGCACATACAACAGCATCTATAGAAGGTAAATCCCTAATCCTGGCTCTCTCCATCCCAGGAAGGAGAAGAACGGACGGTGAAGAGCACAGACTTTAGTGTCAAACAACCTGGGCTCACTTCTCAGTCCTGATAAGCATGGCCATGAACTTGGAGCATCAGTCATGTTCTGGATGAATCTAGGATGCAGCTGTCCGGACAGGAAGGAGCTAACCTCTGACTATCCCTGAACAATCACTTTTACGAGGGAATGTCTTCATGTTCCTCAGTGCTGGCCCGGGAACCACACAGCTGGAGGCATTTGGAAATAGATCATTTCAGCCTGAGAGTCCAAGGCTGCCATTCTATTTATCACTTTACAGTTCAGCACAGAGTGGTTTCTCAGTGAGCAGGAAGCTTCCTGGTAGCCAGCTCAGCCTCTACATGTGGACTGCCCTAACTCCTTCCAGTGGGAGCAAGCCATAGCTGGGGATCAGAGTCAAAGATACCCCAAACTCGAGTCTCCTGCGTTTTCCACTCGGTGGAGAAAGGTCGCAGGTGATTGTTGCAGGGGCTCTTGCTGAGGAGGACAGGCTCAGGCTGGGAGGGAAGTCCAAGATGGAAGAGGGGACCTCAGTTTTACAAGGTGGGGTGGTGGGAGGAAGAGAATCACCCATATTCCTTCACTAAGCACCTACAAAGACCCGTAAAGAAGGGGCTGTCAAAGAAGGGGCCTTTCTATAGATGTCTGCCTTTCAGACCAAAACACAGCATCCTGTGATAGAATAAACCATGTTCTTCCTAAGGTTCTATTTTCTTTTCTGTAAAATGGGAACGATGCCCAACACAGGACACAGCTAGCTTTTTCTCAAAGGGACCGGGCAGTAAATATTTTCCACTCTGCGGGCCATGTGGTCTCTGCCACAACCACTCAGTGTTGCCACCGTGGCATGAAAGTCACCGAGACAAAACATGAAGGGATGGGCATGGGCAGATGTGGTCCGCAGCGTCATATCATTATTACATTGCCAGAGCTATATCATTAAAACACTCAATGCTTTTATAACATCTCGGATTAGTTCACTTAATTCTCACACCACCCCCGGTCCACATAGGTATTGTGAGAGTTAAGTGAACCAATCCGAGTAATATATTTTTGTTTGTTTTATTTTCTCAATTACAGTTTACATTCCATATTATTTTGTATTTGTATCAGGTGTACAGTATACTGTTTAGACAATCCTATACTTTATAAAGTTCCCCTTGATATTCCCAATACCCACCTGGCACCATACCTAGTTATTATAATATTATTGACTGCCTTCCCTTTGCTATACTTTATACCCCCATGACTATTTCGTAGCTATCAATCCTTAATTCCTTCACCTTTTTCACCCAAGCTTCCAACCCCTCCTCCCCTCAGGCAATCTGCTCTCTGTGTCTATGCATCTATTTCTGTTTTATTTGTGTATATTGTCCAAGTACATGTCTTAGTGCAGCATACCGTGGGTCAGTGCTCAACAAACATTAACTGTTATCATTGCTCTGACTTTAGGTTCTCGCATTGTACGTGCTATCTTTTTTTTAAAATATATATATTTTATTGATTTTTTACAGGGAGGAAGGGAGAGAGATAGAGAGTTAGAAACATCCATGAAAGAGACATCGATCAGCCACCTTCTACACGCCCCCTACTGGGGATGCACCCGCAACCAAGATACATGCCCTTGACCGGAATCAAACCTGGAACTTTTCAATCCGCAGACTGACACTCTATCCACTGAGCCAAACCAGTTTTGGCTCTACGTGCTATCTTGACTCATTTCAGTGAGTGACGTAGTCCTCCCCTCACCCTCTTGGGCATATGGAGGGTGTCATGGGTTGGGTTCTTGGCACGGAGCCCTGAGACGGAGTTTAGTGAACAGGATGTTTACTATGGAGTGTCTTAGGAGCAACCCGGTGGAAAGGAAGAGAAGAAAGCAGGATTGAGCAAAAAAGAGAAGTTGAGTCGCCCAACAAGAGCTCGAGTCAAATCCACAGGGATCCCTAACATGGCCCTCAGAGTTGTCCCACATTGGGTCAAAATGACCGGGCCTCTGTACCCCCGACCTGGAGCAGACTCTGGGTGTGGGCCGCCCTGAAAAAGGTATGTCCTGGGATGAGGCAGCTCTGCAGCTCGGGTGCTCCTGGAGGGACCCGCAGGCAAGCCTCTCTGCCGACAGCACACCCCACAACTGGGCCGACAAAAGGGGGGAAGATATGGCTGGTTCTGACCATGAATTGTGCCCCGAAGTGACCCCTCTCACTTGCAGCCCACCCATTTAATTGCTGCTTGCAAGACTCTGCAGAGACGTGCTCTTCTATAGTGACTGCAATGTCAAGGGGGTGGCTGCCCCATCAGTCCGGGTTCCAGAGGGATGACAAGGAGCACAGTCCCCTGTCAGCCGGTGATGTAGACATAATTGAGCAAGACTTAAGCCTGTGTCCTTTAAAGCCACTGAGATTTGGGGGTGGCTTGTTGCTGCCGTATTGTCAGCTTTCTATATGATTCCTAGCAGCAGCAGAGAAGGCAGCCCTGGATGGATTTGAATGTTTTAAACTGAAAACACCCTTATAATCTTTAAAAAAAAAAATCAGGGAAGCGCTTTGAAACCATCATCGTCATTACCAGCACCATCATCACACACAACACTGGCGTTTCATGAATTCACTAATTGAATGCTCACACAACCTTTACACAGTGACATAATCTTCACTTTTAGAGATGGTGCTTATAGAGAGGTTCATTAACTTGCCCAAGGCCAGGGGTGTGCAGGCTACAATCCACAGGCCAAATCCAGCTCATGACTTGTTTTTGTAAATAAAGTTTTATTAGAACACAACCCTGCCCATTCATTACGTAGTATGTAATTTTGGCTGCTTTCATGATGCTGCGGCAGAACTGAATGGTTGCATATGGCCTGCAAAGCTGAAAATACTTACCATCTGGCCCATTACAGGAAGAATTTGCCCACTCCCTCTCCTCCCCACAACCTCCCCTCTAAACACAGCCTAATTCCAAACCCAGGGTGTCTCCCTCCAGAGACAACACTCGTAATTCAGATATAGGTAAACACTAGGTAGGCTTGGAGCCTAGAGGGTATTGTAAAACTTCTCCATGTCCGTTATCCTCACTGTCCTTTTTTTTTTTAATTTAAAATTTTCATGACATTTATTTCTAGCAATATGGCAGACTTCATATCCTGAAAAAGCCTCCCCGAACAACCCCTGTAAAATGCTGGATACAAGGAAGAGATGACTTGGCAAGAAATTAAGGTAAATCTTCAGAGGCTAAAAGTAGAGCAGAAGCCAGAATCCAGAATGAGCATGGGTAAACGCTCCCTTCAGCAGGCATTGGAGCCCTCGGGCGTTTGCAAGGGAGGGAGGCAAGCAACATGGTGGTAACATGTCAGCACAGAGACTTTGGAACCAGTCCTAAAGACCCCCACTTCCAGGGAAAGAGTGGACTGGAAAGCAGTTGCCCTGTACAGGAAGACAGCAAAGAAGATTTTGTGTCTTAGCTTTGATTTTGGTTGGGGGGGAAGGGGTAGGCTTTACCTCATGCCCAGAAGTAACTAACCACAAACCAGACCTCAAGACCTACGGTTCAGATTCACTTTCTTGCCTATGTTGGTACTATTTTAAGCGAAAGAAATTGAAAATGGTTCTAGGTTAGTGGTGCCCCTGGCACTTGGCATAAATAAACGCCAACAGAGGAACAATCTCTCAAGTTAAGTCTCCTAACACTCTCACAGATAATGTCCCCAGCAAAATGAGCTCACAATAAAAAGTCACAAGACCTCCCACAGAGCAAGAGAACATGAAGTGAGAGTTAGCAAAAATGTCAAGCAGCGGAATCAGACACACAAGGGCTTTAGGTGGTAGTAGTATCACACAGCAAACTTTTCCTCCAAAGGGCCGGCTAGTATATATTTTGGGCTTCGCAAGCCCTTCAATCTCAAAACCCAAAGACTCAAAGCTGACATTCTAGTGAGAAAGCTGACACAGGCAGTATGCAAATTGATGGGCTTGGCTGTGTTCCAATAAACCTTTATTTACAAAAACGGGGAGTGTGCCAGATTTAGCCAGCAGGCCATAGTTTATAAAATAAGTATGATTTCAATATTTAAAGAATTTAAAACATGAGTAAGGAATAAAATATTATCATAAATATCCAAGCAGATCCTTATCTTCTGGCAGAAAAAAAATATAGTTGAAATTTTGATGCGTTAACTTGCAAATAGAACTGAATAACCAGTACTTGGAAAGTTGGATACAATGAACAAAATTACTTAGAATATAGTACAAAGAAACAAAGAGGAAGAAATTATTAAAAATGGAGCTTAACAAAGATGGAAATTTTGAATGAGAAGTTCTAACATGTATCTATTCCTATTTCCAAAGGAGTGAGTAGAAAGAATGGAAGAGAGACAATATTCAAGAAGTTTCACAGATCCTTATATTTAAGAAGTACAAAAAATTCCCAAAAAGTAGTTATACCCTGACACATCCTGGTGAAATTACAGAACATTAAAGTTAAATAGCTTCAAAACAGCCTGAAAGACAGCTTACCTGCTTGATATGTGGCTTCTTATGAGTAGTAACAGACACCAAGACTGCCAGATATGCCTTCAAAGTGCTGAAAGAAAATAATTGTCAATCTATAATCACATACCCAACAAAATTTCTAACTCAAGAATAAGAATGAAATAGAGATGTTTTTCGATGAGCAAAAACAAGATAATTTATTATCAACAGGCCCTCAGTAAAGGAACTTCTTAAAGGTATATATGGTATTTTCTGGCGTATAACATGACTGAGCGTATAAGATCACCCCCAACTTTTCCAGTTAAAATATAGAGTTTGGGATATACCGCCCTATAAGATGACACGGGGCATATATGACAACCCCCAACTTTTGAGAAGATTTTCCTGGGTTAAAAAGTCATCTTATACACCAGAAAATACAGTACTTTGGGGAGATAAGAAAGATGGATGGTAACCAAGTGAACAAATTAATAGTAATCATGTAGATAAATTTAAGTAAATATCAACACTATTAACAACATCTAATTTGTAAACTTAAAAATATTGGGAGGAAGGTAAGTGGGCTTTTAAAATAAAGATAATATTCTGTTTCTTAACATAGTAGGTACATAAGTGTTCATGAGTGTGAATCCTTATGCTGCACACTCTTTCCTACATGATACATTTCACAAAATAATAGAAATAAAAAACTAGACACTAACAGCTTGTAAGGTGGAAATAATTAAAGTGCACTAAATTTTAAGAGGACAATAAGTAGAATAACTCTTACCATTAAAAAAGTAAATAGCATCTATAAGTTCCAAACTACTAGAGGAGACAAAAAATAAAAGAAGAAAAAACTCCATAGATCAAATAGAAAACATGAGACAGATAGCAAAAATAAATCCAAAAACATCAATGATCACAAAAATAATGAATTAAATTTGCCAGTTATGATAGTTTTTAATCCAGCTATAATTTTCTTATAAGAAACTCACTTAAAACACAAGTGCATCAGATGTTTGAGAGTAAAATAAGAAAGCTATATGAGGCAAATACATTTTTTCAGCAAAGAAATAAAGAACAAACAAACAAAAAAAACTTTTTTATTTGCTTTCTGGTATAACCTCTGAATCCTCATAGGAAGTGATGGATTATAATAAAACAAAGAGACGAGAGAAATCAGAAAACACCTGAGCTCAAAATTCTAAGAAAGAAAAACAAAAAACAACAACAAAACACACACACACACACACACACACACATAGCCTAAAGATATGAAAAGATTGTTCTGCCTGTGCTATACCTGTGGAATTCCAGCGAGCATTGGTGAAAACCTGAGGTTTAATAGCAAACCAAAAATAAATGCAATTTATCATTACTCCAGTTTGGGTCAAATTTCTTAAGAATGGAGTTTACATAATAATCAGATAACATTGCAAAATAACCTGCATTTTCAGATGAAGAAGAGTGTTGGCCACTTTTAACTGTGATAACGACACTGACATTTATGAGGCATTACTTATTTAAATATAAGGAACCGAAACCAGTTTGGCTCAGTGGATAGAGCATCGGCCTGTGGACTGAAAGGTCCCAGGTTCGATTCCAGTCAAGTACATGTACCTTGGTTGCAGGCACATCTCCAGTAGGAGGCATGCAGAAGTCAGCTGATGGATGTTTCTCTCTCATCGATATTTCTAACTCTCTATCCCTCTCCCTTCCTCTCTGTAAAAAAATCAATAAAGTATATTAAAATATATATATATATAAAGAGTCTCAGGAAAATACATTAATAAATTTGAAGTGTGAATTGATTTGACTATTTTGAAGTTTCAGGGAGGAAAAAATATGTATAAAGATGGATAACTGCCACATTAAAACAGAGAAAGATTAGAAAGAACTTAAAAGAATAACAGAAATGGTTGAAGTATGACGCATGTGTATAATAAGATGTTCTCAAAGGTATTTTGTAGACATAGGGAAATACTTATGGTAGAGTTAGTAAGCTACAGAGTACACAGAACTGTGATAACAAAATGATCATAAATCCACTAAATGTAGTCAGTTGTGCCTAGAAACAGGATTGGGAAAAACAACAACAGAATAATAGTAAGAGTAATAGGGACTGGAGTAAGTTATATTCTGTTTTCCAAGTTTTTGCCATGAGCATTTTCATAACCTGGGCCTCCATTGGGAGGGCACCATTGATCTCCCATCATCCCCTGGGTAGGTGCCCAGTAAGTATCTGCTGACCCAATGAGTGAACAAGGGGAATGAATAGAGGCACTTCCTCCATCTCATCCTAGGGCTCTTCATCTGCTCACTCTTGAATCCGGACATTCTCCAAGAGTCCACACTCAATTGCTTTTCCTTTTCATTCTGCACTTCCCCCTCAAGCATGGGGCCAGGGGTTTGACATGCCTGCATCCCTCTTCCTTTTGCTTTAGCCAACATTCATATGCAAAGGAGCCCAACTTTTCAACTCTGCCTTCTCTTTTCCCCTCATCGCATTTCTCACTGCTGGCCATTGGACCCACAGACATTCATATTCTCCTCTATAACTCCTCGTTTTCTTCCCAGCCATTCTTCCTCCAAGCCCTCCAATTTGGTTAACATCACCACCATCTCTCCAACACTGCGAATCCGATCCCATTCCCACTGCCCTGCTCCACTTCTCACCGAGGTCATCACCAACCCTGAGGAGTCTCCTTCCTTTGAACCTGCACTTCCCATGCCTTCAGAATAAAGTCTGGTTCCTAGAGTCTCCTTCCACTCTGGCTCAGTCTCTTTGCTGCTTCATCTTCCATCACCTGTTTGCATGGCCACTACCTCTGCCATGCATTCTCTCTCTTCCTCTCTCTCTCTCTCTCTCTCTCTCTCTCTCTCTCTCTCTCTCTCTCTCTCTCTCTCTCTCTCCTTTCTCCTTTCCTCCCGCCCTCCCTCCCTCCATCCCTCTCTCTGCCTCATTAGGTTTCTAGCTGGACAGCTATCTCTGTGACTTCTCACATTTCTCTGATGCCTGGATGCGGATCTCCCACTTCTCTTCCTCTCAAATTGCTCTTCCTCCTCTGAAGCCCATATCAAGTGTCACCTCCTCTGAGAAGCCTTTTCCCATACCTTCAGTCAGGATTAAGATCCACTCCCCTCTGGGGTCAAATTGCACCTCAACCATGCCCTCCTTAGCACAAAACACAAGGTTGTCAGCTGCAAGCTGGTGGACAGAGGGAGACAGGGCGGTGCCCTTGAGAACCTGAGCACTGGGGATGTGAGGTTTCCCCCCTAGAATAAACCCATAAAAACAGTAAGTAATGGGAAAGAACAAAAGTCCTGCTAGGTTCACTAGCAACAGCTGTAGCCTTTAGCCAGTGATGCTAATGATGCTGTGAGAAAAGGCGGGGGTTGGAGGAGGGGTGGGGAGAAGGGATCCATAGAGCACTTTCTGGCGTTTTCCCAACCTTTTCCAGGGAGGACAGTGCTGGGGTGGGGAGCGGGAGGGCATTCATTCCAGGCACTGTTGTCTGGAAAGGGCCAGGGCCAGGGCCAGGTTCTTCTTCTGGGCTCACTGTGACCTGAACTCACTATCCCAGATACCCCCTGCGGCGCAGTCAGGCCCACGGGGAACCCTGGTGAGCATCAGCCAAACTTGGGCGAACAGCCCCGTGTGCAGAAAGGGCAGCCCCTGAAAGGGCTGTCCCACACATTGTCATTAGCCTATGCGACGGGCTTCGGTTGGGCACCTTTCAGTCCATCACAAGCGCTGTTGCCATGTCCAAGGGAACTTACAAAGTTCAGTGTCCGGGCCTGCAAGGCTGAGGGCTGGAACACCAATCCTGGTGACACCCGGGAGGCAGCCAGCCAGCAGCCCCTCACCACCAGCGCCACCCAGAGCCGGGAATTAGAGTTAACCATGAACGGCCATGAGTCTCCCACCAGCCAGAGTGGATAAACTTTCTGTGGAGGGTTGTACAGTGGAGGGTTAGAAGTCAATATTTTGGGCCACAAGGTCTCTGTCACAACTACTCAACTTTGCTCTGACAGAGGGTGCGACAGCAGCAATATGGAAATGCACAGGTGTGCCCAGGTTCAAATAAAACACTATTTCCCCCAAAATAAAAAATATAATAATAAGGTGGTAAGTCAGATTCAGCTCACAGGCTGAAGCAGCCTGTGAGTTCCGTGGGTTTCTGTGTTGCCATATAAGTGACACATAGCATTAAGTTCGTTTCAGGCGTACAACCTAATGATTCCACATTTTTATATATTGTGAAATGATCATCAGGAAAAGTCTAGTTAGCATCTATCACAACCCATAACTGCAAAACTTTCCTTGTAATGAGAATTTCTAAGATGTTCTCCCTCGGCAGCTTGCAACTATGCACCACCGTGTTATTAACCATAGTCACCACGCAGCGCATACGATCCCATGGATTTTTATAACTGGAACTGCACAACCTTTGACCCCTTCGCCCATTCACCCACCCACATGGGACTTGCCTCAGGAGGCACCCCTGTATCCCGGTTCCCTGCTGCCTCCGCTGTGTCTGGGATTCACAGAGCCTCTGGTGATACCTAACAGGGGCTCACCCGATTTCAGAAAGTCTTTTTTAAAAAATATATATTTTTAGTGATTTCAGAGAGGAAGGGAGGGAGCGGGGGAGAGAGAGAGTAGAAACATTAATGATGAGAGAGAATCATTGATCGGCTGCCTCCTGCACGCCCCCCACTGAGGATTGAGCCCATAACCTGGGCTGCCCAGGAATCGAACCATAACCTCCTAGTTCATAAGTCAATGCTCAACCACAGAGCAACACTGGCCAGACATGAGAAAGTCTTACCCACAATGCAAATCTCTTGCTCTTCTGAGAGCTTTACCATTTGCAAAGTGCATTCACATGGCCTTTCTTAATTCACACCGAAACCCTATGGGGTACCGGAATCTCAAGTGTCTCCAAGCTTCACCCGCTTGTGAGGGCCATTAAAGTGAAGTCCATCTGTAGGACTGGAAGCCCTCAACAGTTACCTTATCTCACCTCCCCGCCACCCCTCCACCCCCCTTCACCCCGCCTCACGTCAAATCCCCCCTGGCTTCTGGGCATCCTTGAGCTGTCTGCATTAGCTCATGCCCAGCCTCTGCTCCTCCTTGCTCCCAGGCGCACACCCTGGCCCATAAGCCCTGGGACAGCAGCGCCGGATGCCAGATGCTGGATGCCTGCATCCCGTGGGCCTTTGATGGAATCAGAAACAGTGGTTCAGTCCCATCTTTGGGGAGGACTTTGTCACCTGGTTCCCTGGCTCGGCTCCACTCCCACCCCACTCCATTAGGCTGGGAGTGGGGTCAGGACAGGGATACTCATACCCAGGATGCAGGCGGAGGGCACGAGACACAGATGCCATACTGACTCTCGTGGTCCTCAGTCATCCCTCGGCCTCCTACATCCAAGAACACTCAAAAGCTCCCTCCTCCCCCCGCCAAAGAAGGGGAACCTCTTACACATGATCACATCCATCCTCATGGCTCCGGGCAAGGGTCTCTTGCCTTTGCATCTGGTTTCTGCTACGCCTCAGCCAGCCCTGCTATTAAGGCGTTATCTTCTCACTTATGGGCAAGACAAGGAAGGTCTGAACCGCATGTCAATTAGTGAATAGGAGAAACTCCACTTGAACGCAAGTCTTTGACTTCGAAACCACCCTTCCTTTCACTTCATCACAACTAAGCAATTTATGCTCTGCCCCATCTTCTTGTCACACAAGATCGGGCCATTTTCCACCTGTAGCAGGTCAGTTAACCTCGATTTCTCCTCTCTCTTCCACGTCCGGTTACTTGGCAGTGCTAAGAGGTGGAAGAAAGGTTCATTGGCCTTAAGAAAACGTCAGTGTCATAGGCGGCTACAGCAATAGCACGTTTTCTTTGCAAAAGAAGTTTTGGCAGAACTTGGTTGTTTCTACAGATGCTGCAAGCAACCAACGTGAAGACTGAGACTGTGATTCCCAGCAAGTGAAGGCTGCCCCTTAGAAAGTGGGGAGCCGAAACCGGTTTGGCTCAGTGGATAGAGCGTCGGCCTGCTGACTGAAAGGTCCCAGGTTCGCTTCTGGTCAAGGGCATGGACCTTGGTTGCGGGCACATGCCCGGTAGGGGGTGTGCCAGAGGCAGCTGATCGATGTTGCGCTCTCATCGATGTTTCTAGCTCTCTATCTCTCTCCCTTCCTCTCTGTAAAAAATCAATAAAATATATATATTTTTTAAAAAAGGTAGGGAATTTCCAACACAAATCGTTCTTTTCCTCTTCCTACTCTCTTCCCCACGCAGCCCTGCTCTCTGGAGCCTCCACCCAGAGCTGGAACATAACGACGAAGTAGGAAAAAGAAACGTAAGCCATAGGAAACAGGGTTGGGTTCGCAGCATGCGAGCCTTACATGCAAGCCATTGTCTGCAGTGTTTTGGATAACTCCAGTTTTTCGTTTAGGAAAGAAAATCTAAAACAGAACAATTACATCACAAATGGAACGTTGATACAGTTCCTGGGGCAGGAAAAAAAAAGGTGCGGTGAAGGGAAAGGCTGCAGGATCTCAATGAGATCCAGGTGGGATCGCCCTTTCAGCAAACGTCTACACACCAGCCCATAAAAATGATGGAAAAGGCACAAGACGAGAATAAAAGCAGCCGAGTGCCAGGTGCTCATCCCGACCGAACCCACATCCTCTCCGAGTCCGTCCCTTCCCACAGCTCCTACTGCCCACTCTCCTTCCCTGCCAAGGGCTTGGGCCTCTCTCCTGCCTTTTGGGGTCTCCTGCTCGTGGTCCTCCCCCTCCCCCGCATGAGGCAGCCAGGGCTGGGGAGAGCAGCAGGGAGCATGACAGGAGTGATAGTGATCGCAAGGACGATAGTAACAACATCTGAGGCCCGTGCTGAGCGCGGAGGGCTGCTGGCTTTGGATGCTCTGCCTGGATCATCTCCCTTAATCGTGACAACCCTGTACACTAGGTTCTACAGTTGTTCCCATTTCATAATTGGGGGAAATGAAAGGTTAAGCATCTTGCCCAACATCACACAGCTAGTTAGTGGCCGAGCTAGCTTTCAAACGTAATTGAACCAATCGCCCTCACCAGTAGCCTACTCATCTCGGGAAAAGAGCTATTAGCGGCAGTGTATTTGATCACCAACTTCCCTCAACACAAATGCACAGAATGGCGATGCATTTTATAGATGAGAAAACATGGCCGCCTCTGTGGAGCAGATACTACCTGCCAGGAGGTACGCATGTGCACGCTTGCATCTAGTTTCAACTGCAGACCCAAACCGCCTACCAACAGGCCTCTTAATCAGCTTCAAATTGCAGCCCATAAACACATGCCCCCTCCCAGGTTCATTCTAGAAGTCCGGTGGGAAAAGCATGGATGCAGACCACGCATGGGGGGATGCAAAGGAGATGGGGGAGGGTGTGGGGGTGGCAGGGTAGGGGCAGCAATAGGCCTGGCTGCCTAGGAACGAAAGCAGCCTGCCTCCCCAAGGCCCTGGGGGAGGGGGGGAGGATCACCAGGGGAGTCAGTGCAGGAAATGCGACGTGTGCAGGTGGGACCCAATCCCGGCAGGAAGAGGGGAGGCCGCGTTGGAGCAAACCCAGGAAACATGAGAGATTGAAACAGGGTTCCATGAGAGGTTCAGCTCACCATGGGAGCCAGCGGACCATCTGGTTTACCGGCTGGGAAGGAAGCAAGGGAGGCCAAACCCTTCAGGCTTCTCCCTTCCCCAAAGCCACCTCCCTCCTCCAACCCCTCCTTCCTCGAACCCCCTCCTCACCTAGGCAGAGCCCCTCCCTGTACTCCAGGGACAAAGAGAAAGCTGCTTTTTGTACCCCAGTGCAATCAGCAGGGGGCCATTTCTGCAAGCTGTGCTCCTGCCTCTGTCCTTCTCACGTGGTTCTCCATCAAAACCACCCTCTCCGTGAAATTCGGCAGAGCGCCATGTCTTCCGCCCCGTGCTGCTGTGGCAGGCTGCACTCACATTGGTGCCTGCACTGATCACCCATCCCTTGGGTGTGATCAGAGGAAAAAGCAGAGTCCTAGAGCAATATCTTTCCACGCACAAGATTATCCGTGGACATTTTTTTAAAAGGGCGGAGCACTAGGAAGTCAGAGGGAAAGTCTTCCCAAGGATTAAAGAGGACGCTGATCAAGGGTGAGGAGAAGGAGACAGTCTGTGGAAATGCCTGGGCCACGGTAGCTGGTACCTCCTACCTAAATCTCAGTTGAAAGTGAAACTTATCAGGAAAAAACAGTTATGCGTTCACATGTCTCTGAGCCTGATTCACAGAGGAGGAAAGGCAAACACGAGAGCGTGGGATGTTCACATAAGAGGTGAGAGGACACGCCTGCTGGAAATGTAGCAGGAGGAGGAAGCGACCTTACATATGACATGGGGATGCAAAAGGATGGCATGGTCCTAGACAGAAAGCCACTCACAGAGGGTAGAAGCAAGACAGAATGACAGGAGACGTACAAACCAGAGTCCTGCTAGAATGAGGGGTCACCGCGGGTGCCCAGGCAGGGATGGGGCTTTCTGAAGGCAGACCATGTCACCACAAGCAAGCAATCACAGGGCGGGGGACTTGAACTCTCTTTATGTCTGCCGGAGGTCACCCTGGGCTAAAATAGCATCACTTATAAAAATGTTTCACATTCCTAGCTAACCATTTCAGCTCTCAGCGAGGAGAAACTGCCCTTCTACATATAACTTTAACCAACAAGAAAGAACTGGTTTCTATACTGAAATTACAGGGACTTGGGGGGAAAGTAACCATGTCTTTGGGGAGTACATAATAGCAAGGCAGGGGAGCATCACGCAAATTCTGAGGCGATGCAATAGTGACGAACTCTGATGCGAAGGAAAAGAATAAGCAAACTCCTAAGCCAGCGTGGCCACATACAAAACTTTCTCATGAACTCCTGCTTTCAAAAGGGCATTGTTCACAAGAGATAATGAGGGGCACATACCAAGAGCAATACAAAAAAAATGAAGGTTTTCAGCAAGGCTAAAGCCCCAGCTAATGGGAAATCCAAGAAACATGAGAGATTAAAAAGGGGTTCCAGCCGAAACCAGTTTGGCTCAGGGGATAGAGCATCGGCCTGCGGACTGAAGGGTCCCAGGTTCGATTCTGGTCAAGGGCATGTACCTTGGTTGCGGGCACATCCCCAGTAGGGAACGTGCAAGAGGCGGCTGATGGATATCTCTCTCTCATCAATGTTTCTAACTCTCTCTCTCTCTCTCTCTCTCTCTCTCTCTCTCTCTCTCCTTTCCTCTCTGTAAAAAATCAATAAAATATATTTTTTAAAAAAAAGGGGGGTTCCCATGGAAGATGCAGTTCAGAGAGAGAAGAGTATGAGGTGGGAGGGAGAGAGGAAAGGAAGGAAGCAGGGAGAGAGGGAAGCAAGAAATAAAGATAAGAGAAGGGAAGGAGGAGGAAGAGAAGGAAGAAGAGAAGAATAGGAAGTGATAGATCCAAGATGATAGAACGTTAATAGGCAACTAAAAGTCCACATTACCAAAACTTCACATTCCATCTTATGGAGTAAAGAAGAATAGATTTTGAATTCTAAATGTGCAAATAAGCAAAGAAGACCAGGAGAGGAGGAAAATGAAGCCCGCACGCAATAAGTTAGGGAATTTAAAAAAAATCTTGGCATAAGAAATGATTTCAAACCTCTAGGCCCAGACAAATTATAGTCCAGAGTGTGAAAAAAAAAATTGCAGATATAATCTCAGAACCACTGGCAGTGAGTTTGAGAAATCATGGAAAACGGGAAAGATGCCAGACACCTTGGGAAATGTTTTATTTTGCAATATGCTGAGGTTGGGGGGAAGCCCAACAGATCCTGAAAATGAAGACCTATGAGCTAGATATGATCCCCATTGAGGAGAATGAGTCCAATTGGACGCTGTGCTAATGAGGAAACATCTGCTTTTTTCATGAGGGATGTTGTCAGAGTAGAGTCTTCCAACAGACAATGCGCAGTGTGATGAGGGATTCGGAAGCCATGCCATCCAAGGGAAGTGGAGAGGTCTATACAGCACAGAAATGAAATGACTAAGAAGGGTACCAGAGATTAGATACGTAGTCATGAATAAGGAGCTGTGGAATCATTTTGTGTTGCCTTAGGACATGGAGTAGGACGAATATTGACATCTCAGTAGGTGAATTTTCCCATAACATTGAAAAAATATTTCTGGTCATTCATTCAACAAGTGTTTATTGAGCACCTCCTGTGTGCCAGAAACTGTGCTACGTGCTGAGGATACATGAAAAAAAAAGACAAATATTAAAATATTTTCAAAATATTATATTATATTATTCAAAAATCCTATCTAATAAAAGAGTAATATGCAAATTAACCATCACACCAAGACATAAGATGGCCACCCCCATGTGGTCAAAGATGGTTGCTCCCATATGGATACAAGATGGCTGCAGAGGACGGCAGTTGTGGGCAGTTAGGGCTGACCAGGCCAGCAGAGGAGGGGAGGTGGGGGTAACTTAGGCTGACAGAGGAGGGCAGTTGGGGGAGACCAGGCCAACAAAGGAGGCAGTTGGGGAGGACCAGGCCTGCAGGAGAGGGCAGTTGGGGGGGACCAGGCCTGCAGAGGAGGGCAGTTGGGGGCAATCAGGCAAGCAGGAGAGGGCAGATGGGGGTGACTGGGCTGGCAGAGGAGGGCAGTTGGGAGAGACCAGGTCAGCAGGGGACGGCAGTTCTGGGGGATGAGGCCTACAGGGGAGGGCAGTTAGGGGCAATTGGGCCAGCTGGGGAGCAGTTAGGCATTGATCAGGCTGGCAGGCAGAAGCGGTTAGGGCAATCATGCAGGTGAGCAGTTGGGAACCAGTAGTCTTGGATTGTGAGGGAGATCCCAGATTGGAGAGGGTGCAGGCTGGGCTGAGGGACACCGCCCCCTTCCTCCCCCACCTGGTACATGAATTTTGTGCACCAGCCTCTAGTGTGTGTGTGTGTGTGTGTGTGTGTGTGTGTGTGTGTATATTTCCTAACTTCCTTGGACTTAGAGTCTTATAGAGGAAAACAATAAACTAAAAAACATAATCATAGATTACAGCAAATAACAAGAAGGAGACAATAGAGGATAGGGAGTAACAGAGAGAATCTACTTTATAGATGGTCTTGGGAAAACTCTGAGCAGATGACATTTGTGCTGAGACTCACATGACAACATGGGCAGAATTCTGCGAACAGTTTGGGGCAGAGGGAACACTAGGTGCAAAGGCCCTGAGACTGGAAAGAGCTAGGTTTGTTCCCAGAACTGAAAGGAGCGAGGCCTGTCAACTTGGTGAGCAAGACGAGCAGAAAGTGAGGCTGAGAGAGAAGATTGAAGAGGTAGACAGGATAAGGGGAGAGAGGGGATGAGGTGTGGCCATCAGGAGGAATTTAAAATGTCTCCTGAACCATCTAGGAAGCCATTGAAAAGTTTTAGCAAGAAAGTCATGGTCTGGCTTAGGTGTGGGGGTTTTTTGTGTTTTTTTTGTTTTGTTTTGTTTTGTTTTTAAATGCATTTTATTGATTTTTACAGAGAGGAAGGGAGAGGGGTAGAGAGTTAGAAACATCAATGAGCAAGAAACATCCATCAGCTGCCTCCTGCACGTCTTGCAACCAAGATACATGCCCTTACCAGAATCGAACCCAGGACCCTTCAGTCCACAGGCTGACGCTCTATCCATCGAGCCAAACCAGTCAGGGCGAGGTGTGTGTTTTGATGCTTCCTCCAGCTGCTCTTGTTAACTGGATCAGAATGGGGCTGCAGGGAAGAGGAGAGCGCTCAGGAGCTGCTGTCACATTCAGAGGAGGCCACGGTGTGAACTGAGGGTGTGAAGGCACGTTGAAGAGAAGCTCACTTGGAATTTTTTTGAGGTAACAGAGACAGAATTTACTGATGATTTGAACATGGAGTTGGAGGGACTGGAAGAAAAATGACTAGAATTATCCAAACGTGGCCTCAGGTGGCGGCATTTAAGGGCCAGCAGAGGAGGGTGATTGGGGGAGACCAGGCCAACAAGGGAGGGCAGTTGTGGGGAACCAGGCCAGCAGGGAGGGCCTGAACGGGGCCTGGAACGGGGCTCACAGGACGGACTGGAAAGACGAAGGTTGCATGTGACTCGGTGATGATGACAACAAAAACTCTAAGAACAGGTGTCTAGTACCAACGTCAGGCTACAGGGCTACTGAAAGTTCCAGAAAAAAAGTTCTTGCCTTGGCACAATTTTTCCCCCCTTTCTATTGTTTGTTTGTTTTTGAGAGAGAGAGAGAGAAACATTTGTAAAAGAATGAAATATCAATCGGCTGCCTCCTGCACACTCCCAACCTGGGACTGAGCCTGCAACCTGGGCATGTGCCCTGACTGGGAATCGAACCAGCGACCCTGCAGTGCATAGGACTATGCCCAACCAACTGAGCCACACCAGCCAGGGCCACAATTCTTAAACGGTAACCGGCTACAAACTTTATCACACGCACCAACGAATCATTTCTACGGAAACATACAGTGTTCCCAGGGCAAACAAGAGTACATGAGGAATCGTAAGTATACTTTGCTGTATATATGTTGTATACACATGCATATGTTACATATACTTATAGCTTATACTTACACCTTTGCTTATAACTTAAAATCTAGAAAGTACCCCTGCTTTCAATGCACATGATACACATTAAGACCCACCAGACATAAATACCACAGATTTTCCTAAAGAGAGCACAGCATTCTCGTCCTGTTACATCATCGGGAGAAGCCCTCTCTTGAGAAGAGAGGTTTTTCAAGTGCAATAAAACCTTAAGACTTTTCCATGACAGAACGGATCCCCCAAATCAATCCTCTCGGCCCTGCTTCACTCCCAATCATCTCACCTCCCGGCCATGGAGCAATTCCTGCCTTCCGGGATCATAAATATCGGGCGAGGGGCAGAGCACATGAGAATTTAATTGTGGCGAGGATTCTCCTTGAGCGCATATCAATCTCTCAGAGGTAGCCAGGCCCCGGCCACAGATCACGGCCGAGACGAGATGGGCTGTGCTGTGAGCCCTGGATGCTACTCTGTCTGGCAACAGTTCAACCTCAGGGTTTAAACGCCAAATCGCAGACAGCTTGCCCTCAGCCCGCCATGCAGGCTGTGAAGAGTTAGGCCACCTAAAACATCCCGGAGTTAAGTGTATGTGGGAACCTCAGCCCGGGTCCTTTCTCAGTATCACATTCATTTCACGTTTAACTTTGTTGAAAAAGAAAAAAATTAGAGTGGGGCGGGGGGGAGAGAGAGAGAGAGAAGCAAAACTGAAGCCTCGGTGTTGGCCAGCAGGTGGGACTTTGCATGTTTCTTATTCGGGGGCCCAGACTGCGGTTTCCACGGCAGTGGGGTGTTTTGTCTAACTGTCTGGGCTGTAACGGGTGTTGCCCACAAACAATCTGTCACACCGTGAGAGCGGCATGTGCGGGGACCGGGCCCGCTCCGACCGTATGGCCCCATGCGCTGCCCTTGTCAGTTGCGGTCCTCAGTGGCAGGTCATTTCTTAGGCGGGACGTCACGAATGTGTCAGGAGTCTGTGCCTGCTGAGTGCCGGGTGACAACCTCTTCCAGGCCACGGCAGCCGGAGGACACGCCGGTTACAAACCACAGGGCGCACGGGGCCGGCGGGCTTTCCCACGGTAGCCGCCACGTTGGGATGGGCGATTCCGGAAAAGGACGCCTGAAGTGTAAAGAGTTCATCGCCAGACACAGGTCTGGGCATAGAGCATTCTCGGGATGTTACGACGGGTCCTGAAAATGCCAACTTTTGACACCACACACCCCCAACCACCCAATTCAACGTTAGTTCTATCCACGGTGCTGAGGACACGCAGCTACAGAAAAGCGCCCCATGGGAAACACAGTGGAATCGGCCACGGGAGCAAAACATTGCGAAGCAATCCATCAGGGATGCCCTCCCGAGGAGGACTCAGCTCCATCGGCCGTGGGTGTGCGGGAGCCCGTGCTTTAGAGTCATCCCGCGCCCTCCTGCTCCTCGTTATCCCAGGAGAAGAAGCCTGACAAGCTTGGAGCGAATGCCAGAGGGAAGCCCAGAGACACACCTGGCCGGCCAAGGTGGAGCGTCAACGGAGGGCACGGGGGAGACGGAGGGGGGCGGGGAGGGGGGCAGAGAGACGTGGCTGGAAGGCGGAAGGGCAGGTTGAGAGACTTTGACAAAGAATCAGAAAGGAATCCAAAAGGAATCCGAGGACGGTAAAAGGGAGAGGTGGAAGCCGGCAGCCTGCGCCCCTCGGAGAGCTCCTCGCTGCATCATAAAACCCCCCGGTTTGCCTTTGTCTGGTACCACACCCTCCAGTGCTAGAAACAGGGGGTTCTTGTTTCCCGTTTTGAAAAGGCAAGCAACCGCTGAAACCGGTTTGGCTCAGTGGATAGAGCGTCGGCCTGCGGACTGAAAGGTCCCAGGTTCCATTCCGGTCAAGGGCATGTACCTTGGTTGCAGGCACATCTCCAGTGGGGGGCTTGCAGGAGGCAGCTGATCGATGTCTCTCTCTCTCATCGATGTTTCTAACTCTCTATCCCTTTCCCTTCCTCTCTGTAACAAATCAATAAAATATACTTATAAAAAAAAAAAGGCAAGCAACCACAGCCACAATTTTAGGGCAGTTTTAGGACAGAGGATAGAAAATGGTCTTTGCACGAGATGAATGGGGATATTGGGGAAATGGACCGAGGCGTGGGGGAGGAGAACCAGCGCTGACCGTGACCACTGACCAGGCCCGGCTTTGGGTCAAGGCCGCCTCGCCCGGGCTGGCATCCTCCCCGGACCGGTTAAGAACACACTGGCATGAGGGCTGCCTCGGTCGGACGGAGCCGCTGAGATATCCATGACGCCTTCCTGTAGATCCCGAGGACTGTGCGGCGCAGGCAGGTTTCCCGAGGCAGCGCCGACGCTTTGATCTTCTGGGGGCTCCGACATCTGTTCTTATTGTCTGCACATTCACCCGCCGGAATCCAAGCTCGCGGCGAGACCGCGGAGCGGCAGTCTGAGGCCCCAGAACCTGTCCAAAGCTAATAGAGCCGAGATTTACACTGTTGAGATAATAGCATCCCGCTAATGCAAGCCAAGAGGCAATCGGCCCGTGGGGATTATGAGATATCCTACGTGCCGCAGAGCAGGGGGCTCTGTTTTAGAAAAGAATCTTAAGTGCCCCGGCCCTGGGCCTCGCTGGCAGTATGGCAGCCCAAGTTACCTCGGCTCTCTGCTTCCACGTGGGATGGGAGGCATCCTCTCCGCACAGCTGCTCCCCAGGGAACAAAGAGGGGCTCGGGAACAAGCCCCCTCACTCCCTAGCTCTAATCTCCAGCCTCTATGAGGTGCTGGTGGCCACCCCAGGAGCCCGCCCCAGGAGCCTGGCTGTCCCCTGCAGTGGCATCTCTGAGCCCTCAGAATGAGAGAGCTGGTCCGTGGGTCAGGGAGGTCAGCACGGCCCACACGCCAGATCGATAGCCTGGGCTCAGACGCCACGTGCTCCACGTGAGGTTCCAAGGTCTTTCATGGCGGGAAGGGGGTTTCCAGCCTGCCCACCCCCGCCCCCCACCCAGCCACTTCCCTCCTTCCCATTAGCATCTTGCTCACATAGGCTTTCCATTGTGAGCTCTACACAAAGCCCCGGGACTGGCTGCTGGTGGAACTGCAAGGACCATAGCAAATTACAGCGAAGGGGCATGATTTGGGGTGTTAGGGAGGCCTGATCCCCTCTCAGAGCCCTCTCCAGGAGAAGTCATCCTCTCTGTGGGCTCACGCCCCTCCCAGGATCCTGCAGAGCTGGGGCTCACTCCCGGGGGAGACTCATGGGGAGAAAGCATTCCTGACGCACATTCAGATGAAAGGGTGGTGGAAGGGCTGCTTCTACTTATCGGCCTAGTCTGCATGGACCACACTGTTTATTCATTATCAGGTCACGGACATTGGGGTTGTTTCTACTTTCGATCTATTATTAATAATGATGCTGTGACCATTCACGTATGAGTTTGTGTCTAAACACACGTCTTCGGTTTAGTCATATGGCAAGTTTATTTATTACTTTTTAAGGAACTGCCCAACTGTTTTCCACAGTGGCTGCACCACTTTATATTGTCGGCAATACATGAGGATTCGTCTCCACACCCAATGCTAACTTTTTTATTATAGCACTAGTGGCCCAGTGCACGAAATTTGTGCATGAGGGTAAGGGGACAGGGGGAAGTTCCTTCAGCCCAACCAGCACCCTATCCAATCTGGGACCCCTCAGAGGATAACTGGCATTCAGACATCCCTTTCACAATCCAGAACTGCTGGCTCCTAACCACTTACCTGCCTGCCTGATTGCCCCTAACTTCTTCTGCCTGCCAGCCTGATTGTCCCTAACTGCTCCCCTGCTGGCTTGATTGTCCCTAACCACCTCTGCCTCAGCCCCACATCCAGGACCCAGGATTCCCTCCTTCAGCCAACCAAAGGCACCTGGGATCCCTGCTTCCCTCTCTCTAGTCAGCCAAAGGTGCCCAGGCCAGCTGCAGCCACAGGGGATAGTGGGCAGGTGGCTTCGCCTGGGCTGCAGCTGCAAGTGCTGGTGCCCCAGACCACAGGTGGGCAACTTCTCCATGTACTAGGCTATAGCCAGCCTCAAGGGCTGGCACCTGGACTGCAGGTGGGCAGCGTCTCAGTCTTCCCTGGGATTCAGCAGGGGTGACTTCTCTGGCTGGCTACGGCCTGGGATCATGGGGCAGGTGGCTTCTTGATCTACCTGGCTGCAGCCAGCCTGACTTTTCCAACTCCCACAGGCCCAGATGGGGTAGGGGGCGGGCTGCAACTATCTTTTCAGGTTAATTTGATAGTCACTCTGATTGGCTCTTGGGCATAGCAGAGTGATGGTAATTTGTGTGTTTCTCTTTAATTAGTGTAGATTTTATTTATTTTTATATATTTTATTGATTCTTTTACAGAGAGGGAGAAAGAGCTAGAAAAATCGATCAGCTGCCTTTGCACACCCCCCACTGGGGATGCACCTGCAACCAAGACACGTGCCCTTGACCGAAATCAAACCTGGGACCCTTCAGTCCGCAGGCCAACACTCTATCCACTGAGTTTCGGCAATTAGTGTAGATTTTAATGGGTGTGAAGTGTATCTCATGTGATTTGATTTGTATTTCTTTGGTGGCTAATGATATAGAGCATCTTATCATGTGCTAATTGGCCACTTGCAGTATTTATTCATGTCCTTTGCTCATTTTAAAAATTGGGTTATTTTTCTCTTTATTGTTGAATTGAAAGGATCCTGTATATATTCTAAATATTAGATCCTGATCAGATATGGGACTTGCAAATATTTTCTCTCAGTCTGTGGGCTGCCTTTTCACTTCCTGGATAGTGTCTTTCGACATACGAAAGTTCCTAATTTTGATGAAGTCCAATTTATCTTTTATTTTCCACTGGTTATACTGTGCTTTTGGTATCATATCTAAGAAACTAAAGTCAAATCCAAGGTCACAAAGAGTTACATCTATATTTTCTTCTAAAAGTTTTATAATTTTAAGCCTTATACAGTGGTACCTCGAGATATGAGTGCCCTAACATACGAGATTTTTGAGATACGAGCCTTCAAGCGAGCGATTTTTGCTTTGAAATACGAGCAACAGTTGAGATACGAGTAATCACGTGGATCGGCCGGCTGCACACGACCCACCAGTTTACCACGACTCGAGCATTTCATAGTTTCCCACGCCTCAAGGTTCCGGAACGAATTAAACTCGTATCTCGAGGTACCACTGTATTTATACTAGTAGCCCTGCACACAAATCTGCTCGCCAGTAGATCGCTGCTGCCCTCCAGGAGCTCTGTCCGCTACCCTGCCCTCCTGTAGCTCCCCTGTCCCTCTATCCCCCCCCCCAATAACTTGCTGCCCTGCCCCTCCTGTAGCTCTCCGCCACCCACTTGTAGTTTGCTGCCCCACCCTCCTGCTGATCAGTGATCTGATCATGAAGCAGTTGGTCCTTACTCTTCATGGTGTAACGACCATATGCATATTACGTCTTTATTATATAGGACCTTTGATCCATTTTGTTAAATCTTCACCCAAGAAATTTTTCACCATTTATTTTTTTGAGAGAATGGGAGGGAGACAGAGAGAAACATTGATTGGAGAAAGACACATCAACTGGTTGCCTCCTGCTCGTGCCTGACCAGGACCAGGGATTGGGCCTGCAGCTGAGGTACCGCTCTTGACCGGTATCAAACCTGAGACCTTTTAGTCAGTAGACAATGCTCTAACCACTGAGGAAAACCAGCGAGGGCTTTGATCCACGTGGAATTCATGTCCATGGGTGGTGTGAGGTAGGGTTCCAGATTCATTTGTGAATAAGCAGTTGTCCCAGGACCAGTTGATGAGAAAACTATTCTTTTCCCATTGAATGGTCTTGACACTCTGGTTAAAATCAATTGACATAGATGAATGGGTTTATTTCTGGGCTCTCAATTATTCTGTTCCATTGGTCCACATGCCTATCCTCTGCCAGTATTACACTGTCCTAATTACGGTAGCTTTGTAGTAGGTTTTGAAAATGGGCAGTACAGGTCTCCACCTTTGTGGGGTTTTTTTTCAAGAATGGTTTAGCTATTCTGGGTTAAAAACTTTTAATACACTTCCATCCATCTTGTGAAACTGGGGTCTCTCTCTGAGATGCCCCCCAAAAAGAAGTGAAGAGGGAAAACAGTGTCACTTCTCTGGCATGGCCATACTGCTTGATCTTAAAATACAAAAGAACCTTTCTCTTTTCTCTCTCTACATTGCAGTTCACTATCCCCAGAGGCCCGCACAACATTTCTCTATTTGTAAAACCCAGAATCCATGTCCATGTAAACGTGGTAAAAGGCACCTATATTCCCTTTTCGCCAATGCCACGCTTCCTGGGCAAATTCCGTGATGGCTCTCAAAGGCTGGGGTCCCCCAGGGTCTTGTATTTCTCATAAAGAACCAGTCAGGCCCTCGCCCAATTATTTCCATTCAGGGTCAATGTCTGTATGGAGTTTTAACTCTTTTTGGAGAATGAAAACAAATAACACATAGCAGTCACAGAGCAAAAGCAAGAAGAAAATCAAATCGGGCATTTTCTATTTTCAGAGTCAAAGGCAATGTACACTGCCGGGTGGGGATGGCTTAAGAACTTTAAAAATTGAAATTCTTCAACTATCTAGCTCTCAAAGATAAGATGGCCATATGTCATAGACCCTGGAGACAATCGTATGTTTGACGTAAGCGCCTCCCAGAACATGAAAGCAGGGAAACATGTGTTTCTCTCTGTGAACGGATCCTGTAGCCTCTACTGCTGCCCTTGGTTTCTAATAAATATAATGAGAGTTTTCGAGAATTCACAGAAAGGCACTCAGTAGCACAAATGCTGTGGAACAGGGCTGTTCTCTGAACACGGTATGTTTAACGGCTACATTGGGGACAATAAAGGTTCCAGGGGCCTCTCTGCTTTCATTGGCTTTCTCAGAATGTGCTGGAAGGCGCTCGTACAGCAGTCACACAAGAGCAACACACAAGGCCAGCCCGGGCAGTGTAGCTCAATGGTTGAGCATCAGCTGATGAACCAGGAGGTCACAGTTCAATTCCCCAGTCAGGGCACAGGCCTGATCCCCAGCGGGGGGCCTGCAGGAGGCAGCCAATCCATGAGCCTCTCACATCATCGATGTTCTCTATCCCTCTCACCCTCTCTCTTCCTCTGTGAAATCAATAAAACAATAGAGTGGTACCTCGAGATATGAGTGCCCTAACATACGAGATTTTTGAGATATGAGCTGTCGAGCAAGCGATTTTTGCTTTGAAATACGAGCAACATTTGAGATACGAGTCATCGTGCGGATCGGCCGGCTGCACACGACCCACCAGTTTACCGCGACTCGAGTGTCTCATAGTTTCCCACGCCTCAAGGTTACGGAAAGAATTAAACTCGTATCTCGAGGTACCACTGTAATTAAATTGTTTTTAAAGCACAAGCCCGGCAAACACGCTGCCCTCCACCCTCGGCTCTCCCGGCAGGCTCCTCCATGAAAGGAAGAGGTCAGCCTGGAGGAAGGGCCGCGCTCACAGAGACACTGAGCTGACTTGGGGCCGCCGTGTAACCTCTGTCCCCTCTCTCCCTCACAACAGGAACAGCTCTGCAGACATTCTCAGGATGAAAGCAACTCCCATTGAGGACCCTCCATGGGGAGAGACCGGACTGTCCGTTTAAGACAGAAGCCATGCGTGCCCGCGGCCGCACTCAGCCTTCATTTAGAAACACATCCTCAGCCACCCAGCCAAGCGCCAGCGGACCGGGCCAGCCCGAGATGGGGAGCGGGGTATCAGCGGCTCGTTGTAAGGTTAGGACGGATGTGGAGGAGAAAAGGGCGTATTTTTAGATTCTGGATATCCAATAATGTCGCAGACCCTGAGACCAGATGCGATGACAAATAAGGCTGCTGTGCGAGGTGGCAGGTGGAATGCTGCTAAAGCCGGGTGGGGTGTGTCTGAGGACGAAAATATTCTGGAACAGTCCAGAGAGGTCAGGAGAGGTACTGACCACATCCTACTTCATCCTAACTGCATAGACACTGGGCTTGCTGCTCTGTGTCCATTCCACCTTTCTGCCCGGATGTGTGTTTTTTTACAGATGCTCTTTGCTCCTCACCACAGCGCTTCCTCCACGTGTGGGGGTGAATCTCCCTCAGATGGAGCCCTCCTCCCCCTCTCCCCCCTCTTCCCTACTCAGCTTCAGCCTGACTTTCACCCATGAAATTTCCCCTTGGGGGTTCGCCTGTCTTCATCCTTTGGAAAATCACACTCCTGGAGCCAAGGGCAGAGTCACTGAGCCCTCCGCCCGCCTGAAAACCACCTGCTTGGGACCGGCCTGCCGCTGTGTGGGGCGGTTACTGCGGGGCCCGAGCTCGCAGATCACGCTCTTCCTCGCCACGGGGACACCAGCATGAAGTGGGCAAATGCCACAGTATAGCATCCTAACAACGACCCCAGCTCTGCTCCAACGTGGCACAAGAAGGTTCTAGAACGTCTCCCCAAGCCTCTCCCTGGCTTGTAGTGATGGGGCGGACACTGGTCGGTACAAACACGTAAAGGTCTAGAGCTGTGTGTCCACTACGGTGGCCACTCCATGTGTGGCCAGTGTGCTCAGGCACTGAGTGTACGTATCATTGAGCGTCCGTCCATTTAAGTGTTAAAGTGAGAATGCTTTTCTGTTACATGGAGACTGGTTTTGGGGGCGTGACACGTGGTTTCAACTCATGTATCCCGTAAGATGGTCATGTTGCAGGAATCCTCTCAGCACATAAGTTAGTTCTAGTCCTTACCCATACTTCGACAATATTGTTTACATGTTGAGAAGATACTGTTTTTGGATATGTTGGATAAAACAAAATAGATTGTTAAAATTACATTTACCTTTTTATTTTTACTGTCTCAATGCGGGCTACTAGAAAGTTTTACATTACTGTCCTGGCCAGAGTTGCTCAGTGGTTAGTGTCAGCCTGTATGCCAAAAGGGCACATAGCTGTGTTTTGGGGATCACTCCTAGTCTTAGCGAGTTTGGGATGTGTCTCTCTCACATCAATGTTTCTCTCTCCCCCTCCCTTCCCTTCCACTCTCTCTGAAAAGCAATGGAAAAAACATCCTCAGGTGAAGATTCACAACAACAATAAAACAAAAAATGTTACATCACATACATGGCTTGCATTAGACAGGCTGGGGCACAAGTAGGTTTACCATTGTGAGTATGTGAAACCGAGATTATTCTTGTATTATTACTTATTCATCATTCAATTATTTTCCATACAAACAACTGTAAACCTACTCCTCCCCCACCCTGCCTCCTTTTTAAAAAAATCTGTTTTTATTGATTTTTAGAGAGAGAGAGGAAGGAAGAGAAAGATAGAAACATGGATGCCTCTTGCATGTCCCCTACTAAGGATCAAGCCTGCCACCTGGGCAGGTGCCCTTATCAGGAACCAAACCTGTGACCTCTTGGTGCATGGGTCTACACTCAACCACTGAGCCACACCGGCCACTCCGCCTTGTATTTTTTTTTAAAATATATTTTATTGATTTTTTTACATAGAGGAAGGGAGAGGGATAGAGCGTTAGAAACATCGATAAGAAACATCGATCAGCCGCCTCCTGCACGCCCCCTACAGAGGATGTGCCTGCAACCAAGGTACAGGCCCTTGACCGGAATGGAACCTGGGACCTTTCAGTCCGCAGGCCGATGCTCTATCCACTGAGGCACACCGGCTGCTCCACCTTGTCTTCTCCTTGAACGGTGCTCGTGTACAGGACGACTGAAGATCAAACGCAGGAAGAACAGGGCTGCGGCAGACATGGGCAGGACCAGAGAGGTGGGGAGGGGGCTCACAGGCCGGGAGGCCTCTGGTTTTCATCCAAGGGCTTAATTTTTTCCAAACAACTGGGGAGAATGAGAATGTTTAACGCTTGGATTTTTTATTCTGCAATAACATTTAAAAGGTTCATCGGCTGCCAACTGGCCCTCTGCCCCTAACATAAGTTCCTCAGCGAGGGAACACAGTGACCTCTGTGTACAGCGATCCGGGGCAGGACTGTCTCCCCGCAGCCCCACGCTCCTGGGACAACGTGCATCTACTGTAAAGGGTCCCCAAACCCACGCCGGCCACGCCCTGTCATTAGGTTGACTAAGTAACCTCCGGCACTGCAATTTTTCTTTCTTTTTTTAAAATATATTTTATTGATTTTTTACGGAGAGGAAGGGAGAGGAATAGAGAGTTAGAAACATCGATGGGATGTGCCCTTGACCGGAATCGAACCTGGGAACCCTCAGTCCCCAGGCCGATGCTCTATCCACTGAGCCAAACCGGTTTCGGCCAGCACTACAATTCTTCATAAGGACGGGTGTTGCTTGATTAATGAAATGTAAGTTCATCTTCACGTGTCGCTGAATTCAGAGTCGTTTCGGGGTCAGGATACATTTTTCAGTCAAAAGAATCTAAAATCCAGTTACTCACGCCGGGGCTCGGGGGAGCGCTGGGTCTCTGCTAGCTCATTCCGTGCCTTTGGGCAAATTAGAGCAAGGTACGCCAGGGGTTCAAGTCCCGGCTCTTCCCAGGGGTATGGCCTGCACCAGCCGCCTGCTGCAGCCTGCTCCAGTTTACTCTTCAAAAGGTTCTTCCCACTTGAAAAGAATTAACTACCCTGAGAAATACCCAACCACCGTCCAATAAGAAACAGATGCTCCACCTCCAAGGAGCCCTGAGTTGATGCTTTTGACCTGGAGGCTGGGGAGGTGCACTCTTAGGTCGGTCTGGGCCAGGTCTCAGGGCTCGGGCCATCCTGGGCAGCCACACCGTCTGTCCCCATGGGGAACACAAACAGGAGCTGGGGGCCTCATTGCCAGAAGGTTCTGGAAGCGGCCAAGTCAAAGTGGATGGAAATTGGAATCAGGATGGATTCCTTTATCTGGAATTAAGGAATTCGCAGCGCATTGAAAAACAGGCTCTGTCTCCTAGAAGCGTTGGCATTCATTTAAATGTAGAGCAGGGTCTTTCAACCGCGGCCCTGTGAGCATTCTGTCAATTCTCTTTTGCGGGGGCTGCCCGTGCGGTGCCAGATGTTCAGCAGAAACCCTGGCCGCTCACCCACCCGACGCCAGTAGCACCCGCTCCCAGTTGCGACCATCAAAAATGTCTCCAAACGTTGCCAAGTGTCCCCGGAGGGTAAAACTGCCCCAGATGAGAACCACCGACTGAGGAAACCCGAACATGGTTTGTGGCCCTCGCTGGTCCCATCCTGCCCATGCCACAGCTGCAGGTGCAGCGACTTGGAATCTGGCGCCTGCGAATTCCAACCCGGCCCACACGTTACCAGCTGGGGGGACTGGGGGGCAAGGGACTTAACATCTCTGCGCCTCAGTGTCCTCCCCTGTGAGGCGGGGCAATAACTGTGCCGCCCTCAGAGAGCTGTGAGGATTGAGGGGCTAAAGCTCCTAATGGGGCTCAGTAAACAGCGGCGAGTGCACCCCCTGCGCGCTGGCCGGTACAGGCGCCCCTGCGGTTCCTCATCCCGGGGCCTCGTAGTGTGACAGCCAAGGACCCGGCTCTGAGCTCAGAGCCCAGAGCTCTCACTCCAGATGCAACTGGAGCAAACTGCTGGACTCTGAAGCCTCAGGGAGAGGGAGAGGGAGAGAGGGAAAGGCGAGAGGGGGAGGAGGGGGAGAGAAGAAAAGAGGGGTGGAGAGAGGGAGAGAGGGGGAGACAGGGAGAGGGGAAGAGAGAAGGGAGGAGGAGAAAGGAGGGAAGAGAGAGGGAGAGGAGGAGAAGGGGAGAGAGGGGGAGAGGGGCAGAGGGAGAGAGGATGCGGGAATGAAATGAGCACGCAGGCCGGAGCCTCCTCACTGTGACCCGGTGCTGCGAGCCTGCGTGTGAAGGCGGGGAAAGCCAGGTTTTCTAAAAACGGCGACAAAATCAGGGTCTTTCTTAACTTTCCTCCCCTACTGCTGCCGCACCCCTAGGGAAGGTGCGGGACCCCAAAGCCCTCGCACCTCATTTTGTAGCCGCCTAAGGAACCCATCTGTTCCTCCCACCTACCTCTTGCTTCTGGAAGCTCTCCTGGTCCCCTGGGGCCGAGCCGTTCCCAGGTGGTCACACACACACACCCCTGAAGCCGTGCTGTTCCCATGCAGTCACACTCACACAC